>CM053786.1:737196531-737744031 GCA_028749045.1 Cupressus sempervirens
ACACGTGCATTGAATCAAGGTGATTTCTCCAAATTTGCAGTAGATAAATGTAATGGTTGTCTAGCTCACTAATAGTTTTGTCCATCATACCATCCATGTAAAGACTCTAGAATCCTCTTCTTTAACTTTAGCCCTCTATTTATAGAGCTCATGTAATTGGTTTTTAGTGCACGCAGTCAGATTAATAAAATACTTTTGTTATCTGCTGTCACCACTTTCTTTCTCAGTTTTTTTTAAATTAATTTTCAATAGTATGCCTCTCCACTCTTTCTTCTAGATCATTTGACCAATGTTCTACAATAATATCTCTTCTCCAATTTAAGATTTAGCCTATTCAATGCCACACATTGTCTACCCTCACTAGAAGATCATCAGACTGCTGCTTTAGAGAATGGAGAACAATTTGAAAAGAAACAAAGTCAACATGGAATTCAAACTCATCAAATGCTTTCTTATTTGGGTCTCCTTCGTACATTGGTTTCTCTTTTTTTAAATCACTTCTCAATGCACATGCAACTATGTGCAGATTAGCTAATGCTTTAATTATCTCACACTCCTTTACACACATTGTAACAACGAATGAAGAATTGAGAGTGAAAGGATACCAATGCGAAAAATACCTAATAATTATGTTTTGAGAAAAGCAACTTACATCAATTATTAAATCTTTCGAAATGACTATAAATGAATTACATTAACTCCAAGTGTTTAATTTTGTTGGTGTTTTTTTTTTAAATGTTTTATTTATGTTTTAATTTTTCATGCAGTAATAAAAAATTAATTATTATTTTTATAAATTTAAAATTTTGTAATTTTGTATAATGTCAATAATTTAAATATTCTAAAATAGACCTAAGAATAAATTTAATTCCTAACATACATAATCTAATTCATATGTTGGATTATCTACTTCAAAAAAATCTATTAAAGTTAGCTACATTTATTTTTATGTTATTTAAATAGATAGAATTTTGAGGTTTGTTATTAAAGTTAGACTATCATCCTTGTACTAGTTTTACAAGAAAATCGGAAAATTCCTTTTAGATAATTTAGTATCTCGAATGATTTATAATCAATTATGTTATTTTGGATACACTCATGACTAAATAGTTGTAACATAGGACATCTATTATAAGAAAAAAATTTAATAATTTCTTATTATAATAATAAATTTACTAATATCATATTTATTTATGGGTCATTGTTACCAAAAGAAATGTGTGTGTGTGTGTGTGGTATGAAAGGACATAGAGAGAGATAAGGGGTGAAAATATATGTAATTATATACATGGAAGGGATAGGAGAGAAATTCCACTGGAAAATAAATAAATAGATACAAGTTATTAATAGAGATGAAAATGAATATAATGATATATAGTTGGAGAGAGAATTGAAGAGGATGGCTATGTGAGGTTGAAGATCATATCTTAAATAATAAAATTATTTAATTACATGTTGAAAATTGAGTTGTATTATATTTACCGAGCATTAGGTAAGTTATGAGATAATCTACTAAACTTAATTTTGAAGTAGTAAATTTTTCTTTTGAATTTTCTTATAACTAAAGATTTTTTTCTTAAAATAAAAAGTAAAAAAAATCAATATTTATTCATAACCGTGAGACAAATATAATCAAAAATTTATTTACAAACAAATAAGAAAAAATGCTCTAGTCCACATATGAAAAGATTTGCCAAGTTTCAAACAAATGTGTCAACATAACTGAATTGGAGAATTTATATTTGTTGGTTCGTGCCCTCTTTCCTATTGGTTAGTGGTTGCTAGTAGATGGTATTTGGTCTAGGAGGCTTTTAAGTCTTTAGTTGTTTTTTTGTTTTATACCTGTAAGGGTAAGGGCTCATGAGCCCATTTCTATCGTCTTTAACTTGATGTTAAATTTTATACTTAATCATAGTTAAATTGTAGCCTATAAGTAATTTTCAAATTATAAATATTTATAAATTTAACAAGTGCCACATAGTGGCTAGTATGCTTGAAATACATTTAAAATATCTAATAATTTTTCAAAATAAGAAACATGATTAATGAAACAAATAGAGAAAATGTCTCATAAACTAAACATTATTTTTAACTATAAATATTATTCTGTAAAACAATATTATTTTTCAAATATTCAAATATGTATGTACATGAATATTTTTACAAATAATTATAAATTGAAAAATCAAATTTTCTTCATCTAATAATATTAAAATATTAATCAAATATTACTTAAAATATATTGAATATCATCACTACAATTTATTCTCTTGTAATTATTGAATTTGCACTTAATTAAACTATTGTAACTTACAATAAATACAAGCCACTATGTGATAGTTATAATGTACATACTAATTCATTTATGAAAAAATATAAAAATATAATTTATATTTATCTCATTAGAATTAGTGATTCTAAACTCTTGATTATTATGAATATGTTCCAAAAACATATGATGGCCCAAGGAATTTAAAGGCTATAATATTTAATTATGGTTTTTAAAAAGTACATGTTAAAAACAAACACTTTTTATTTTTTATAGATGACTAAATAGTACATTATTATTTATTATTTTTAACGCTATTACACATATTCATGAAAAAGTTGGTAGAAGTAAGTAACATCTCTAAAATTCACATGACGCTAAAACTTAGAGCATACAAATATTTAAAAAAATACAAGTGGCCTGTACTTGCCTTGTTATTACTTGTCGGTTAATCTTTACAAACTAATTTTCTCTATTTTAATTGGTTGTTGATATATGTTTTATCTTATGTTTGTCTCTTATGATTTGTAAAATTCTATAATGAATAGTTTATATATATATATATATATATATATATAGTAAATGTTTATGTTTAAAATGTACAAAAAATAATAATGTGAAAAAAAAAAACCAATTAAATAGTGCTAAAGTAGATGAACCAAAGAAAAATTTAATTTTGATTCTAGAAGGGCAAGGGAAGCATTGGAGTTGGTAAATTTTGATTTAGTTGGCCCTGTGCAAACCACTTTTATTGGGGGGAGTACTTATTTTATGGTATTCATAGATGATTTCAGTCATAGGACATGGGTGTATCTTTTGAAAACCAAATATGAGGCATTTGATAAATTTGTTGAATTTAAAGCCTAGGTTAAAAAATAATGTGGACATTATGTAAAAGTCCTAAGGTCAGATAGAGGGGGGGGAGTATACCTCTAATTATTTTGTAAATTTTTGCAGTAAAAATGGCATCAAGAAGGAGCTTACAACTAGCTATACTCTGTAGAAAAATGGAGTGGCTAAGAGGAAGAACAGAACCATTATTGAGATGGCAAGGAGCATGACGAAAGAAAAGGGACTCCAAACTAAATATTGGGGAGAAGTTGTAGCAACAACATTATATCTAATTAATAGTTGTCCAATAAAGGTAGTCTGTGACAAAATTCCACTTAAGGCATGGCCAAGACATAGATGGACATTTGGGCCAAAGGAGAAAAGGCAAAAGTGTACATGTGCACATGTGCCAAAGGGGAAAATGAAAAAGTTGGATGACAAAGGTGTGAAGTGTATCTTCATAGGTTATAGTTCAAAATCAAATGTGTATAGATTGTATAATCAATCCACCAAGAAGATCATCATCTCAAGAGATGGATTTTCTTGAAAATCAATCATGGGATGGCTCGATGGATGAATCTTCAAGCACTTCAAGTAAAGGTCCAACTATTGATGAAGAGGATCTAGTTGGTCATCAACACGATGAAGGAGCAATAGATCTAGATATGAGGTAGGGAGAGATGAGATAACTAGGGCCAAAGGCACACCGAACTATTCAACCACCTACAAGAGTAAACACGATGAAAAAAAAATACAAAATAATAGAAAACTCAGGAGATAAAGGAACAAATGCTTTCATATATTTATCAAATAATCAGATGCATGCCCAGTTGTAAGGCCTTCTAGGTTATGACCACATTACGATCAAATTCAAACTTCAATGATCAAACTTCACATCGCAGCTTACTTCTGCTACTCCTATGCTTCTCCCTTCTAAAATCTCTCTCTAAATCCCTAACAAAGACCTCTTTAAATACTTGCATGACTACAGGTCATTTTGTTGCAATATACAACCAAATAAACTCTCCTATTAAATGCTAGAATAAGTTGCACATAGATAACTAGGAAAATGAAGAATCCAACCAAATGTTTTAACTCGGTGAACTCAGCAACATAACAACCAAAGAAACTCGGTAGCGCTCAACAACCAAAGAAAGCTCGACAACCAAAGGATAACTCAAAAACCAAAGAATAACTCGGCAAGAAAAGGATAACTCAGCAACCAAAGAATAGATCAGCAACCAAAGGATAACCTCAGCAACCGAAAGATAACTCGGTCACAACTATGAACTTGGAAAACATAGAGAACTTGAAAACCACTACGAAGCTTGGCAATGCAAGGCATTGCAACTCAACAGCAACTAAGAAAGAAAATCATGAAAGATAACAATGTAACCCAGGATGCTCCTGCATTAGACAAATGGTGTTAAAAGAAATGATGCTCCTAAATCATTGGGATGTCACATCCCAAGCTGAATCCAACTCAGATCATCTTCCATTGGTTTGTTCTTCCATTTTACCAAATACTGATAGTAATCTTTTCCTCTTGTGCTCTTACCAATTCTTTGACCCAATATATATTCAATCTCTTCAATCTGCTTCTTAGGATAATTATCTGATACAACAACTTGATCATGTGACTCATGGTATTTGTATAAATCAAAAACATTGAATATAGGAGATATATCCATGTCATCAGGTAACCCAATTTCATAAGTATTAACACTATCAAACTTCTTCAAGATTTTACAAGGTCCAAACTTATTCATCTTCAACTTATTGTATGTTACATGAGTGTCCAAACATTAAATTTGGAGAATTTGGAGCTAGTTTGCCAACATTAAATTTGGGTGTGTGAAAGAATATTGATTTCTCTTGGGATATTGTGTAGGGCCATGAATATAAAATATTCCATCCAAGGAAAAATTTGACAAAGGTCATCGCATTACAAGACATGCCACTAATAAGTGCAACAAAAGAGTACTAAAGATAGAGAAAAAAATAATTTATCATATAATTCTTGAACATTATATAGATGATGTACTTTAGATTTGATCAACCATGTGTCATGGTTTGTGACCTTCATTTTTATTAGGTTTCAAGTGCTTGGTATTTTTATAATTTCTCTTTTGCACCAACATTTCTATTATGTGTAGGATTCTTACAAAGGTATATTAGATATACAAAGGTACATTGTATATTTATATATAAAAAATGAAGAACTATTATTTTGACTAGGGGGATTAGATATCATTAGTCTCATTATACATTTACAATTTAAAAAATAAAAATTAATTGTGATAATATTGGACACATTAAGAGAAGCTAGATAATAATACATTTTAAACTATATGGATATACTTGAATAAAAAAACTTTGATTGGGAAGTATATAATACAATGATATTCAACTATTGTTTACAATTTAATTTCTTGTACATCATTACTGGGAGAGAATGATCTTTCTTGTTCCTTACCCTCTATGTAGCTCAACTTGTTAATCATCAAAATGCTATATAAATGACAATTTAGGATAATCTTGATTACATCCTTAGAATCATATAAATTGATAATATCATTGATATCATATCATCAATCATATATTATATCTATCTAAATCAAATATTAATACATATAACCTTAGCCCAAAACTTGAAATGAAATTTATTCCAGTCATGTTTAGATCACTATAAATAAATATATTTGATTTGAAATTACCATTCTCTACTAAAATTTGTGCGTAGATAAATCATTCAATAAATAATCCACTTCTTTATCAAAAGTAAGTTTTACATTATGATCTAGCCAGACTAACTTGTAAATGGGAACCCCCATCACCGGGATGGAAGAAGTTGAATTTTGATGGGGCATCAAGAGGGAATCCAGGTAAAGCTGAAATTGGATGTATCATAAGAGATGAATTAGGTAATTGGATAGTAAAGAGATCCAAATCTCTAGATATAGCATCAAATAATATTGCAAAACTCAAAGCAGTAGAAGAAGGAATCAAACTTTTTATTAAACTAAAAATTTAAAAAATTATGATTGAAGGGGACTCCCAAATTATAATTAATGCTCTTAGAAAAGGAGTAACCCCAAACTGGGTTTTAAATTATAAATTAGAAACTATCATCAAAACACTTTCAGATTTCAAAGAAGTGAAATTCACACATATTTATAGAGAAGGCAACAAGGAGACCAATAAACTAGACAACTTGAGAACTGATGGTTTTAATACCTTGACATTTAATCATATATTAAATCCTTCATTGCTTTCAAAATAATCATAGTTACTTTATTTCCCTGTATGTGAATTGATTTCATACAAATTGGGTAGAGTACCCAACTTTGAGGTGAATCTAATTATTGAGTGATATAATCTTTTGTATGATGATTTCAAGAGGAACCTTAATACTCATTTGAATGTCATTTCCATTATTACACATCTAGATCCTTCTCCCTCTCATATTTATGAGTGAAATTTGGGGCTCATTTTTATTTTAACTTAGCTAGTGATTGGTATCAACTAAGATTTAGGAAGTGATTTGGTTTAGATTTTAATGGATTCCAATATTTTCCTTTTCCATGCTTTCAAAAATTGAATAATGGCTTTCTACGGGCCGATAAAATAAGAAAGATGGAATTGGCTCCTTCAGTCAATTGATGATATGAGCCAAGTTGATGTAAGTCGGTCATTAGGAGAGGGGATTTTTAGTTATGAATATTCTTGGAGGACCAATAGTGACATCGTAGGGCTCTAGGTAGGTTGCTTAGCTAGGGCTGGAGTGGAAAAATGGGATATCATCAAGCTAATCCATAATATTTTTTATCCCTATTGGTTGGTACAGCTAGAAATTACAGTTGCCAATATATATGCAAGGCTCTAAATCCCTTTCCCTGAGGCTTACATGGAGTATGAAGTGAATAGTCCAAAAATTGACAGAAGTCTGAGGTGCCCATGATTGGTAATTAGGGATAACATCCAGTTCTTTATGGAATGGCCAAGAATGGAGTCTAGCATCAACTTCCTATTAAGGTGGAGGGGAATCATTGAAGACCCAAGCAGGGACTGGCTCACTAACTATCTGAGGGCTTATGACGCTTACATTCATCCAGATGCAGATTTTTCCAACCTTGAGGATGTGGAATTATGCTTGCCTAACTATGACAAAACTAGCAGGGGAAGGTCAACATATGAGTTTCCCCTAGGCTCAAAGGCCACCACTCTGCATGAAGCCACTAAGGCTCGAAGGCTTTGTTTTGGTCTGATACTTGGGATGGATTCCTATCTATATTATCCATGTACACTCATCTTCAGACTCTTTGTGATTCTTTTCATGTTGTTGGATTGGGATAAAGTGGCTCATTATAAGACTCCTTATCAGTTGGGACCTATTGTTGGTTACAGATGGAAACACTCTTCTGATTGGCCTCCTGGAGGGACATAGGTGGATCATCGGGAGGTTTCTCAAATTCTAGCCTCTAGGGAGTGTTCCTCTTTGCTAGGACCAATTTTTTTGGCTTGGGGAGGTACCTTGTATGGTAAATATCATGTCTCTATTGGCTATCAGGAGATAACTAGACAATTATTTGGGGAGGCTAAGGTCCCTTGGTGGAAGCAAGTTTGGAATAAAGTTTCTTGATCCAAGTGTAATTTTTTCATGTGGCTAGTGGTTCACAACCATTGTCTTACATGGGATAATCTTTGTCAATGTAGATTTCAAGGCCCCTCTTATTGTGTTTTGTGTGGTAATGGGGAGGATTCTGTCTCCCATCTCTTTTTCCTTTTCTCCTTTTCTACTCAGCTATGACACCTTTGGTGGAGTGCTTGGGGTTATTCTTGTAGGCATGCTTCCTCTTTGCCTAAGTTTTGAGCTCGCTTGGGCGGTGCTCCCTCCAAGTCTTCTCCTCTCCATGCTACTTGGATTGCTAGTCCATCATTCATTCTCTAGCATATTTGGCTAGAGAGGAATCATTGAATCTTTCAAGATGTTTAGATTGGTGTTATGCATCTTCGGTGGAAGATCTCACATTCTCTTCTAGAAACTATTCAAGTGAAGTGTGTGCTAGATGGGGTATGGATCCAATTGACCTTGCTATAATGAATCACCTCAATTTTCATCTTTGAGATGGGGTTGTAGCTCAAAGGTATCAAAGAGTGCCCAGGCAACCTCGGCAACAAAGGAAAGGTTGGGTGAACTAGGATGGGAATTGGACTCCTCCACCCCATGGAGTTCTAAAAATTAGCATTGATGGTTCTTCCCGAGGAGATCTAGGCCCTGTTGGTATTGGGGGAGTGACTTGTTGTAGTTCTAGTGACATTAAATTCTTTTTTTCAGTGCATAAGGGTGATTACACTAACAATCTCATGGAGGCTCAAGCCATTTTATATGTTGTGAAACGGTGTTGTTTGCAAGGATGGCGCAAGATTATCATATGCTTGACTCCCAAGTGGTGGTGAACTTGCTTTCCTCGCAGGAGCTTGGGGATGTTAGTTGGCAGTTAGTCACTATTATTAATTGGATTCTTCTCTTTTGTACCTTTCTTGAGTTCATTAGGTTTACTTACATTCCTTGTAAATAAAACAGAGTTGTTGATTGTTTGACGAAATGGGCTTCTGGTCATGCTCTAGGCTAGAATATTATGAATAGGGGGCAACTTCCCTATGAGATGGTGCAAGAATTTGACGAACTTGTTGCTCAGGATAGAGCTCCATGTTGAGCTCTCCTTGTTGTAATCCTTTTTGTCTTAATATAATTTTACCCCTCTTTTTCAAAAAAAATTATTACTTATATTCCTTAAAAAAATAGGTGGAAACAAATCATATATCCAAAATTGAAAACATAAAAATAGTTTTAAAAACTATATACTAGTTTAATTCTTGAAATTGTCAATGGCCTCAAATGTTTTGTGGCATTACATGTGATGACATTTGAGAATGTCAGAAAACATGTGATGACTTTGAAGATTCCAAGAATTAAACTAGCTCATTGTATTTTTTTAATATTTTAATGTTCTGAATTACTAACTTATTTCCACTCACTTTTTTTAAAAATATAATTAAATATTATTATATTTTTTGTAGAATATACTATTGTAATCACTACTTAAGAGTGATTAATTTGTTCTCATCCAACCAATTAGTGTTTTTGTTTTTTCAGTGTAGATTTTGATTTTTATAATGTTTATGTGTTGGATTCATACTTTCCAAAATCACAAAAATTATTTTACTTTTACTTGATTGGCTCTTTGGGTCTGATAGGAGCCAATTCCTTGGAAGCACTACACGATAGTTGAGGATTATACAAGAATAGGAAGTTAATTTTTTTAATAGAATTCACTAATTAGATTAACAATTGAATTATATAGTACAAAATTATAAAAATTATATGAAATACTTATTATATAAAATTTCTTAGAACGTAATTTTTTTAAATAGAATATTAACACTTGTAAACTTTAAAATAGGATGGGAAAACAACCATGGAATATTAAAATGATATTCAATTTATAAGAGTTTAATGGCATTTTTTAGTGTTTCAATATACTTGCTGCCTGCACATGGGACACTCATTTTTATTCTTCAGCCATTGTATAATACATTGCTTGTGAAAGATGTGGTTTTCATGGCACCTCTTCTGTAGCTTGGAAATCAAATAAACACATTATACACCTATTACCCAAACATTTTACAAGGAGGTTTAATTATATTAATTAGTCAAAAAGAGAGAGATTAGTCCTCAAGTAAAACCAAACTTTCTCTCTCCCCATACTTTTCTCTCTCCTCATACTAAAATTTGTAGAGAGAAGTTTGAGATTTGAGTTTGAGTTTCATTCCCCTCATTCACAATCTTCTCTCTACATGTACTCAAACTTTTAGAGAGAAGTACGGGTTTGGGTTTGGATTCGAGTTTTCTCGCTCAATTTTTCTCTCTCCATGTACTAAAACACTCTCTCTCCCCGTACTCCAACTTTTTAACCTAATCTTAACCCGAACTTCCCAACCCAAAACCTACCTATTAAAACAACTCTTGATTGGAAATAAAGGCAAAAAAATCTCAATGTTTTGGAGGCATTAATGAATAGTATTAAATAATCATTAAAAGTGGAACCCAAAGGCACATGATTTCATAAAGTTCAACTTGCACTTCTAGACCTTTGTTTAGAGAGTTGAGAATCCACATTTAATGGAATATAAATGACTGAATATGCTCTACAAGGCATTGGTAACTCCATGTTTCAAGACACACTCAGAAGAAATTGGTTTAATAATGTATATACACCGATTGCTAACTCTTTCACAAGATGTTGTTAATAGAGATTAAACTCAAATATGCAACACATGAATGCAAAGGAGGGAATGAAAGTATTGGAGTAGGTATATAATTATTGAAGTATCTTTGGAGAGAACTTGCTTGATGTCGTGTATTGCAGAAAGGGTGACATAGAGAATGCACGCATATGGAGAGTAGAATCATGTGTTTTAAAGTGTAAGAAATCTGACCATTCACAAACCTTGTAAACTGTTTGATTGAATACTAACTGAACCGCAGCTCTGGCAGTCCACACAATTTCACTATTTTATCCACTTCTATTTCAAAATGTTTTTATCGCGTGGCATTTACAAAAGTAAGCAATGAAGATCTGTGGCTTCAAAGACATAGACCAAGCCTGGAGATAGTTTAATCCAATTTATACCCTCGGCCACGCATGCAAGTCCAGGCCTGCGGTTTGATAGGTAAGCCAACACAGGATTTGTTTGAAGGAATGACAAGCACTGAAGACATCAGGAAACCTAACTGATAACGGTAGGAACCAAGGGGCAAACACTATTTTCTTTGTAACTAGCGGCCTGGTTACATCTTAGACAAAGCTTCCTACTCTTGTTGGCAGCCGTGGGCATATAGAGAGTAAAAAACATTTGGCTGAATGTCTTAACAAGGCACGTGAACGTTTGGCATAGTTATTAAAAGTAGACACAGCCGAGTATAAAGCATTGATGCTTTCACAATACAATTCAATGAAATTAGTGAAAGGTATATGAACTGTTTAATTGAATTGTCATTGAAGAAAATGTGGATTAGTGAAAGATATCGCTCCTCATCAGGCTCGAAATCTGTATGAATACACATTTGAAATGTGAAATCATCAATAGTGAAATTGAGGTATAGTGCAATATATTTGATGAACTGCCTAATTTGTTGTCATTTAAACACTTCAAATTCAATTACCATGGGAGCATTGGTCACTTTTAAGATTTCAGAAATCTCTGAGCCATGCAATGGGTTGTGAGAAATCCAAAATTATCTAAGATTTTGTCTTCCTTCTTCTAAAATTGTACATGAATATCACCAAAGTCAAAGTAAGGCAAATATCAAAGGAAGTAATCTAAGTCTTACTGGATAGAAATATATTGGAGAAGCCTACCAACTGTTTTACATAATGCCAAGTCTAAGTGCACCAACATTCATCAAACAAAGTTACTGAATTGTTCGATGAAATGCCTTTGTTGCATATCAACGTTGGATTCTTCAAGTGAAGAAAAGGTTTTAATGAAGTTTCATGATTGCCTGAAGACACTGAGTTTGATACAAAGAAAAGTGATTATTGACTCCGTAGGTGATACTATGATGTATAAATTTTTAGGTAAAGAGCCTCCTGCAATACTAAAAAAGTATTCTTCCCAAAATATCTGACACAAAGATGGGGCATTTAGAAGTTCCAGACTTCTGGAAAATGATGAGCAAAGAAGATAAATCTCCCCTGGCACATCGAATGCTGGAAAGTGGTCTAGCCCATGCAGGAGGACACTCGCTCGCAGTTCAATTTGTGGAATTGGTTTTAGAATGTATCAAGGCATATGATCAAAATTTCAGAGACATTAAGGCTGCAGGAGGTAACATCGTGGCAAGGCTAGATCCGGTATCTATATCCATCACATTCAAATTGCCAATAAGAGAGGAATTCACAAAAATTTCTAAAGAAGGTGCCCAAGGTTATTTCCATCAAAATAAGAAAACATGTCTCAATGTAATTGCTAGAAGTTGGCTTGATCAACCCAGATGAGGACATTCGCAGTTGCCAAGAATGTTACGTAAGAATCTTTAATGAAGACATTTTCGATATGATAGTTCTTCTCAATAGAGTAGTGGGAAATCAGATGGCTAAAGATTTTCAGGATTGGATGTTTTTGTATATTAATACCATCACCACTAGAAAATAATTTATAGATTGGGGAGAAATGATTAAAGATGCCCTCCATCACCAGTTGATAGGATTCAACACAGATCAAGGATTTTACATGTCCTCGTATCTAATGTACACAATTGCAAGTATGAAGTCATGGCTCGGTCTAAATCCTTATAGGGAGTATAGCTTAACCACACAAATTTATAACTATTACCCCCAGTTGCAATTAAAGTAGAGCAATGCACACTTCTGTAGGGTGAATGATGTTTTTTCTATGCTCATTGCCAAGGAGCTACAAGGAGATATAGGACTTTGAATTTCTCCTGAAGTAGCCAGTCTCATTAGTATTTATGGTAGCTTCTTCATACAATACCCCCGATTCACTTACATCCACATCGGAGGTTTTCAAGATTGTCCTCTCATGTTGCCTCGCTTCGTAGATGACAGGTTGGTACTTTCAGAAGTTTGTAGGCAAATTGGTTAGGTAAACAAAAAGTGCAGGAACAAAAGATCAATCCCTTTCCCAATTGGTATTGGACATTACAGCTGTTTATCTTCTTTAGATGCTCAAAATATTGAGATATCTATGGTGAACATAACTTTACACTCTTTCCACAGTCGCTTTCCATTTGATGGCAGCGGGTATGTTAAAAATAACTTAGCACTTGGACCCGGCTATTTTCATTTCCCTACAATGGAAGATTATTCGGCGAACTGTGAGAATGATTTCGAAGTAAGAAAAAGGGATTGGATGAGATTTACAGTACAAAAAATTATTGATTACAAAATGGGATGAGATGTGACTAGCATAACAAAGGATAGGTCAAACTTGATTGATCCTTACTTCTTTGAGCAGATACAATTATTAGAATTGCCATATATTAATTGGTCACTACCAGAATTGAAAGACCTCAAGGAAAGGACTTTCTTTGTGATTCAACAAACTGAAACTTGGTTAAAGAATAAAGTCAAAGAAGTCACTGCTACTAAATCAACAGGAAGAAGCAATGTAAATAATAATAATATTTCTCAAGAAGGAATGTCAGTTTCAGCCATTCCATCTTCTATTCCTACATCCTCAGGCTCTTTACATAGCACACAAGGGGGAGATGATGGTGAAGATCCGAATAAACAAGTTGATCTAGTTTCAGCATGTGAACTCAATGCGATCACCAGGAAGAAGAGATCAAAACCCGAGGAGAAGATTTTAAAGCCAATTCAACAAATGATAGATGAAGCTCTTGAGATGAATACTTTACCATCATTTGTAGATGAGATGATTCAATCCATAGCATCTCTTGCATGCTCATTGTCTCCCAAAAGCATAGAAGCAATTCAAGAGGAGCCAGTTGTAGAAAATGTGCATAACTTGAACTTATCATCTACAGTCTTACAGGTTCCTTCAATAATCAACCCACCTGCTAGTATTTCAACATTTTGGTTACAAAAAAGTTTAGAGAGAAAGAAGAAAAGGATGATTCAATTGGAAGCACCCAATCTAGATGTTGTAGCTGACTTAATGCATAGAGGTACAAAGATAAAGAAGACTAAAATAGATTCCAGACTAGCAGTGAACCCTACTTCAAGTAATTTATATGTTGAAATTGCACAACCAGTCACAGAGAAGGACATAAATGAGGCAAATGAATCTAATTTTAGCATCACTAAAGTGGATCTAGGCGAGACTATCCGTGAAGGGAAAGAACATCATTTTCAAGTGTCAGTTGTTGTCCTAATAGAACAATCAAGGAGAGACAAGCAAGTTAAGAATCAACTCAAGTGTCAAGTCTGAGCCCTTTCTTCATGCATCTAATTGATGGTTGGTGACTCCTTTCCAGATCCTAGTTCATCCATAGAAAGTACAAAAGATCCGAAGAAGATGTTTGATGAAGAAACCATTCAAAACATAGGAGAATGCCAAACTTATGGTAAGATAGTGAAAGCGTGGGTAAAAAGCATGAAAGAACAAGCATCAAGCTTATTTCAAGATGTTCAAGTTACATCTATAGGGAGGTTTAATTATATTAATTAATCAGAAAGAGAGAGATTAGTCCTCAAGTAAAACCAAACTTTCTCTCCTCGTACTTTTCTCTCTCCACGTACTAAAACTTGTAGAGAGAAGTTCGGGGTTTGAGTTTGAGTTTCATTCCCCTCATTCACAATCTTCTCTCCATGTACTCAAACCTTTAGAGAGAAGTACAGGTTTTGATTCAAGTTTTCTCATTCAATTTTTCTCTCTCCACGTACTCCAACTTGTAGAGAGAAGTATGAGTTTGGATTCAGATTTTCTCACTCAATTTTTCTCTCTCCACATACTAGCCATACTCTCTCTCCCCATACTCTAACTTTTAACCTAATCCTAACCCGAACCTCCCAACCCAAACTCTAATTTTAAAACAACCACTAGCTAGAAATAAAATTCAGGAATTATCTCTGTAGTTGCATTAGGTGGCATCATGGTAATATGTTTGATTTGACACTTACTATTATTGTGAAGCAAAGGAAAAGGACCAAAGCCAATGGAGTTTCAAAAAACAAATTGGTACCAAACCCATCAAAATCCCATGAATTAACACTACACCTCTGCCTCCATCACTTGCAGTTTCATGTCTGCAGTTTGTACAATGCTTGGGCAAAATAAGCTAGCTTGGCTCCTTCTTGCGACGTGCTTGATAATCACCTTATGTAGCTTTTTGGGTTTCTTCATATTGATGGCAAGGCTTTACTAAAGATGGCGAGAGTGAAGCACCCACGTGGTGTAAACTCCATTTTATATGATCATTTGGTAGAGTTTTTGTCGATTAAATAAGGACAAGGTTTCATGGAGCTCATGCGTTGTTGCAAAACAAAGTGTCTTCTTTTGCTATACTGCCATTGTCTTAGGAAAGATGGAGCTAAGTCTAAGCAAGGTTCCCATTCTACTAAAAAAATTTAAACGCAAGTTTGAATTTGGGTTCTTGTTTAGCCGATCAGAGATGGTTAATGATAGTGCTAGATGAGATGATGATAGCCACAAAACAATCTAGAGTTGTAAGATCAGGTAAGGCAACCTTGGATCTATTTTCTGGGGTGAATTACAAGATGCAAAGAAAATGGCAGTGAAAGTGTTATCCAATTTCTCCACTCAAGGGGCTTTAGAGTTTCTTCGACTTATCATCAAGAGTTCATCACAAGAACTTGGTTACTGCAATCAATCCAAAGAATTAACAATTGTCTATGAATATATGCTCGAAAGATTCCTCAGGGATCAACTTTATGGTTGCAGTGTGAAACAATATTCGAGTCCAAATTGGAAAAGCAAGCTTAAGATAACATTAGATGTAGCGAGAGGTCTAGGATACCTGCACGTGAGTTGTATGCCCAAAATAATTCAGAGAGACATAAAGAATGCCAACATCCTTCTAGACGACAAATTAACTGGAAAGTTGGTAGATTTTTTTCTTTCAAGAGTAGCAATCGATGGTGAAGCATCTCATGTGACAACTACAGTGAAGGAAGCCGCTAGATACCTAGATCCAAAGTATTTTAAGACAAATATCCTGACTGGCAAGACTGATATCTATAGTTTTGGAGTGATTTTGTTAAAGATCATTTGTGTCAGAGCCAAATTGAATACATATAGAAAATGTGGGAATGTGGAACCATTTGTAGGGTATCCACGAGATGTTTGATTAAATGTCTCTAGATATGTCACCTTGTAGTACAATGATCAAGTGTGAAGCATCATTGAACGCAAGGAGCTATCTCGTGAGTGAGTATGCCAGCATAAGAGTAGAGAAGATGTATCTCGACATTGAGATTTTTGAGTTCATGGAACGCCATAATTACTAGAAAGGCCTGATTCTAAATCAACTTGATAGAAAACAAAGGCTTCTCTTTCAGTGGATTGGCAGTCTAAAAATCATGAAGTTAGAAGGAAGGCACATAAGGTGCATGGGTTGAACATGGTAATAATCCAACTAAAATTATGTATTCATGCCATGGACTATAGTGAATGGGATTAGCTAGATTTGTGGTTACATGTTTAACAAGTGAGTATGGTGGAGTTTCGAATAGGCACTCACTAATAAGTCATTTGATGACTCATGCAATGTAAAGCCTTGGCTATCAGAGTAGTAGTAGAAGCTGCCACCGATTTGTTTGAGAGAATGCCTTAATGTTTTGGCCATCTCATGGGCATGAAAGGTGATTAGAAAAAAGAAATTCCAAAGGTGCGATGAAATAACTTTCATTAAATGCAATTAGCCATGTAAAACCCAATTCCATCCATGAGGGAAGAATACAAGATATCGGAAAGCTGTACAATTTTGTGACAATATTTGAGGTAGTTGAAAAATGTCATAGTTTTCAAGATTTGTAGTTTATGTTTTAATTCTATAAACATTTCCACGTTCTTGATGGAATGACATGGGCACCATTGGATGCAACAATTTGAAAATTGGTCAAAAATGGATATGTTGAAGAGGCTTTAAAATCCTTCTATAAAATAGCTCAAGGATCAAGAAGGAGGCATAGAGATTTCATCAACAACATCAACTTCCAGTTCTCACTTTGATAATATGAATCTCAAATCACTTCTTTATAAAGTGATATGGGTCACTCCTAGTGATCGAAAGGGTTAACTTTAGAATTAACCTTGGTTTTGGTCAATGTCTTAACATTTTCTAACTATAGTTAAGCATTAAAGGTTAGAGTTGGTTACAAACTATCTTCAAGTAGTCCAAACTCTAACTTTTTGAGTAGTTATGAACCCAAAAAGTTGGTTAATCTAGATTGGCTATAAATTCTTGATAATCAATGTAATAAGGGAATTTTTGGATTCGGAGATAGGGAACACTTATGCTCTGATAAAAAAGCAATTTTTGGAAAGTGTGTACAATTGTTGTTTTTGTAATCAGTTATTTCTTACTTTCTTGGTGCAAAGAAATAAAGGGAGCACATTTGGTGTTCTCTTTCGAAGGAATTTGAATTGTTGAAATGTTGATTCATCTATGAGTATTTTCATGGTATGGTGTGAGTATTCATGAATGGTTGAATTAGCATTGTCACAGTGATAGTTCTCAAGCGTAGTCCTTGATTTCTCTCATTAACAGTTTACATCATTTTTATGAAAATGTTAAAGGTGTGTGGTGCATTCACTATCAATGGTTTTCCTATTTATTTTCTAATTTCTATTCATCTCTATTGAAAAATCACATATTTTATCTTACGAGGGAGCTTCCCCTCTAAACACAGAGGAAGGTCAAATATCAAGGGCCTATCCAACTGTTGGAGACATCAATTTTCCACATACTCCATTGGGCCAAATCGTATATTTTCAAGGTGAGAAATCTGTTTACCAACAGATTTTTGCTACTGTACTGGGGAGACTAAATGAGTAAAGATTGACAGTCACCTGTAATGAAGCACAATGGTGCTACCACATGAGAACATTTTCCTGTTCTCCAACCAAATCTTGGCTTCTAGGACACCCAGGAAGATATCATTTCAGACTTGAACACTTTAGCCTAGAGGTGGAGACAAAGTGCACAGTAATATCATCAAGTAAATCAAGTTCTTGAAGAAGAAGAAGAGTTTGGGGAAATCTTGCGAAGAGCTCCTATTGGTCACGACATAGTAGTCATTGAAAGAATAGTAGTTATCCCAAGAAGAAACAGGTAGAATCTTGGTCACATTCAAGGGCAAATAAATCATAACCACTAAGCTGGTTGACAAACCATACACCTAGGTAGATAGAAAAAAGGGTCTAGTAGACGAAGATTTTGAAGCCCTTTGAAAGTTAGATTTCGAGCCAGTCACTCCTAAGAAGAAGAAGAAGGTTAAGTCTATTAGTAGGTCATCTTCACCGACCAAGGCTACTGTTTCTCTTGTAGCCTTTCAAGCTTTGATTCTGCTAGGTACTCTTGTACCTCTAGCTATAAATTTGCAGCCCTTGAACATTATTCTTCCAGCTATGGCACATCAAGCACCGCAACCACCAATCCCATGGGGAGCTACTATTGGTCCTTTAGCTTTAGGGAACCAATTACATGAAATGTCGTTGATTCTCGAAAGATTCTTCCTAAGTTTTTCGGGGACGAGAAAGTTACCACTAGTCAACACATCAGTGCATTTTTTACGGCAAGAGGGGTTCTTGCAGTTCAACATGAAGATGTTTATGTTCATCTTTTTGTTGAAACACTCACAGAAGCCGTAGCTAAATGGTTTGGTCAACTACCAGCTGGATCAATTACTTCATGGGTAACCTTGATTCAAGCTTTTGAAAGGAGATTTAAAACTATTGAAGATGAACATTTGCTCCTTTCCCAGTTGACTCAAATGAAGAAGGAAATTCATGAGCCAATTCATTGCTCATTTTAATCAGACGGTGAATCAAATTCATGTCAAAAAAAGACCCACTAAAGAAAATCAAATGACTTTCTTCATCAGTGCTCAACCTTCTGATGTAAACTTTCAAATACGAAGGGCAAGACCTCCTAATCTAGCAACTGCACAAACTTTGACTATCGAGGTGGAAGACGGCTTACTTAGTTTAGGAAAATGGAGTCGTGATCTACAAAAGGGAAAAAGTCAACAAGCTTTTGTCACTACCACTGATCCTTTATATCAAAAATTAGCTAATGATGTGTTATAGATTAAGAAGCAGTTGCCCCACAATCCTCCGCTTCTTTATCAAGATATCCCTAGGAGGAATTATATGCCATATCAGCAAAACAGACAAACTAAATGGCTACCCCAATGAACACCAAGATTAGCCATTGAACATCCTGCATCATCTAATAAATAGGTTGTTATGTGTGATTTTCACCTAACAACAAATCATGATGGTGCAATCTTTCCTAAGATGGCCAGATTCATGCAAATGCATTTGACAGCAAAGAAAATAGAAGAATATGTGGCTCCTAAAGATGCAACAAAACCTACTGCTGGGACCTCTTCCATTAACTTTCTAGAATATGAATCTAATGATGAGAAAACTGAAGATATCAACAATCATTCTTGCAATGCAGTTATGCCCAATTGGAGATAGAGATTAGAAGAGAAGTGGGCAAAGGAAGCAAAGGATAAAGCTTCTGATGAGACTACTAAGCAAATTCTATCTCAGAAGCACACTCTGGAAGAGCCTTCACAAGCCAAGGAGATATATAAAGGTAAAACTTCTCCCATTGTTGAAGACTCTTTTGATTTTATTGATCATTGTAAGAAGACCAAAGTAAAAATTTCTCAGTTGGACTACCTAAAAGCCAACCCACATCAATTAGAAAGGTTGATTCAATGTGTTGGTAAAGGCAAAGGTTCACCTGAGATCACTATCAACCATGAGTTGGGAGTTTCTTTGGGAGAAGAAGATAATTTGCAAGGGCTCATGACTGAGAAAGAATCATTTGTTGCAGCTTCTTTGTCAGATAAACCCGATCCCTTGTATGTTTCCCTCTATATAGCTGGATGCAAGTTAAGCAATTGTATCATTGATTCATGTGCATCTGATAATTTCATGCCTTCAAAGGTGGCCCATGCCTTAGGTCTCTCATTAAACAAACCATCAGGAAAGGTGTATTTTATGGAGGTGAAACAAGTTCTGCTAGTTGGCCAGTTAAAAGATGCTCAAGTAGCCCTTGTAGCACATCCTGAGAAGAAGCTAAAATTGAATATCTTGGCTGCTAATATCCCAACTAGTTATGGGATGCTATTGAGTAGAAGCTTTTGTAAAGATCTTGGTGGTGAAATCAAGATGGACATGTCTCATGCCCTCATCCCGATTGGAGATAAAAAGGTTAAACTCAATCCTGAACCTAAAGCTAAATATACAGTCTTGAAATCGAACGATCCAAGGGTGAAAATATTGTATGTTGCTACTGGACATGGGACATATATGATGACATCTGCTGAAGAAGATGTAGCTGAGTTTTTTATGCCTGATATAACTAATGAATTATGGTCAATGAAGTTTGATGGAAGTTCTTCTTCTTTTGGTTCAGGTGTTGGGATTGTGTTGATATCACCAAAAGGAGAGAAGTTCTTGAAAGCTTATAAGTTGGCCTTTGAAACCACCAATAATACCGCGGAATATGAAGCTCTCCTACTTGGTCTTGAGTATGCAAGAGAAAAAGGAATCAAACAACTCAAGGTATCAGGAGATGCAGAATTAGTTTTCAACTAGGTACGTAGACAATATCAAACAAAGAATGCAAAATTGAAGGCATATAGAAATAGAGTGTGGGATGAGACTGAACATTTTGATGCTTTTTCTTTATTTTCTATTCCTCGTGAACAAAATTCCAAAGCAGATTGTCTTGGAGTCTCTACCTCTCTCCTTATTCCTTACCCTGAGTTCAACAAAGATGTTTACACAATAGAGATTATTCATAGACCCAGTGTGCCTAATAATGATTGACACTGCCAAGTTTTTGATGATGATGGGAAAATCATTGCATTTCTTGAGGGAATGCCTCCATTTTCAGACCTAAATTTTGAAGGATCACGTAATCATAATCGAACACCAAGATATGACCCTAAGGCTATTCAATTAGATGGTAATGTTATCCTGAGAGGATTAGTCACCCTAGAAAGTCTTTTTTGATAAAGAAGATAAAAGGAAAGAGAAAGTCAAAGACACTAAATCTTCTAATTTTTTGAGTTATGAGAAAGTAAATATTGGTTCCAAAGAAATCCCAAAGATGGTTCTAGTAGGGAAAGATTTGACATCACAAGAGAAAGAAGAATTCATGAAGTTGTTGAAAGCCTACCAAGACATTTTTGCTTGGGGTTATGAAGATCTAAAGGAATTCACGAATGGGAAATTTAAACATCAAATTCCTTTGAAACCTAGTTCAACTCCCTTCTGGCAAAAGCAAAGGCAATTTAATCCAAAGGTAGCTGACGTTATTTTCAATGAAGTTGATAAGATGCTTAAAGTAAAGATTATTTATCCCATTCACCATTCAACATGGGTAGCCAATATCGTTCTTGTCAGAAAGAAGAATGGTGAGATAAGAATATGTGTTGACTTTCGCAATTTGAATCAGGCGTCACTTAAGGATAATTATGGGCTCCTTGTCATGGATCATATTCTGCAATTGGTATCCGGCTCAGAACTCATGTCAATGCTAGATGGCTTCTCTGATTATAATCAGATTAGTGTCACACCGAAAGACCAACATAAAATAGCTTTTACCACTCCATGGGGTATGTTTGCCTATAATCGTATGCCTTTTGGTTTGATAAATGCCAGAGCTACCTTTCAACAGGCAATGGATCATTTTGCAAATTTCAAGAATAAGATTATTGTGATGTACCTTGATGATCTTACAGTGTTTTCAAAACATAGAAGAGATCATGTGCACCATCTGGAAGCTATCTTGCATTGATGCCAAACTCATGGCATCTCACTGAATCCTAAGAAGTCTATATTTGGAGTGACAGAAGGAAACTTATTGGGGCATATTGTCTCTAAAGAAGGTATTTGAATAGATCCCAAACTGGTGAAAGCTATCCATAAATTATCACTTCCCATGAGTAAACTAGGAGTCAGGTCTTTCTTTGGGTAGATAAACTTCATAAGGAGGTTCGTACCAGACTTCTCAAAGATTACAAAGTCAATTGTGGATATGATGAAAGGGAATACAAATTTTAAGTGGATGAAGGAAGGTAAGGCTTCTTTCAAACAAATAAAATCTACAATTGCTAATGCTCCTACCCTTTCTTATCCAGATTTTACTAAAGATTTTCATTTGTATTGTTATGCATCTAAGAACACTTTATCTGCCATACTTACCCAACTTGAAAAAGAAAATACCGAGGCCCCAATAGCATTCATGAGTATCTGTGAAGAACCTCCTTATAGCAATATCGTGAGAATGCTCGAAATAACAGAATACAAAGTGATAGCAGAACTCAGAATGAATCTACTGATCGCAGGCCACTTCGAGGGGGTAACCTCCTTTGAGCAAGCTCAATACAATAAATTCGTCCGTGCCCATCAAGGGCCTCAACCTATTCTTATATACTGGGTATGATCTAGAAAAGTAATACTACCTATGCATGTGGGATAATAAAATATACTCACGGGACGACTTACAAAGCATATGCGTCCAACACTATTCTAACAAAATAAACAGAAGGAACACACAGGTTCCTAACATCCCCTCTCCCTTAGAAAAAAGCTTTGTCCTCAAAGCTTAAGGTGTGGAAATTGTTGTTGAATCTGAAGAAGGGGTTCCCAGGTAGCATCCTCTGGTTGCATGCCATGCCACTGAATCAAGACCTCAGAGATGGAGCGAGAGCGAAGCTGGCGAGTGCGCTGGTCAATGATTGCCACCGGCTCCAGGATAATGGATCCTTCCGTATCCATTTCAGGGAGAGTAGTTTGTGCTCTGACAGTGGTACCCAGAACTTGCTTTAGACAAGAAACATGAAAGACTGGATGAATGCGAGAAGAAGGAGGAAGTTCCAGTTTATAAGCAACTGAACCAATCTTCTGCAGAACCTTATAAGGCCCATAAAATTTTGGGGCCAGCTTATGACGCCCTTTCAGCTTTAGGGAGGATTGTTTGTATGGCTGTAGACGAAGAAAAACCATATCCCCAACTTGAAATGAGCGCTCAGAACGGTGTTGATCTGCTTGCTGTTTCATCCGATTACGGGCCATGTGAAGATTATCCTGTAAGGTACGAAGAATCTGATCCCTGCTGCGGACAACTATGTCAACTGCCTGGACTGGTGAGCTGTTGGGAGTGTAGGGAAGGAGCACTGGAGGTGCCTGACCATAGACTGCTTCATATGGAGTCATTTTAGAAGCAGTGTGGTAAGAGGTATTGTACCACCATTCAGCTAAAGGGAGCCACTTGGCCCACTGATGTTGTTGTTCGGAAGTGAAGCAACGAAGATAAGTTTCCAAGCATTTATTGACAATTTCAGTTTGACCATCAGTTTGTGGGTGATAGCCCGAACTCATCTTTAGTTTGGTGCCAGTTTTCTGAAACAGTTCAGTCCAAAAATGACTGGTAAAAGTTGCATCACGATCAGAGACAATGGAAGAAGGGAGTCCATGAAGATGAAATATCTGGTCCATGAAGATTTGTGCAACAGAGGAGGCAGTATAGGGGTGGCTGAGGGCACAAAAATGACTATATTTCGAGAGACGATCAACCACAACCAAGATCACTGTCTTGCCGCCGGATTTAGGAAGCCCTTCAATGAAATCCATAGAAATATCAGTCCAAATCCGTGTAGGGATGGGCAATGGTTCGAGCAAGCCAGGAAGGAGGGTCGTTTCACCCTTGTGGCGTTGGCAAGTATCACATTCAGCCACCATCTGTTGAATCGTCTGTTTCATGCCTTTCCAAAAGAAGTTTCTCCTTGCTCGCTCATAAGTTTTGAGGAAGCCTGAGTGCCCTGCTGAAGGAGAAGCATGGAGTTCATAAAAAATAGCCTGATGTAGAGCTGGGTTCTGAGGAAGCACTAGCCGACCCTTGTATCGAAGAGAAGCACCATCCCAAGAGTAATGTGGTATAGCAGAAGGATTATTGGCTAGCTGGTGAATGATTTGAGATAAAGAAGAGTCACTGTCATAGCCCTGCTGAACAGACGCTAACCAATTGGGAATGGGCATAGAAATAGCGAAAAGGGAAGCTTGATTATCAAATGTGCGAGAAAGAGCATCTGCCACAATATTCTCCTTACCCTTCTTGTAGGTGATCTCATAATCATACCCCATGAGTTTGCTGACCCATTTCTGTTGTGTAGGAGAGGATACCCGTTGTTCCAGGAAGTATTTCAGACTTTGGTGATCGGTTCTGATGCAAAAATGACTCCCTAAGAGGTATGGCCGCCACTTCTGTACAGCATGCAAAATAGCCATCATTTCTTTTTCATAAGTAGAGAGGGCTAGATTCTTACCAAAGAGGGCTTTGCTAGTGAACGCAATAGGATGGTCATCTTGCAGGAGAACAGCACCCAATCCATTGCCGCAAGCATCACTCTCA
Source organism: Cupressus sempervirens (assembly GCA_028749045.1). Lineage (NCBI taxonomy): Eukaryota > Viridiplantae > Streptophyta > Pinopsida > Cupressales > Cupressaceae > Cupressus > Cupressus sempervirens. Next base: position 737,220,804 of record CM053786.1, read on the forward strand.
ATAGTGAAGGGTTTGGAAAAATCTGGCATCGCGAGAACAGGTGTACTGCACATAGCCTGTTTCAGTTGTTCAAATGCAGTCTCAGCAACAGGGGTCCAGGAGAAGGCATCCTTTTTTAACAGAGCTGTCAATGGTGCTGCAATTTTCCCATAATCTTTGACAAACTTGCAGTAGTAGCCAGTCAACCCCAAAAAACCCCGAAGGCTCTTGAGAGTTTTAGGATGCGGCCAAGTTTTCATGGCATCTATTTTTGTAGGATCCACCCGCACTCCATGGTGTGCAACAATATGCCCGAGATACTCCACTTCCTCCTGGCCAAACACACATTTAGATAGTTTTGCACAGAGTTGATGATCAGAGAGAAGTTGCAAGACAAGCTCCAGATGATGGAGATGCTCAGCCCAAGTTTTGCTATATATGAGGATATCATCAAAGAAGACCAGAATGAATTTCCGGAGGTATGGTCGAAATATGTTATTCATCACTGCCTGAAATGTTGAAGGAGCATTCGTGAGGCCAAAGGGCATGACTAAAAATTCATAGTGACCATCATGTGTGCGGAAGGCAGTTTTAGGTATATCCTCCTCATGAACCCGAATTTGATGATACCCAGAACGAAGATCTAACTTGGAGAAAAAATGAGCCCCATGAAGTTCATCAAGAAGTTCATCAACAACTGGAATGGGAAACTTGTCCTTTATAGTGAGATGATTAAGTGCTCGGAAATCAATGCAGAGTCGCCATGACCCATCTTTTTTGCGAACAAGCAGAACTGGAGAAGAAAAGGAACTGGTACTAGGGCGAATAATACCTTGCTTCAGTAAGTCACGGACAAGTATCTCGATTTTGGTCTTCTGATGAAATGGGTAGCGGTAGGGCCTGATGTTGGGCGGAACACTGCCAGGAAGGAGCTGAATACGGTGGTCCTCTGGACGAGAAGGAGGTAATCCCACAGGTTCAGCAAATATACCAGAATACTTGTCCAAAATGTGTTGGAGATCGGCAGGAGTGCTAGAGACTGTTGATGGCTGCATCTGAATGGAATGGAGCTGAGCGATGACACCATGTGAATTCTTCTTAAGAAGTTTTTCCATACGGTGTGAACTGATGATGCTGAGAGACCCTGGTTGTAAGCCTTTCAAAGTGTGTTGGTGCCCCTCGGCTGAAAACTGCATCCAAAGTTCAGCAAAATCCCAAAGAATGGTGCCAAGAGTGCGTAACCATTGGGCACCCAAAACCACATCACAGCCACCTAAGGGTAAGGCAAACATGTCAGAGCGCATGTTATAATCTCCAATAGAGAGACGCACATTGCGACATTTCCCTTTACAAGGTAAAGTGCCCCCATTGGCAATCATGACTTCAAAGCTAGAGCAGGGATGGATAAAGCAATCAGCCTGTTTGGCTATTCGTGGATCAATGAAGTTATGAGTGCTACCAGAATCAATGAGTATAGTAAGAGGGATCTTCTTGAAGAAACCCTGGACCCGCATGGTTTGTGGAGTAGTGACTCCTGCCAAAGCATGGACAGATATCTCTGGTGGAGCTTCTGGTGAAGGAGGTTCAGGCTGGTGAGGCTCAACCTCATCATCCACTGTTTCCTGAGCATCTACATATTCTTCCAGTTTCGGTGGAGAATCCACATCCAAGAGATAGAGCTTTTGCTGAACACATCTATGGCCCCGAGACCATTTCTCATCACAATTATAACAAAGCCCTTTGTCTTGCCTGACTCGCATCTCTGTTTCAGACAAGTGCTTGATCGGAGTAGTTCTGGGAGCTGGTATGACTGGAGGGTTGTGAGAACCTGTATTTCTGAATGGAACAAAATTAGATCTGGAGCGTTGTAGAGCACTAATCTTGTCTTCCGCTAACTTAGCCAACCCAAGGGCTTCCATCATTGTAGTAGGTCGAAACATTTTGACTTCTGAGCGAAGTGCATCCTTCAGACCACTAACAAAACAACTACGGAAGAATTCATCAGACAAGCCCTCTGTGTGATTAGCTAATTTTTCAAACTCTGTCTGGTATTCTCTTACAGTGCCTGTTTGACGCAGTTTAGTGAGTGCTCCTGTGAAATCATCAAAAGAACTAGGGCCAAAGCGCTCCAAAATGAGGGTGCACAATTCTCTCCACGTTGGGCCTACATTAGCCTTGATGTACCAACGGAACCATTGAAGAGCTTCATGTTCCAAATGAAAAGATGCAAGGGGGACTTTGTGGTTATCCAAAGTATTATGCAAGCTGAAATACTGCTCTGCCCTATAGATCCATCCAGTCGGATCAGAACCATCGAAGCGTGGAAAATCAAGCTTTGGTCCACGGAAATTGCCAGAAGAGGACCCAGTATCGCCTGAATGGTTTCGGCTCATGGCTGACTGCTGAAAGTTAAGACCCAGAATTTTGTCATCCAGATCTTGAAGTTTGGTTTTGAGGGATGCAATTTCCTCTTCCATGATTTTTGCTCCTGTACGCGTAACAACCATAAAACAAGGTTTTTTTTTTTTTTTTTTTTTTTTTTTTTTTTTTTTTTTTGGAATGGGTAGAAGATGAGAAACAAAAACTTTTTTAGTTACGGCAAACTTGGATTTGGGTAAAACTCATATAGGAAATGGGTGTTCGACGGGTGGTGGGAGACTATCTAGGGACAAGGGAAAAAGAAAAATGAGGGTTTCAAGGGTAGGGAGGCGAAATGAGGCGAACAGTCCAAGAGGGATAAGGGAGCAAAATGAGGAATTGAATCTTGTGGCTCAGTTTGGTGGCGATTGGATGAGAGGTGAAAAAGATAGGGCAAACCCTAAAATTAGATAAATGAGGGATTTAGGGCTTTGATATGTAAAATTTGGGGTTGGGTCGCCAAGGAAGGAAGTATGCAAAATGATATTGCAGACGTTCTGCGGAAGTATGAGCAGAAACAGAAAGCAAACAAGGAAGCTACGACTAAAAAACAGAAAAAATTTTACTCTTTTTTTTTTTTTTTTTGAACAGTCGACTTAGAAAAATTCACTCACAGACAGAACAACTGAAAAGAGTTATTGCAATAACAAGAGATATTAGAAGTGAGAGGAACCTGAAGGCCACGACAGAAAAAAAATTTGATGTAATTTCCACCCAGCGAGCCCAAGAGAGTGCTCTGATACCAGATGTGAAGAACCTCCTTATAGCAATATCGTGAGAATGCTCGAAATAACAGAATACAAAGTGATAGCAGAACTCAGAATGAATCTACTGATCGCAGGCCACTTCGAGGGGGTAACCTCCTTTGAGCAAGCTCAATACAATAAATTCGTCCGTGCCCATCAAGGGCCTCAACCTATTCTTATATACTGGGTATGATCTAGAAAAGTAATACTACCTATGCATGTGGGATAATAAAATATACTCACGGGACGAATTACAAAGCATATGCGTCCAACACTATTCTAACAAAATAAACAGAAGGAACACACAGGTTCCTAACAGTATCCCTCTTAAGAAACATGAATTGAAATACTCTTTGATCGAGAAGAATGCTTATGCTCTAGTCAGAGCAGTGAAACAATTCAGGTTTTACATCCTGAACTCTCACTCCAAGGTGTTTGTTCCTGATTCAGCAATGAAGACTATTCTGACACAATAGGAGATCGGTGTGAACAAAAGGGCCTCTTGGATAGCTAAAGTACAAGAATATGATCTCGATATCAAACTTACAAAGCTTGTTAGAGCAAAAGGTTTGTGTAAAGCTATTGCAGAAGGATCTTCTAAAGATGAAGAAGAGACGGAGGAAGAAATGCCTTTAGTTGTATTCATTGGTAATGTTGATGATTGGTTTTCCAATATTGCCTATTTTTTGACATATGGAGAATGTCCTACTCATTTATCACCTAGAGAGAAAAGGACCTTAAAATTGAAATCTGCAAAATATGTTCTTTGGGGTGACACTTTATACAAGAAAGGGATAGATGGTACCTTTCTGAGGTGTGTAGATTCTGAGCAAAGGAAAGAATTGCTTCAATTGTTTCATAATGAAGCATGTGGAGGTCATTACTCAACATCAGTAATAGCTTACAAAATTCTGAGAAATTGTTTTTACTGGCCTGGGATGTTCAAGGATGCAGAAGAATGGGTTAAGAAATGTGACTCTTGCCAATATCTCAAAGGAAGAGTCCAGTTAGCAGCACTGCCCTTGAAGCCAGTAATAATCGAAGAACCCTTTCAACAATGGGGTTTGGATTTTATCGGTCCTATTCATCCTGCATCCACTGCTAGACACACTCACATTTTAATGGCAACTGACTATTTTATTAAGTTGATCGAGGCCATCCCAGTCAAACAAATGACTTCAGAGGTGGTCTGTAATTTTATCAAGCAAAAAATTTTGGTTAGGTTTGGTGTTCCTAATAAAATTGTTACTGACAATGCTACAAACTTCTCCCCTCAAGAGATATCAGCCTTTTGCTATCAATAGGGCATCATTCTCTCTCATTCCTCAGATTGTTTCGCACAAGGAAATGGTCAAGCAGAATCGAGCAATAAAAATATTATGACTATTGTGCAAAAACTGGTAGATGTTAATCAGAGGTCTTGGCACAACAACTTGTATGATGCACTTTGGGCAAATCAAACTACTAAAAAGAGAGCAACAAGATTATCTCCCTTTGAGATCCTATACGAAACTAAGCTAGCTCTTCCTCTTCCTCTAGAATTATCTACCTTGAAGTTACAAGATGCTATTGAGAATCATGAATTCAAAGATGCTCTTGAAAAATGAATGTTGTATTCGACCATATTGGAAGAAGAGAGGGATTTGGTTGTGGATAGAATTTAGGAACATCAATCTTGCATTAAGAAGTTATTTGATAAAAAGGCTAAGTACAAGGTGTTCCAAGAAGGTGATCTCATCTTGCTTTGGGATAAGTGCAGAGAACCAAAAGGCTTACATGGAAAATTTGATTCCTTATAGAGAGGCCCTTTCCAGAATAAAAAGGTATGTGGAAAGAACTCCTTTATTTTGTCATACCTAAGTGGTACCCACTTGCCCTTGCCTTACAATAGGCAACATTTGAAGCATTATCATCAGTAAGGTGTGCAGTCTACAACATTGTACATATCTTAGCTAGGAGTTTTTGTTGTACCTTCCTTTCTTTTCTGTTTGGTTGTGTTCCCATTTTTGTTGTGCTTAGTCCCTTTTTCCTGGATTTATCTCCTTTTAGGGTGACTCTATAGCCCTTGTGATAAAACATTGTCATTTCTTAACTCTGGGTTCATTCAGCATCCTGTACAGTCCTTGTCCCCAGATAGAGCCAGCTGTTACCCAAACATTTTACAAGGAGGTTTAATTATATTAATTAATCGGAAAGAGAGAGATTAGTCCTCAAGTAAAACCAAACTTTCTCTCTCCCTATACTTTTCTCTCTCCACATACTAAAACTTGTAGAGAGAAGTTCAGGGTTTGAGTTTGAGTTTCATTCCCCTCATTCACAATCTTCTCTCTCCATGTACTCAAACCTTTAGAGAGAAGTACGGATTTGGATTCAAGTTTTCTCATTTAATTTTTCTCTCTCCACATACTCCAACTCGTAGAGAGAAGTACAGGTGTGGATTTGGATTTTCTCACTCAATTTTTCTCTCTCCACATACTAGCCATACTCTCTCTCCCCGTACTCTAACTTTTAACCCAATCCTAACCTGAACCTTCCAACCCAAACTCCAATTTTAAAACAACCGCTGGCTGGAAATAAAATTTAGGAATTATCTCTGTAGTTGCATTAGGTAGCATCGTGGTAATATGTTTGATTTGACACTTACTATTATTGTGAACCAAAGGAAAAGGACCAAAGCCGATGGAGTTTCAAAAAACAAATTGGTACCAAACCCATCAAAATCTCGTGAATTAACACTACACCTCTGCCTCCATCACTTGCAGTTTCATGTCTGCAGTTTGTACAATGCTTGGGCATAATAAGTTGGCTTGGCTCATTCTTGGGACGTGCTTGATAATCACCTTATGTAGCTTTTTGGGTTTCTTCATATTGATGGCAAGGTATTACTGAAGATGGTGAGAGTGAGGCACCTGCATGGTGTAAACTCCACTTTATCTGATTGTCTAGTAGAGTTTTTGTCGATTAAACAAGGACAAGGTTTCATGGAGCTCATGCGCCACTGCAAAATAAAGTGTCTTCTTTTACTTTACTACCATTGTCTTAGGAAAGATGGAGCTAAGTCTAAGCAAGGTTCTTGTTCTACTTGTAACGCCCCGCCAAGGGATCCAAAAGAATTAACCTAAGTACTTATATTAATATCCCAGCAATTATTAGATATCAATAATTAATAAAATTATCAATAATTTTATTAATTAAAATAAACTATATTTAAATGCTTCAATATTTAAATCGATAAATAATAATAAAACTCACATTATTAAATAATAGAAAAGTAATGTTAAAATAAAATAATTATTATTTATAACATTACAAACTAATTATTAATATTGTTACTAACTGCTAATTAAATTTTTATAAAACTAAACTAAACTTTTATTAAAATGATTAATTATTAATTAGAAGTTTTATTAAATTTATTAATAATTAACAAAAACTTTATTTAAAATTATTAATAACTAATATTAAAAATATATACCAATTTGCAAAGTACGATTTAAATAAATTGCAGGCTGTATGACTGCGATGCTAATGCAGACGTATTGCGACCACAGTCACAAGTACGGCTGCAACAGCCGCCGTCGGCTCAAAAGCCGCTAACCTATGGTAAGGGGGGGGGTAGGTTTTAATTTTTTTTTGTTTTATTATTATTTTTTTTTATAAACTTTTTTTTTTTTTAAAGATTTTATTTGTATAAACAAACTCACTTTCATTTGATAATATATATATATATATATATATATATATATATTTTTTTTTTAATAAAAACTTTTAAATTAAATTAAAATCGCCTCCACTAAAAAAAATAGTTTTGTTTATTAAAAGACAACCCTTCTCATTTAAGTTCAATAATATATGTTTTATTATTACATATATTTTATAATTAATTAATTCTAAATTTTTTTTTTTTTTTTTTGTTATAAACATTCACAAATATAATCTGATAGAGAAAATAATATTAACCATTCGAATTTTCAACCACAATTTTCATTTCCAAAGATTCAAACTCCTGCCAAATTTAAATTCTTTAAGTCTATTAATTAAACACAAATCCCAATTTGATCCAAATTCCCTTTTTACCTACGAACGAGGTTTTCTAAATGGTTTTCCAATCTAGATTTACAAATGAAATCGAATAGCAAAAAGGTCCAGAATGAAGAATTGACACATTCATACAATGAAATTTGAGAAGACAAGTTCTTACAATCACGAAGTAGACAGAAATATCAAATTGCATGATTCAAGCAATGATCAAAACACAAGACCCTACCTGAATCTGATGCTAACACACAAACACCCAAAAATTGTGAGAAGATTCGCCTCCAAAATTTGCGTCCAAATTCGTCTCTAAAAATGTTGTCTCCAATTCCTCTCCCAAAAATGAACCCCCCAACGTTTGTGATAAGCCAATTTTCTCCTCAAACTGGGGCACTTAATTGTGCGTTCACCCGAGAAGACTCTTTGCACCACTGAGTTAACTCCAATTAACCTTTCTTATCTTTTATTTTATTTTGCATTCATCTTTCATGCACATTAAGTTGATTTATTAAATAACTTTATTTAATATTCTACTTGACTTCTATTTTAGATTAATTTATTACTTTAATCTCATGTGTACTTCATGAAATTAAAATAACATTATTAATTTCTATTATTTAATCTTTTAATAAATTTCTTTTATTTAATCTTATGCATAAGTCATGCGAACTAGAATCTTTTATTAAATAATTATATTTTCACTTTTTAAATTATTTTAGAAACTAAATTGATAAAAATATTTATTAACTCAAATAATAATAATATTTAGCATTTATTTAAAAATGAACTCTAAATATATTATTATTAAATTAACTAAATATTATCACGTTCTAAATTATCCTTAAACTTTTATCTCCAAATTTAATTCTTTTTATTTAATTAATTTCTCAATTAATTAAATATAATCAAATATTAAATTATCATAATAATCTTCTATTAAATTAAATCATTAATTAATCATTTTAATTAATTTCTTTTATATTTAACTCATGTTTAGATCATATCTTTTCCACTTTTAATTTATTTAAGAAACTTTAATTGATAAAATATTTATTAATTCAATTAATAATAATATTTAGCATTTATTTAAAAATGAACTTTAAATATATATTATTATTAAATTAAATAAATATTATCACATTCTAAAATTATACTTAAAACTTTTATTTCCAAATTTAATTCTTTTTATTTAATTAATTTCTCAATTAATTAAATATAATTAAATATTAAAATATCATAATAATTTTCTATTAAATTAAATCATTAATTAATCCTTTTAATTAAACTTAATTAATAGAAAATACATCAAGGACTCATAAAGCAACATATGAAAACCCATCATAGAAGAACACATACTAAATCAAACAAAAAGGGTTATAATCACGAAATAACATCATTTGATGCATTCGGAGGGTACTTAACTCAGATACTTGTCCTAATTATCAATCAGGACAATTGGCTAAAGGGTTTAGGATTTGGACTTAAGAGTTTATCTCCCCTCTCTTACCATTGAGATAATGCGATAGGGTACGCTCATCCTGGCAATTCAGGGAAGTCGATACCCGGTACCTGCAACCTGCATAAAATTCACGCATCTACAAACACAATATTCTAAGCTAAATAGACAATGGCAGGAAGTGGTGCATCGTGTAGATCCCGACTAGCAGGTGACTACGACTCCCTTCCTTAACCACATCATAAACACCATACATAAAGAAAACAAACACGCACACCATACACATGCAGTATGGGGTAAGTATCCATAAGAAAGCACGTGTAATAATAAACCATATAGCTAATCATCATTGATAATTGAAAACATTGAATAATCATCATACATGCATGAAATATAGAGTACCAAGTCATCTCATCATATAATAAATTGAGTGTAAAACAACATCTAATAATCTGAAAGTAATGCTACTAAACATCAAGTATAAAACTGGCCTAAAAGAGTTTGGCAATGAAGACTGAAATGCGACTTAGGGGCAGGCACTACACTACTAAAAATGTTTAAATGCAAGTTTGAATTTAGGTTCTTGTTTAGCCGATCAGAGATGGCTAATGATAGTGCTAGACAAGATGATGATAGCCACAAAACAATCTAGTTGTAAGATCAGGTAAGGCAACCTTGGATCTATTTTCTGGGGTGAATTATAGGACACAAAGAAAATGGCAGTGAAAGTGCTATCCAGTTTCTCCACTCAAGGGGCTTTAGAGTTTCTTCGACTTATCATCAAGAGTTCATCACAAGAACTTGGTTACTGCAATCAATCCAAAGAATTAACACTTTTCTATGAATATATGCTCGAAAGATCCCTCAAGGATCGACTTTATGGTTGCAGTGTGAAACAATATTCGAGTCTAAATTGGAAAAGTAGGCTTAAGATAACATTAGATGCAGCGAGAGGTCTAGGATACCTACACGTGAGTTGTATGCCCAAAATAATTCATAGAGATATAAAGAATGCCAACATCCTTCTAGACGAAAAATTAACTGGAAAGCTGGTAGATTTTGGTCTTTTAAGAGTAACAATCAATGGTGAAGCATCTCATTTCTACAATGAAGGAAACCACCAGATACCTAGTTCTAAAGTATTTTAAGACAAATATCCTGACTGGCAAGACTGATATCTATAGTTTTGGAGTAATTTTGTTAAAGATCATTTGTGGCATAGCCAAATCGAATACATATAGCAAATGTGGGAATGTGGAACCATGTAGGGTATCCACAAGATGTTTGATGAAATGTCTCTAGATATGTCACCTTGTAGTACAATGATCAAGTGTGAAGCATCATTGAACGCAGGGAGTTGTCTCATGAATAAGTATGCCAGCATAAGAGTAGAGAAGATGTATCTCGACATTGAGATTTTTGACTTCATGGAATGCCACAATTACTAGAAAGGCCTGATTCTAAATCAACTTGATAGAAAACAAAGGCTTCTCTTTCAGTGGATTGGACAGTCTGAAAATCATGAAGTTAGAAGGAAGGCACATGAGGTGCATGGGTTGAACATGGTAATAATCCAACTAAAATTCTGTATTCATGCCATGAACTATAGTGAATGGGATTAGCTAGATTTGTGGTTACATGTTTAACAAGTGAGTATGGTGGAGTTTCGAATTGGCACTCACTGATAAGTCATTTGATGACTCATGCAATGTAAAGCCTTGGCTATCATAGTAGTAATAGAAGCTACCACCAATTTGTTTGAGAGAATGCCTTAATGTTTTGGCCATCTCATGGGCATGAAAGGTGATTAGAACAAAGAAAGTCCAAAGGTGCGATGAAACAACTTTCATTAAATGCAATTAACCATGTAAAACCCAATTCCATCCGTGACGGAAGCATGCAAGATATCAGAAAGTTGTACAATTTTTTGACAATATTTGAGGCAGTTGAAAAATGTCATAGTTTTTAGGATTTGTAGTTTATGCTTTAATGCTATAAACATTTCCACATTCTTGATGGAATGACATGGGCACCATTGAATGCAACAATTTGAAAATTGGTCAAAAATGGATATGTTGAAGAGGCTTTAAAATCCTTGTAGAAAATCGCTCACGGATCAAGAAGGAGGCATAAAGATTTCATCAACAACATCAACTTCCAATTCTCACTTTGATAATATGAATCTCAAATCACTTCTTTGTAAAGTGATGTGGGTCACTCCTAGTGATCGAAAAGGTCAACTTTAGAATTAACCTTGGTTCTAGTCAATGTCTTAACATTTTCTAAGTTCTGTAGTTAAGCATTAAAGGTTAGAGTTGATTACGAACTATCTTCAAGTAGTCCAAACTCTAACTTTTTGAGTAGTTACAAGCCCGAAAAGTTGGTTAATCTGGATTGGCTATAAATTCTTGAAAATCAATGTAATAAGGGACTTTTTGGATTTGGAGACAGGGAGCACTTATGCTCTGATAACAAAGCAATTTTTGGAAAGTGTGTACAATTGTTATTTTTGTAATCAATTATTTCTTACTTTCTTGGTGCAAAGAAATAAAGGAAGCACATTTGGTGTTCTCTTTCGAAGGAATTTGAATTGTTGAAGTGTTGATTCATCTATGAGTATTTTCATGGTATGGTGTGAGTATTCGTGAATGGTTGAATTAGCATTGTGTCAGTGATAGTTCTCAAGCGTAGTCCTTGATTGCTCTCATTAATAGTTTACATCATTTTTATGAAAACATTTAAGGCGTGTGGTGCATTAGCTATCAATGGTTTTCCTTTTTATTTTCTAAGTTCTATTCATCTCTATTGAAAAATCACATATTTCATCTTACGAGGGAGCTACCCCTCTAAACGCAGAGGAAGGCCAGATATCAAGGGCCTATCCAATTGTTGGAGACATCAATTTGCCACATACTCCATTGGGCCAAATCATATATTTTCAAGGTGACAAATCTGTTTACCAACAATTATTAAATTTATTAAGATTTCAAACATTTAGAGAGGTATTTGATTTTGTGTAAACTAAAACTTATGTAACTATTTAGAAAGTACCATGTAACTCCTATTTTACCTTGAAAAACATTAGATAATGGAGAACTCCGACTCCTATAGCTCACAAAATGAATTTAGCCAATAATATAATTTGTATGGAATATAAATTTTGTAAATCAATTTAAAAACTTTATAAATATTTTAACTAGTAAAAACTCAATACTTGTGATTAGTAGATAGATTTTGAACTAATTTAGTAAGTCAATAAATAACACTAAATTAGTTCTTCAATCACAATGTCATCACATGTTTTATAGCATATGATTTAAATATTAACAAAATATGTTTATATATTAGTCTTTGAAATTTGGAGCATGATTAGAATAATTCAAGTTTAGGATTGCTAACTTTAGTGGAATGAATATTTTATTTTTATTTTTTATAAATTAATAAATATGTACAATTGTATTTGTCATAGACAATAGCATATTGCATTCACTTTCTTTAGTTTCCATCAATTAGAAATGGGTATTTTTTAATAACTTCAATATTTCTAAAGTTTAGTTTTTTTAAAATAATTTTTCATGTTATAAAAATTATTATTTCCAAATTTAATTGATTGCTTTGGTTTGGTCTTATAGACTTCTCATCTTTCTTTTCATTAGACAAGATTTTAAGAATAAATATTAATTTATATCATTATTTCATAATTTTCAAATCCTAAACTCTATTTTTAAGAGTCTCGACTGATAAATTGACTATTACTTTTAATTTACAGACTTTTAGATTTATAATATAAATGTAAGTAACCTGATTCCTAAGATGGGTGGCATTTCATTTTTTCACCATTTTGAAATTTTACTAAAAGTTGAAATAAATATTACATAGAGAAAAATGGCGCGGCGGAGCAGAGGAGCAGAGGAGCGAACTTCGTGGAGAGGCAGAGGAGCAAAATCTGTCGAAGAGCAAGATCCTGACAAGGCCCAGGGAAGGCACGAAGGCTTCGCAGGAAAGGAACAATGGGGAAGAAAATTTTTGGAAAGAAGTGAACAAAGCTATCCATGGAAATTTTGGAAAAATTGGCAGCAAAAAAATGGTTTGAATCTGAACCAAGGTTGGGGATGGTACCCTAATAGAAGAGATCAGGTTGAAAAAAATAAAGGGTTTCCTCAGAATGGCCGTCATCAGGCGAAAGAAGCCGTGTAGATTAAAATCATTCAAATGAGCACCATCTTGCTCAGAAAACATACGCTCGAAGACAAAGAATCACTCTTGTATCCAGATCTGAAACTCAAAAACATCAAGGCAGGAACAGATGGGGTTTCGTAGGTACTTTCACAAGAAACCAAGGGTGGAGGAAACAGCCGGAGAAAAAAATGTGGCGAAAAAGAAAAAAGGAAGAGAGTCAAAATCCAGTTCACGATCTCAATTTACACAACGATAAAATAACAAACATAAACATTGATTTCAGAGGAATTGAGATCTTCTGTTAAAAATCTCAAGGAGAAAGCCTTCTTCATGAAGTGGGGAGGTCCCTGGCCTGCTTTTCGAAAAAAATTAAGTTGGGTTGATTTAGAATGGGGACAGCATGTGTCAATCAAAACACTTCTCAACGGATTCTATCTAATTACAATGAGCTCGGCCCAGGAAAAGGAAAAATTCTTCGCTGGTGGTCCCTTCATAATGAACAAAATGGATTTCTTCATAAAGATTTGGTCTCCGAAATTCAACCCTAAAATTGCAAAAGCAGGGGAAATTTCGATCTCTAGATTAGGTCGTATAATCTTCCTCAAGAATACTGATTAGAAGAGATTTTTAAAACAATTGGGGACAGATTGGGAAGATACATTAAATCAGATGAGGCAATTGAATCAGAAGACTATAGTATGTACGCCCGTTTATGTTTTTTATGGAAGCCATATCCATTACTACCAGAGGCAATAGAAATAAAAACTACGGTAGGAATTTGGAGGCAGGAAATTCAAGTGGAGTATAAACTGGAGAAATGTAAAAAATGTAAGGAATGGGGTCACACAGAGTTCGAGTGTTTAAGCGAAAAAAAAAGGCAAGGGAAAAGAAGCCAATTCGTTGGAAGAACGATTGATGGAAATGGCTAGCAAATCCCAAAATGATGAAGCAACTACGAAAACTACGGAATTTGGTCCCCAAGCAAAAACCGGTATCAATTTCCAATCACCTGTGGGTAGTGTGCCTCCAGAAAGTGATAAAGAAAATACTCCACCTTTCAGACTCCCATCAGTTTTGGTCTGGGGAAATCGCAGCCTTAAGTAAAATAGATTGGTCCAATCACCTTTCAGAATGATGGAAGGGAGTAAGATTGATGAGGTGAACAATACTGAACAATTGTGATGTGAATATCAGGATTTAACTGTGTGATTTTGAGTCAAACTCGATGACCCATGTTTCATGAGTAGTGATTCAACATGAATCCATCTCTCATGAGAATAAATGGAACACTTAGCACTCATTGGATCTAGGTGATGCTCACAGAGGTGAAGCACCGGGACTTCCCGGGAGGTCACCCATCCCAGTACTACTCCAGCCTGAGCGCGCTTAACTACGGAGTTTTCTCCACAATTAAACCCAAAGCTTGCAACCCCATTTGCAAAACCTTCACCAAGTGTTGTGCCTTATGAACCATTCATTAGAAAGCCCCTTAAGCTCATCAATTGATAAGTAGGACATGATTTCCACAGCTAGTCAAATTGTGATGTGAATATCAGGATTTAACTGTGTGATTTTGAGTCAAACTCGATGACCCATGTTTCATGAGTAGTGATTCAACATGAATCCATCTCTCATGAGAATAAATGGAACACTTAGCACTCATTGGATCTAGGTGATGCTCACAGAGGTGAAGCACCGGGACTTCCCGGGAGGTCACCCATCCCAGTACTACTCCAGCCTGAGCGCGCTTAACTACGGAGTTTTCTCCACAATTAAACCCAAAGCTTGCAACCCCATTTGCAAAACCTTCACCAAGTGTTGTGCAAGTCCCGGTGCTTCACCTCTGTGAGCATCACCTAGATCCAATGAGTGCTAAGTGTTCCATTTATTCTCATGAGAGATGGATTCATGTTGAATCACTACTCATGAAACATGGGTCATCGAGTTTGACTCAAAATCACACAGTTAAATCCTGATATTCACATCACAATTTGACTAGCTGTGGAAATCATGTCCTACTTATCAATTGATGAGCTTAAGGGGCTTTCTAATTAATGGTTCATAAGGCACAACACTTGGTGAAGGTTTTGCAAATGGGGTTGCAAGCTTTGGGTTTAATTGTGGAGAAAACTCCGTAGTTAAGCGCGCTCAGGCTGGAGTAGTACTGGGATGGGTGACCTCCCGGGAAGTCCCGGTGCTTCACCTCTGTGAGCATCACCTAGATCCAATGAGTGCTAAGTGTTCCATTTATTCTCATGAGAGATGGATTCATGTTGAATCACTACTCATGAAACATGGGTCATCGAGTTTGACTCAAAATCACACAGTTAAATCCTGATATTCACATCACAATTTGACTAGCTGTGGAAATCATGTCCTACTTATCAATACTGAACAAGCCAAAGCGCTAGTCCTGAAAGAAATGATCAAAGGGAAGAATCGGAAGCTTCGGTAGAAGAAACCGTAGGTGATAAAGACCCATTTGGTTTAAAAGAGAAGGTAGGAATTTAATATTAATGGACTACTTTACAAACTGACTCCATGGCCTCTAAGGGCATGACCAGCCACAAAAAAAAGAGGAAGACGAACGATGGTCCAACTGTTAGAGGATACTAGAATCCAGAAGGGACAAACCAAGTTAAGACCGAGGAGGGATGAAGTCCCCTCAGGAAGTCATGAGGTGCATAACGTGGAATGTCAAGAGCTGCAATGCCCCTGACAAGAGGTGTATGATCAAGAAAGGTCTTGATAAGAGAAAGAACATATAACTTGCCTTCAAGAAACAAAATTATCAGAGGATCTAGCAAGCAAGATCTTTGAATGCAGACATCAACGGGTTGGGTATTATTCTGATGCCATGGGTGCATCCAAGGTTCTGGCTTTTTTATGGAACCCTCAGACTATGGTGGTGGAGCCAGTGATGAAATCTAGGTTCTAGCAGCTGATAAAATTCAAGCCTCTCACAATCAATTTCTTTGGGATTCTGATAAACATGTATGGGCCTACAAAACCAAATGATAAAAATTTAGTATGGGATGAAATATCATTCTGGACCAGCACCTACAACAGTTTTGCAATTGTGGTAAGCGGGGATTTCAATGCCGCACTCTCATCATCTGACAAAAGAGGTAGTTCCCACGCTGCTTCACAACTTCAATCTGATTTCTAAGATCTTGTTTCAGTCGAACTGTCTCTGGGAAATTGAGGCTAGGGGAGGTGAGTACACATGGACTAATAGACGTTCAGGAAGCTCTAACATTGTTGTGAAGTTGGACCACCTTTTTCAATCAGGAGAATGGAGTGCTCTTCCTCTATTGTTTGAAGCCATGGTGTTAGGAATTTTTGGGTCAGACGATTATCCAGTTTCATTATTAGTTCAAAAGGATGGATTCCCACTGAGATGCTCATTTAAATTTGAAAAAATGTGGTTTCGAACGGATGGCTTTTATGACATGGTAAAGAATTGGTGGACCAGTGCATCCATCCCTTCAGGTAACAAAGCATTCATGTTCTTGGAAAAGTTGAGATTAGTTAATCTTAAACTCAAAACTTGGAATAGAGAGCATTTTGGAGACATCCTTAAGCATATTCTAGAAGGTAATTTGGAAGCCTTAAACTGTAAAAATTTAGCAGAAGGTATGGATGAAGTGGACTATGCCATAGAAAAATATTTATTGACAAAATGCAGGGAAATTTTACTATGGGAAGAAATTCATCTCAGGCAGAAATTAAGAGAGACATGGATAAAGGAGGGAGACTGGAATACTAAGTACTTCCACTGCTCGGTAAAGATTCGAAGATTAGTCAATACAATTCTTTCAATAATGTGGGAGGACGGTGCCTTTGCAAAAGAACCAGAAGAAATTCATAATGAAGCAGTAAGCTATTTTCACAATTTATGGAAACAAGATGCAGCTGATAGGAGTCGAGGGAGTGGGGAAGTATTACAAGTCATTCCAAAGTTGGTAACAAATGAGGACAACAACAATTTGAATTGCCCAATTTCAATGAACGAGCTTCGCAAAGCAGTCTTTGGTATTGGTGGAGACAAGGCCCCGGTGCCGGATGGCTTCCAAGCCTACTTTTATCAAAAGTCCTGGGATGTGTTGTCCAAAGAATTATTAGAAGTAGTGGAAGAATCTAGAAAGGGAAGATTAATTTTAAAAGATTTAAATAATCCATTGGTTTCCCTAATACCCAAAAAGGAGAAACCTAACAGATTTCAATAATCCATCGGTTGCCCTAATACCCAAAAAGGAGAAACCTAACAGATTTGAGGATTTTTGACCCATCTCTTTATGCAATACAGTGTATAAAATCATATCTAAAGTGGCAGCTAATAGATTGAAACCGATTCTAGGGAAGCTAATATCGCAGGAGAAAAGTGGCTTCACTCCAAGCAGAAACATAGTGGATGGTATCTTAGTGGTGCATGAAGTAATCAATTCAGCATGATTACATAATCAAAGACGTGATGTTGAAATTGGATATTAGGAAAGCCTATGATCGCGTAGATGGAACCTTTCTCATCAAAGTGCTTAAATAATTGGGTTCTGCAAAGACTGGTTGAGTTGGATCAATGGGGTGATTAATGGCTATAGGGCCTCAATTTTGGTCAATAGAAGCCCACAGAGCATCTTTGAAACAATGCTAGGACTTGCGGCAAAGGGACTCAATTTATCCCTTCCGCTTCGTTTTGATGGTTGAAGTTTTGGGAAGATCAATCATAGCTCATAGAGAAAATGGCCAATGGAAGGGAATTAACATTGTAAGGGGAATGAGAGTATAACTCATTCCCAGTTTGAAGATGACAAACACTTTTTTGGAGTAGGTTCACTGGAGGAAGCCAGCATAATGAAAAAAGTTTTGGATGACTACAGCTAGGCCTCAGGCCAACGTGTTAATTGGGAAAAGTCAGAGCTATATTTTTTCAAAATAGAAGTTAACTCCCAGCTAAGCGTTGCAGGATTGTTGGGGGCAAAAATAGGATCGCTCCCTAGCAAATTCCTTGGAGTTCCTCTTTTCGAAGGCGCATGTAATGCACACTATGGGAGGATCTGATCAGCGGTTGTAATTCAAAGCTATAAGGATGGAGGAATCGTTGTCTGTCCCTAGCAGGTAGAATGTTAATAATCAGAACAATGATATCAACCATGCCAATACACGCAATATCTTACTTTCTTATCTCAAAGAAAGTAACACCAACCATTCAAAGTCGGATGAGGAAATTTGTGTGGAGTGGCAACCAGAAACATCACAAGTTGCCTTTGATGGTGTGGGATTGATTGTGCCAGCCAAAGGGATTTGGAGGTGTCGGGTTCTATAACTAGAAATTACTCAATTTGGCAATGGGTACAAAACTGGTCTGGCAAATATATTCCTAGCCAGAGAAAAGATGGGTGCTAGTCTTAAACGCAAAATATTTGGACAATCAGGATAAAGAAAGAAATCTTACAATTGCAAATCCAAAGAGGGGTTCATCATTATGGAATTTTACCATAAGCTCTCGAAATTGGTAACCACATCACTTGAGCATTGGCTAAATGGAAACAAGGAAGATTTATGGAATGATTCATGGGATGGCAAGGAGGTTCTAAGTCAGACGAAAGTATCTGATAATATCATTAACGCAACATCTCAAAGGTGGGGATCTAAGGTAAATAATTTCATAGACTTTTTAGAGTCTCAAGTTGGTAGGACTATTTGCTAGAAAAATATGGCCACGTTGGGAATCTCAGACGAAGACCATGCAAGTCTAAAGTAGATCTTGGAGAGTCGCTCTTTCCCTCTATCTAGGGATGAATAATTTGGTTTGGATCAAATAGTGAAAATTATTCAGTTAAAATTGGGTACACTCTCTTGGACAAAAAAATACTCTTAGGTGGAATAGGAAAAGTGTTTGTGTTGGAATGATCAGTGTCTTCCGAAAGCTGGAGCTTTCCTTTGGATTGTTGGCAATAAATTCGCACAAATGGGTGACTGGCTGAAAAAGTTTGGGTATGCAGGCCCATTTCAGTGCTCACTTTAACTTTTGACTGTGAGTACGCCAAATCTATGTGGGAATTTATTTTTCACAAGCTCAATTGACAAGGAATAATGCTAGCAAATTTGAAGGACTGGCTGAGTTTATGGCCTTCCAAAGTCTCTGAATCAGTTTACTCATCTATATGGGCAATAATCCCATCAATCACAATCTGGTAATTGTGGAAGGAACGCAACAGATGGTTGTTCTGGGACAGAGCTGATACTTCTCAACGATTTTTAGGCAGACTTGCAAGGGCAATCTCAGAAGTCGTCACAAATGCAATAGCAAAGATCAATCCAGTCAAATCTCCCTTCAACCTTCAAGACATCCAAATCCAACGTAGCTAGCCATTAATTAAGTATAGACCCGTTAATGGGATTGGAGGGGTTAAACCTTGCAAATAAGTTAACTGGGCTCTAAAGTGGAAGGGCTTGGGTTCGGATGGGTTAAAGTTAAATTTTATAGGGCGGAAAAGAATAATCTTGGGCCATTTGGATTAGGTGCAGTAGCATAAGATGAGGTAGCCAACATAATGGAAATTTCAGCAAAGAATATCCCAGATGGCACAAATAATCAAGAAGAATGTGTGGCAGGAGTAGAGGCAATCTTACTGGCACACAAAGTCAGGGCTCTAAAGGTTCATATTGAGGGAAATTCTCAGATCGTGATCTGGGGCATCATCAAAGGGGAGTTAGATGCTTGGTACCTAAACAAATACATCATCGAAATTCTGACATTGCTGAGTGAATTCAAGGACTTCAAGATTACTCATGTACTTAGAGAAGAAAATGGGGTGGTTGATACCCTTTCTGAACTTGGTGCTAACAATAGAGGGTTGTTCCTCTTTGAGTATTATAGGGACATCTCCCCTAATAACCTCCCTAAATTTCTTGACTAATACTCGAGCCAGCCTGGTAGATGACTCATGTGCTAGAGTCCTCCCCCTTTGAGGCATGTCATTTAATGATACCTGGGCCAAGATACCCTCAATGACTCTATAAGCCAAATATGGTGTGGCAATTGTCATGTGCGAGGTGGAGTATACAACACAACTTGAATTCAGGCAATGACTTCCTACTTTGATTGGTTTTTGTGGGAGTTCCCTCATGGAAGGTCAACATCATGACAGGAAAAACCTCAATTTACATGATCCTAAGATTGTTGGAGTTTAAATTTGTAGAGATTGCCCCTGCAAAAACAATGTCACATCAACAATCTCCATAAAATGCAAAGGGTCAAAGAGAGTCAAGGTAATTGGAATATTGACCAATCAACATAAATATTTAATTAATATTAAATTTAAAAGAATACATATACCAAATACCAAATACCAGATAGTTTAACCATGACGACCGAGTTGAAATGAGCTCCAAAACCTGTCTAAGAACACAAGGGCGAGAATATTCTAGGAGTGCTTTACCACCCCACCACGAAGCTATTAAGCTTCCCCAGAATCTTTCTTGACATGAAAGATACCCAGCCTGGCATCGAGGAAGACTAAACAAGCAAAACTAAGAGGAGAGTAATGGAATGTGTAGACATTTTCTATAATATAATCAGAAATTTTCACTCATAGTTTAGTAAGGCATGTAACACAACCTTTTAAAGCCAATGAAAGATAACACATTCAATCATTTACATAAGAAAATCATTTTTGACTCAATAATTTCCTTCTTATAGGTCCATTAGGAAACATTTCACAAGATCAAAACTTCATTGAGTAGTTCAATTTTCATTTCATAAAAATTAGGTAATTCATTCACTCTCACTGTGACCTATAGTTCAATTCAATGTATGCCACAATAGACCTAAATAATGATGACATTATCAATAAGCTTTACAAGGGTAAATTTTTGTATACAGTGTTTCTAATTATGTTACCCAAAGAAGACGAACTTCACTATGGGTTCGAATAATAGCATCTATCAATCAGAACTATGTAAATCACATTCTTATAAATTGGACCTTATACTTTACAAAAAAATTAAAATTAAAACAAAAGTATACTTCTTCTCTTCAAATTCCATATTCTACACAAAATTTCTCACACATGGAAATTTAATGAGTAATGAAGACACATCTCATAATCCTTCATTTGTAGGAATACATACTTGTAAGGACTGTCCATATTTCCTCAAACAGTTGTCCATATTTCCTCAAGCACCTTTTAAGACTTCTTAACCAGTTGTTTCCAATAATTGCCACTACGAGTCATTGCATCATATTCAAGAGTTCAATATCATTCATCTATATAAAAAAGAAAAGCCTTCAACATAGCTTAGCTTATACTACTCTTTACTCATGGCCATAAGTGATAAATACATTCAATTTTCATTGTACAACCACTTCCAACAAAGTATATACACAAGAATTGGCCATTTCTCATTCAATTAAAAGAAGAGGAAAGAATTAGTATTTTAATGTATTTTGGTCATATTCAGGTTTTAAGAAAAAATTTAAAGGGATTCCAGGTAATATATTCAGTCATACCCACTCATAATCTAATGACTTTATTAAAAAAGTACATCACTCTTATGTTCCACAATGAGAGAGCTTCATTTCTATGTTGACAACCAATCCTTTATTGCTTTTAAATTTTGCATCATTCATTCTAATGGTCATGGTTCAACTAAGTTATTTAATCTTTCAAGGCTTATTTATTTCAAGAAATCATACACACCTTTAGCTTAATTCAATGACTTCCTATTTCCCAACCACTGTCATTTTAAGAGAACAAAGGTGCCACCATAGGATAAATGTTTCACTAAGATGGGTGATTGTTTGCTAGGATTCTATATTCCACCCAAATATTTACTAAGAGGTGGTTAAAGAAGATGTAATGGAATCACAATGTGGGAATTGATGCACACTCCACAAGTTCCTCTTCATGCATTTATGGATTCAGATGAAGAAAGCAAGGAATTAATTTAAGAAAAGGAACTTTCTTGAAATTAGAGTTTTACACATACCATTTCTAACTTGTTTTTTTATATGTAACAACCATTACATAGTATGCTCAAGCACGTGGCCATACACATGCAGAAATGCTCAATACATAAGTCTGTATGTTTGTAGTTGATTTACATCTAGTTTAAAAGAAAAGAAAAGAAATCTATCAATAATTAACTTGACTCTATTCACATTGCTTAAAAATCTAATTGAAGACATTAAATTTAGTAAATTGCACAAGCAAAAGGAACCTAGTTAACCAATAGTTGCCAAGGCTTGTTTCCCAAAACCTTCCTTCCAGTTCTTCTAGTTCGTTGAAAGTGCAAACTGGAAAAAACAGAATAACAATAAAGATAAAAAACACAAACACACGATTTTATCATGGCTCACCACAAATTGTGGCTACGTCCACACTGCAGGGAAGATCTCTATTAATGTAAATATCTAAACTTTACATCATAACTATAGCTTCAGCTCTTTCAATACAATGATCAAATAATGAACCTCCAATACATATTTATAGAGTCTTGAAAGAAATGAAGAGACAAACAATTAGAAGGAAAAGATAATGAAATGTAAATAATAAAAAGAAGACTGTTGGACTTCACATATACACCCAACACTGCTCCACTCCATACCCCTTCCAAGAGAGTGTTCCCCCTTTTCTCTCCAATCAGTAAAACCACATTAGCTAGAAATGATGTCACTTCTCTCTTAGAAATCTTCATTGATCCCGTACTTCCAAATGCAAGAAAAGCATTTGCTGTAGTTATAAATGAGTGGAATGTATAGAAATCCTTTTCCCCTGACACTTGTCTGAAGCACCTTGAAAGTGAATGAGAAGTGTGACATACACAACTTGGGTGTGGTGCTTCTGGAGCTTGTGACTGGAAGAAACCTAATGAAGCAGGGTGTGGAGATGGGCTAGACATTGTTAGGTGGGTTTGGAATCAAATTCACAACATTGGTGGGGCGCAGTCAATACTGGACTCAAGGGTAGTAGAGCATTACACAAAAAAAATGATGTTCGCTCTAAAGGTGGCTCTGCTATGCACAAGCACTTTGTCCATTAACAAGCCTTCCATGAGGGGAAGTTGTAAAGATGCTACTCCTTTGCAATCTAGATGAACAAGTTCGGACTACAGTGGCTGCTAGTTTTCCTCCTCGTCTCAAAAGAAATCCCAGTGCTTTCACGACCTTGTCAAGAGAATCCTCATATTCAACAAAACTATCATTGACAAGCATGCTCCATGATGCATTCTTCTTACCCGTTACCTTTACCACACAAGGTAACTCCCGTGAGTGTGAACTAGAGCTTCTTGACTTTGGGGTGTAGGAATGCCACTGAACTTTAAAATTTGTGTATTGTATCATGCTCAAGTCTGAATCTGCCTTGACACTTCGAGACTTTTCATTGCGCAACAGAGATATAAGACTTAGTCCATTTTACATGAATAGTCTCCAGCTATTAACTATCGATGCCATAATCACCTTTCTCTAACATTGCACCTTCCTGTTCGAGTATGAGATTCAGCTTCAGATGCCAGTCGACTTGGTAGATCAAACTGTTCTGTAACAAGATAACTTTCCTCTATTGATGTCTCAGAACATTTAATGCGTCAAATTGAGAAGCAGCCTGGCTATAACCTTCAAATTTGGAAGAATTTACAATTTTTGCTCGGATTTGTTACTGTTTTCTGTAAAAACTCCCGTCATAGCTTATAACGAATTCGTTATTAATGTTGTTCCCTTCTAGATTAAGCAAAGAATTTATTACTTTAATCTACGCAACAGTTTAATACCGAATTATTTGGTATGTGATGGAGTGGCTTGTTACAAAATTTCCATGAAGAAGGTGGGAGTCGGTGCATTGGGAATCCCCCGTTATAGAAATGGAGGCGGAATCCGTGCCCAAGTGCATAAGCTTTCATTGCCTCAACGAAGAGTCAAGAAGAAATTTGGTTGTTTAGTTCTTCATGGACTCCACTTCGAGCAGAACTAATCTTCAGCATCATGGAAGCTACCTTCTCACTATCCACCACTGGTCAGCGACCTCCATTTGATGGTGAGATTCCTGTCAAATGCTTGAGAAATATCTTCAAGCTGCTGGACGACGACCTGTTTTGGGAGGCAATCAGGAAGATTTTCGGAGACCATTTCCTCACCACTGATTTTCGCCCTCAAACAAACTTGGATTTTCTTCATGTGCTCTGGTTCTATGTTGGCGTGTTTCAGTCTTTTCTGGTTCTTGTAAGCTCAGGTGGCATTTTCTCAATCCCAGGGTTTAGACGAGCCTGTATGGCATGTAATTTAGTGTTTGTGTCTTGCTGGTAGTCATGTCAGCAAATTTTTTTGGGTGGGTTGCCAATGGAACCAATGTAAAGAGTGATATTTTGACTATATATACATAGAAATGATTATTACCGTTCAAAATAAAAATCTGAATGTAATTAATTAAATGAGGTATTATAGTACAAATTATATCATTCTTAGAAAAGATTAGTGAGAGATGGTTATATGTAGTAATACATTGTTTTATAACTTGTGTATAGCATTATCGTTATGCAAAGTAAGAAGTTGGTATGAATGGAGGGCTTCACATTTGTAAGTTTTTAATTGATATTATTATTCAAATTCTAAATTTTATTATAAGCCTTGTCAGCTTCATACTCTATTATTAAAAAATTAATATTTAATACGTTATTGAATCATTTTGAGTATTGAATTTGATAGTTTTATTCTCATACCCTCTTCCTTTTAATCTTGAAAAGAAATTGGATGTTAAAACTAAAAAAACTATTATTTGTTTGTTTAAAAATAAAGCCATTAGTTATTATAATATTGAATGAATTTGTTCCAAGCCATGTGAACTTCAGTTATAGATTAATTGGTAGCCAAAATATTTGTCAAAAATTTTCAATTACTAAATACTTTTATGAATCATTTTATGAATGTAATTATAAGTACATGTGACATATTTTTTATTTTATTTTATCATGAGAACATTATATTTCAACAATGTTATACATTTATTCTAAAATAAAGTGTGTTAGTTTTTATAAATATTAAACAAATCACATTTCATTCTCTTCAATACAACTTTACTATTATTAATTTTTTTGAACTCAAAATTTAAAAAGCATATCATGTAATGCCCTGCCAAGGAACCCAAAAGAAGTTAACCTAAATTTTACTAAGTTTGACAAACTTTTTTTTTAAAGATAACGTACACAAAAGTAATAGAATAATGGAAGCAATAACATACACTCATACATCAACAACACATAAACAGGTTCCCATGACGATGAATTACATTTAATTTTAATTAACACTAAATCCAATATAATATAAATCCACATCAAATAATAATATACAAGTATGATTCCATTTAAATAATATACAGTCATCTCAAATGCCACTTGGCGATAATCATAATGCACCATCATCCACTGTACAAGTCTCAGGGTATGAAGGGCTAAAATAATATACATCATGAAAATAGATAACAACACATCTCATAAGATTCACGAAAATAAATACAATACAATAGGTATAACCATCCATCATAGTACACAAGAATAGAATGAAAGAGATACATAATAGGGAACTCCAACCACGACAATCAAACTATCGAATCTCAGGTATAAGAAAAAGCACTACCACCCGACCTCGTGGAACCCAAAAAGGCCCACTCCCACCGCACTGAGATAAACTCGAGTCCCAAACATGATAACAAACTCAAAAGTCAAAACCAACAGCTAGGTTCAAGGAATCACCTAAAAGAAAACTATCTCAAGGGTACCAAGACACAAGTATCAACTAAACCCAAAGGTAATAAAGACACGTAGGAAATCTACTATGTAAGTGGGCAAGTGTCATCGCATGAGCCAACTCTAAGGTTACCCTAGTAGCCTCTTTGGACTCTAGCCCCTCAATGTCTCTATACGACATCAGTATCCTTTCATAGAGACAAGGCATACTAACGAGTTAACTCTAAGGTTACCCTAGCAGTCTCTTAAGACTTTGACCCCCTACTGACTTTATGTGGTACCATATCTTATTAATTCATTTTAAACCCATTTAATGAAATGTTATCACTTATTAAAACAACCTACAATGGTTTACCCAGGCAGCCTCTTTAGGGGCTCCAGCCTCCATTGCAAGCCACTTCCCAACATGACATACAGATAACCTACCCTAAGCTCAGTAAAATCAAAAGATCACAAAAGACCACATACCATACATCAATTATTAAATAAGAAACTGATAAATATTGAAAATCATTGATCATAATCACTGATTCCAACAATATGATCATCCTAATAGGACTGGTCCCAAAATCAAGTACACATAAACCAATTCCATGTCACAACATGACATCACCAAAAATAAATCATTTAATCACCTCAGTCCTATACAAACAACTGAAAAGAAATCCAAATACAACTGATCCAAGACTCAAAGGTTATATCAGATAGGTCACACTGTTCACCTCAATTTCACACAAGAACACTGGAAAGCAATAACAATCAATAGATCAAAACACCTCATAGAGTATACAAGACACATTACCATGGTTGAGTATAAAAGATCCTGATCAAAGCATCATCACAAAATAGAACTCTTGAGCCTCTAGTAAACATCTTAATTTGGTCAAAGCTAAGTCAACCCAACACCCAACAATAAAATCACATGTCATAAAAAGAGTACATATTAAAGTCATTTTCTCAACTCATAACATTTTGAAAATACGATAGTTCAATTTTCATTTGTAGGTTTTCAAGCTTTCATTTACATTTATAAGTATTACAATTGATAATGTTTTCAATCTCAATCAGGGTTTCAGTTTTTGTTTCTCTAGTTACCAGATTTACTAAGGTTTTCGAGTTCACTAGAATTCTAAACGATTCAACAAATCATATAAAATCGTTTAAACATTATTTCATAGTTCAATTCATTATCAAACAAAAACAAGATTCGATGTTCAAAACTAGGGTTTAAGTTTTCATTTTATGTTTCAAAGTATTATAATGACAAAGGTTTTTATAACAATAAAAGGTTTATGCTTTTATTTCATTTTAAGTCACAAATTCACTAAAGTTCTCAATTACAATCAAAGTTAGTTTCTGTCTTTTCAAAGTATAATAACTACTAAGATTCTCGAATAATAAAATTCCCTCAATTTGCTAATGTTTTTTCGAGTACACAAGAATAATAGATTTATATATCTTATTAAAAGTCAATTAAATATGAAAACAAACTATCAACCCAAAGACCTAAGTTAAATTTTCCCAATTTCAATTATTAATTTACTTCACAATTACATTGTAATAATAAATTACTTAAAACTTCAACTAATTATATTAACAACAATTTATAATTAAATATTATCATTAAAACTTTATTATCAATTATTAAATTATGAATACTAATAATTATTTAAATAAAAATAAAATAATATATAATATATGTTATTTATTAATAATTATTATTATTAAATTAACTAATATTAATAATAATAAAGTTTTATTAATAATTACTAATTTATATTAATAATTATTAATTAATATTATTAATTATTAATTAATAATAATAATAAAAAAATGCAAAGATCTCATGTGATTCAATTGCACGTTCCCCAAAAGGGAAGGCTACCAAAGGCAGTGTGCTGCCCAACGCGGTGTACGCTACCTTGGCAATGGCGAATTGTCTTTAGATAGCTGCACATTGCCATGGTAGCACACTATCCTTGGATAGTAGCTACTTTGTGGTAGCTGGGGGTAGGGATGGGGTCCCCGCCTCCCCCCCCCCCCCCCCCCCCACCCACAAATTTATATGTTTATTTATTTACTTAAAAACCAAAACAACCCCCTTCTATAAAAATAGTATTTTCATGCTTTCCCATAAAAAGGTATGCAATAAAAATTATCACAGTGAAAATTTTTACTGTGGTAGTTTTTATTGACATATTTTTTTAATATAAAATATTCATAATAAACTGATAGAGAAAATACGATTAACCAATTGAATATTACAATTAAATCCTGATTACTTTTCAAACCCTCATTTTGTTTTCTAATCAATAAAACATGGATTCAAAGTTATAATCATTCACAGATGTTCCCAAAACAAAGAACAATAAATCTACTACGAGATTTCAAATTAAATCATAGAAAATTCTATAACGAAAAATCATTTTTCTCAAACAAGGGTTTCAATCCTAGAAGAATTTTGAAAATAGAAAACACAATAGACATGGAGAAGACAAAAGATCGAAGAATGAAAATTACTGTACAAATAAACCACAAGAGCCTACCTGAATCTGATGCTAAAACGACATTTGCACGAAGCACACAAACAATCCCCTTTCCATGAAAACCTTTTTCTCTGAAATTGTTCCTTCAAAACCCAGCTCCTACAACAATGAGCTTTAGGTCTTTGATAAAGAGTTTTCCCCTAAATTTGAGGCTCTAATTCTATAATCACACGAGGGAACTCAATGATCAATATCTTTTATTATTTTATTATCTTTTTACATTTTCATGCATGATTTTTTACAATTTAAAATATCTTTATTAAATTAATTTGCTTTATCTCTTTAATTATTTATTATATTTTAATTTCATGCATCAGCGTTATGCAATTTAATTAAAATAAAATTTATGAAATTATGTTTTCTCTCTCTTATTAAATCATGAGATGCTTTAATAATATATTTATTAATTCAAATAATAATATTATTTAGAGTTTATTATTAAATAAAACTCTTAAATATTTTTTTATTAAATTAAATAAATATAAATACACCAAAATAGAACTTTAATAAAAAAATTTAAACTTATTTTTTTATTTAATTAATTCCACAATTAATTAAATATAATTAAATATCGAATTTCTTTATAAATTTTCCATTAAATTAAAGCATTAAATTATCTTTTAATTTGATTCAATTATAATAGAAAATCATCACATACCCACAAAAACAAAAATGACAACTCAACTGAAGACAAAGAACAAAATCAACCTCCAAGGTCAAAATCATGAATTCAAGTCACTTGACGAATTTGAACAGGTAAACTAACTCAAATACTTGTCCTACTTTCTAGGACAATTGGCTTAGGGTTTAGAATTTGGACTCAAGAATTATCTCCCCACTTATACCATTGAAATACTATGATAGAGTACGCTCATCCTGGCAATTCAAGGAAGTCGATACTCAATACCTACAATCTGCATAAAATCCATGCATGTACAAACACATGCATTCTAAACTAAATAGGCAATGGTGGAAAGCAGTGCATCGTGTAGATCCTGACTAGAATGTGACTACAAATCCCTTCCTCAACCACATTTGAAATGTCAAACATAAAGAAAAAATACACCTACACCATACACATGCAAGTATGGGGTAAGTATCCCTAGAAACTACATAAAAATAGTTTATCTAACTAACATCATCAAATAACTAGAATCATTGTATACAATCATCATCAAAGTATAATCATGCATACATGAAATAGCTAGTAATAAAGTAAATAAATACATATATTAACTAAATATGAAATACAATTAATCAATTCCAGTAATCTAGCACCACTAATCATAAAACATAATAATAGAGTAGGCCTAAAATAATCTAGTCATAACAAATCACAAAAGTCAATTAGAGGTAGGCATTACATATCAATTGTAGGTAACCATGTCATAAATTATTTTGGTAACCTATTTTTAATCTAATTTATAATTACATAAACATATATCGACAAATACATGCCACTATGTGGCACTTGTTTATAAAATAAGATTACATATACTCTTTAAAAAGATGGGTGGAAATAAGTCACATATCTAGAATTTACATAAGGTTAAAATTCATAACATAATTTAAATATATAAAAAATGTAATGACACTAGGCAACTAAACTAGTAGCAAAGGAAAGACAACACAATATCAATCTTATTCTTTCTCTATTAGATTACAAGATCTAGATAAGAAATTTTTAATCTCACATAATAGGTAACTCACAAGTTCCCTCTTTAAGCGGCCAATTAGAAAAGCACTAAAAATTAGGACAAAACCAATCCTACTATCTATGGTCCCTTCTTGTCCCTTGAGAAGAATATTGCAAATAAGTTCTTTTTAAAAAAAAATTGAAATAATGAACATGTATTACACAAGAATCTTACAAGAATGGCAACAAAGTTTGTCATAGAAATATAAATTGTTGTCACAAGATTATACTCATAGGAAGACAACAAGTATACTACCACATTTATAGAAACCTACACATAAATACTGAGCACCATAGTACATGAAATAAAATTTCTTATTAATTAAATTTGAAGTAATATTGTAGTTGGGCAGAACAAAGGAAGTCTTTCCTATGAACTCTAAGAAGATGAAGTTTGATCATGTCCAACAAATATTTTATCTTGGGTTGTTGTTTAGTGACCCCTTAAAATTGAAAACATAGTGGGGCAACTTGGAACAAAATGTCCTAGTAAAACTATAGCATTTTATTCCCACGATGAACTACTTGATTTAGAGAAAATAGTCACACACCTATATTTCCAAATATTAAGTAAAATAGAATATCTTAAGGTATTAGTAATCACATTATCATGAACACCCACCCCTAGAATAGAAAATTTCCATCTCAAACCATTCTCAAAAACCATAGGCAAGTGAGTGAGGAAAACTGATACACGGGCATCTTGGGTCTTTGAGAAATCTTGAATCAACCAAAAAAAAAATTCTTTTTTTCTGTACATGTTTGATGTTCATGAAGTAGTTTTTATTTCTTTTGGTCTTAGGTTGTGCGCAGTTGGTATCATATCAAAGACCTATCCTAGAACTTTTCCCTAAGTGCATATGTTATGATGTTTCATATCCTTCGAGCTCTATGTCATTCTTCATCGTCTATATTTCCTATAGTTTTCATCCAGTGAGGCATGTTGTTTATATTCATGAAATTTCTTATGATGATGTGATATCTTGCATAGTTGGGAGCCAACTCTAAACTCCCATGTGGACCTATCTTTAAGTGTGTGTGCACGATCTTATGTTGTCATTTTCTTGGGTTTTAGTTTACTCTTCCAAGACTGGACCTTTAATGTAATTTAATGCTTGACTGGCCAACTAGTGGCTTAGCTGGCTATATAAGAAGCTTAGTTAGATGTAGAAAAGAAGGTACTGAGAGATGTTAGAGTGCATAATATTTGGGATGTGAATTTGGATCCTGATTCTATTTAATTTCATTGTATATGGCCACAACTCAAAAGTCCTCATAGTCAAGCCTGTTGCTTTCTTTATATGCAAAATTAAATAATTACAACTATTGAATTTCGTATATGGCCTCTTGTTCCTTGTTGTGTGTTTGATTAATCTTATATGTATAACATTCAGCAAGGGCCTCTTGGGGTTCTCTCCTTGGGATACCTCAACCTTACATCAAAAACCCTCCATTTTATTCTGGCAAATTAACATTCACAACAAATATTCTTTAAGTTCTCAATACTGCATCAAAATGAAAAACTATTAGGTTGAAATTAAACATTTGAATATTCCCCTATAGGAAGTTTGAAATGAAGAATCTTCCAAGTCAACATTTATGCATTAATTAAGTAAAAATCAATGGATAACTAGAGAACTAAAAATTTACTACATGTAACAATTGAATAGTGGGCTTGGAGGGATCGATAAAAGAGCGAGATGGAAAGGTTGGTTCAAATTTGAATTCTCTGAGTGGGAAAAATGGTGGTGGTGAGTAGGAGGTTAGATGTCAAGAGGGATTTTTTGGGGCTTCTAGCCCTTCTATAGTCTTTGTTCCTAACATCATTTTGTTCCTAGAATCTCTGGGAGATTTTTTTTTAAATGCCTTGAAGGAAGGACCTTTAGGGGCTTTGGTTGAAGTTTCTAAGGTGGTGATCCTACTACTCTCTTGTGTTGTCAAAGGATCTAGAAAAGGGGTCGTGAGGTGTCTTTGAAAGTGGGGTCTAGATGTCCTTTGACAAGGACATTCAAGTGGGATCAAAAATATTGGGGAAAGTTGTTCAAGCCCAACTTGAATAATAAGCCCTTGGTTCCTGTTGAACCTATCAAAGTGGGATGCCAGAATGGGGCATTCTCTATTATTATCCCTAACACCATTCTAAATTTTTCTATTTTAGCCTTGGAGATGAGGCAAATTTGTAAGTTTCTTGGTTCTCATCCTATTATTGAAGATGTGTGTTCTTTTGTTAAAAAGAAATGGTATTTCAAAGGCCAATTTGAGATAGCTTCCCTTTGCAAGGCATTTTTGTTCTTTGAATTTTTGAATAAAGAGAATTAATAGAATCCTTTATGGGGGACCTTGGATGATTGGCAAAATGGCTCTCTAATTCCTAAAATGGGCTCCTAAATGGAACTTTGAGGAAGATGTTTTTTCTTGAATGTCCCTATTTGGGTCATACTCCCTAAGTTGCCTTTGGAGTTTTAGAATGAAAATGTTTTTGAAGGTACAATGTTTCTCACTTCAGCCAGCTACTAGTTATTGATCAATGTATGACTACTAGATCAAGGTTGACCTTTTATCATATATGTGTTAAAGTTTGTAGATTGGAGAACCTACCACCTATTATAATGATCAATTCCAAGTAGGTTTTATTGAAATAGGAGGTTGAATTCAAATCCCTTCCCTTTGCCTATTTTGTTTGCAATAAGATAGGTCATTAGGCTAAAAATTACCACAAAAAAGATAGCAAGGTTGTTCAGCCTCATCTTACCCTAGGATAAAAAAAGGAGTGGATCCATAAATAGGTATTAATTTCTAAGATAGATTCTGGGTCTGAGGAAGTGGGTCAAGTGAACCAATTTATTCACCCCCCCCCCCACCACCCCACCCCAAGAGGACTCAATTGTTGGGGATTCTCTTAGAGGTTCCAATATTTCTAGTGAAGAAAAGCATTGGAATCTAGGCTAGAATGTGGAAATTTTTCATATTTGGGGTTGTGGTTGACTCTTTTGATTTTGAGAAGAAGATTGATGTCTTGCAATCTTAGAGGACATATTTTCTTGAGGATCAAGTTCTTCACAGAGAAGGATTGATTGAAAGTTTTTCTAAGGAGGTAGTAGGTGGGGAAATAAATGTTTCCTGTAGGGTCCTATGGAATAGTTGAGGTTGAGAAGGTGGAGTCCCCTTCTTCAAATGGGATGATCCAAAATTTCCAAATGGTGTTACCATGAGCATCAGTTACCAATCTGGAGGTAGTGGTGAACTTTGTGGAGAAAGGTGTTTATTGAAAATAATTGATCAATTATATCTTGTCTTTGATGTTATACAAAATGTCATATCTTTACCAGTCAATGTATGTCAAGCTCACTCGAGCAATGAAGATGATTTCCTATGTTTATCAAGCATTCCATCATTTTCCAAGTTTAAAAGATAGTATCTACCGAGTTCACTCAGGTGTCGAAGAGAAGTTAGCAAAAGTTGAGTGTTAACTAAGTTAACTTGGCTAACAAAGGCAAGTTGGATAGAACCAGTGCTAACCGAGCTCACTCGATTACCAAAGGAAGTTTGCAAAGATGTAGTGTTAATCGAATTCACTTGGTTAACATAGGATAATCATTTATGAGTTAGTGTCTACGAGTAGGGTCAACTAATGAAGGATTTTCTTGTTTTGGCATATTTAGTTTAATGAATTTGTTTATTGGTTCTAGCTAATTGATGAGATGAATATTAGTTATTCTAAGATTTATTCAAGATGACTCGACAATGTGTATGATATAAATATAAGGTCAAGTTGAGGATTGAATGAGTGAGTGTATGGAAGAATAAAAGATGTTTAGAGGAAGAAAATTAGAAGGATAAGCATAATATTCTTGAGGAGCTGCAAAGATACATTTGATCAGGGAGGATCAAGTATTTGAGCCAGAATTGATATCTGAAATCAGAAATATGGTTGCATTAGAAATTAGGTTATATCATTGTTACTCTCTAACCATTGTAGCAGTGAACTAAATCTCTTAACAAAGTTGGCTTAATAGCTATTTGTAAATCCTCTAACAAGGTGGCATTTCTAGATTGAAGTGTCTAAAGACCTCTAACAAGGCCACTCCTAATAGGGTCATTAAATCCTCTAATAGGGTCACACCTAATAGTATGTTTTGTAACCTTTAATAGGGTTGGATCCTAATAGGGCTCACTTCAGAAGAGTGAAAATTAGTAACTAGTTGCAATTGGTGGTTTTTCCCAAATTGGGTTTCCACATTAAATTTTGGTGTCACTTGTGTTCATGTTATTTCTTTTATGTGTATGCAACTAAGTTAATTAAGGTTAATCATAGATAATATCTTAAGTTCTACATATTCAGTATTTGCTAAGTAAAAATTGTTATTTTAGTGGTTACTGAGTTAAAGCATACTATTAGTGTTTACTAAGTGCTTATGTGTTAACTAAGTTACAACAATTTCAGCGGAGTTTATGTTTTGTATTGACATCTAAGGGATCTGGGATTTATTTTTGTGGTAACTGATTCACCCCTTCCCTCTTAGTTGCTTCTCTTATATTTCCAACAATTGGTATCAGATTTTTTGGTGCTTTCAGAGAAGGTTTCAAGGACCTAAGCTAAAGATCAAGATGTCTTACATAAGAGAGATCCCCAAGTTGAACAAAAATAACTTCAATGCATGGAAGGAACTTATGAGGTTACATTTGGCAACCATCAATAATTTGAGTCTGAAATATCTTGACTCCAAGATGTGGCACCTGCTAAAACTATGATTATTGAAGAAATTGAAGAGAAGAAGAATCATAATATTATGATGATTGATATTGCTTCAACTCTCAACTATGTCAAATTTGATGAAGTCAAAGACTATGATACTGCTAATGAGATGTGGATCTAGATGAAACCCATCTATGGAGGAGATGATAATGTAAGAAGAGCCAAAGTTGAAAGTCTTAGAGGACAATTTGATCAATTAAGGATGAGAGAAGATGAGAACATTGCAAAGTATGGTGATAGAATCAAAGTCAATTTTTGTGCAATCAAAGCCTCATGAGGAAAGAATGAAGATGAGGTCCAGTGGTAAGTAAGTTTTTCCAGAATGCTTCTTCCTATATATGCAATCAGATTTTTAGCAATTCAAGAGATGAGATGCAATCCAAAGAATGATATAACATTAGATGTAGTAGTTGAAAGACTAGGAACATTTGAGCTAGATAACTATGATAATTATGTTCCTAGTTCTAGCAATATTGAGTCTACATTTGAAGCCAAGTTATCACTCAAGAAGAAAGCTACAAATTCTAAAGGAAAACAATTTGAAAGTGAAGAGGAAGATAGTTCTGATAGTGATCTTGAAGCTATTGAAGCATTACTTGCAAGAAGGTATCCCAAAGGCAAAGGAAAGTATAAAGGTAAAATTCCTTTAATCTTCTTTCCTTGTAAAGAATTTGGTCACATTATTGCAAGGTGTCCAAATAGAGAAGACAAAGCTGAAAAGAAGAGTAGCAAATACAAAGGAAAGAAGGATTTCAAAAGCTACAAGGACTACAAGGATAAAGGTAAGAAGTCTTGTTTTATGGCTAAAGATTCAAATAGTAGTGATGATGATGAAATGGTCTATATTGTTGTAAAAGATGAATCTAATGATGAAGATAAAATAGCACTTATTTATCATGTTAGAAAAAGTGATACATGGATTATTGATAGTGTTGTTCACATCATATGACTCGTGACAAAACAAAGTTTGAACATATGGAATACAATAATGATGGAAATGTAAGATCTAGAAACAATGAACCATGTTGCATAAAGGGAAAAGGTTGTATCTCACTAACCAATGAACTTAGATGTGATAATTCTTATTGGATTGAAGGGTTGAAGCATAATCTACTAAGTGTGGCATAGTTGAATAACATTGGATTCAAGGTATAATTCATGAATGGGAAGGCCAAGCTACCAGATGAAAAAAGAAATCTAGTTGGGTCTGGTAACCAAACAAAAGGTAACTTATTCTACCTAGATCTTAGTGAAAGTTCATTTTTCATTGTTCAAGTAGAAGAAAGTTGGTTATGGCATAAGAGGTTGTGTCATGCTAACTTTGATAACTTGATCAATATAAGAAAACACAAAAGAGTGAGAGGTATTCCTAGTTTGAGGAAACCTGATATGGGCCTACGCAAAAATTGTCAAATTGGTAAGATGGGTAAGAAAAGTTTCAAGAGAAAGAACTATCATTCTGAAGAATTATAGGAGCTAGTTCATACAGACCTTTTTGGACCTATTGAAATTGAGAGCTATAGTAGAGATAAGTACTTTATTCTTTTTGTTGATGATTATTGTATTAGCCCCTGGTACACCACAACAGAATGGTATAGCAAAAAAAAGGAATAAATCAATCATGAATTGTGCAAGAACCTTGATGATAGAAAAGAATGTTGCAATCAAATATTGGAAGGAAGTAATTAATACAATAGTGCATACCTTGAATAGAGTATAGCTAAAGAAATACTCAAATCAAACTCCTTATGAACTATGGTATGGCTACAAACCTAATGTAAGTTACTTGAAAGTATTTGGTAGAAAATGTTATTTTTTGAAGGAGACTATGAAAGGTAAATTTGATATGAAAGGTGATAAAGGCATATTCCTAAGATATTCTAGCAGAAGTAAAGCATACAAGTGTTTAAATCCAGCCACTCATAAGATCATAGAAAGTGCACATGTGAGAATTGATGAGTTTGCAGAAAAGAGTGAAGAAGAGAGCAACAAAGAACATGACGATTATATAAATTTTATTTACTTTGAACCCGATACATTGCCAAATCCAATTAGAAACTAGTATACTTCACCTCTTGATTCCCCAAGATCTCTAGAAGCACCCGAGTTGCATCCAGTGCAACCCGAGTCATAATCAAAGGCTACTGAGTTACATCTAGTGCAAGCTAAGTCTAAATTTGAAGAAATTGAGTCACAAATAGTGGGACCCAAGCATGATGTAGAAGATTAAGGTGAGGCAAGTGGAACAAGATATAAATCCAAAGTACCTGTGTTAGCAAGATATGTCAAAAGGCACCATGCACCTAAGCAGATCATTAGAGACAAGTCAGATGGAGCAATGACAAGAATTCTTGAAGATTGGTTTTCAAAGAACAAATGATAATAGCAACGTATACATCAAAGAAGGACCAGACAAGAAGAGTGTGTTGACAAAGATCTTTGTGGATGATACATTGTTTACTAGAAATGATGATTTGTGCAAATATTTTTCATAGGAAATGAGTGAGGACTTTGAACTGTCCATGTTTGGAGAGATAAAATTCTTCTTTCCAAAAATTATGATTCCAAGGAGGTAGATCAGACCACATATAGATCAATGATTGGAAAATTACAATATGTAGTGCATACAAGGCCTGATATTGCATTAGCAGTTGGTATGCTGGCAAAATTCTTAGCTAATCCTAAAGAAAACCATAAGATGGAAATCAAGAGAATCATGAGGTATCTAAAGGGTACTAAAGACTATGGATTATGGTATAAGAAAGGAGACAATTTAGATTTGAAAGCCTTCACTGATGTTGATTAGGTAGGAAGTATTGATGACAAGAAGAGCACCAATGGTGGAGCATTCTTTCTTGGTAAAAGACTATTGTCTTGGACAAGTAAGAAGAAAAATCACATTTCTTAGTCTACAACAAAGGCAAAGTATGTTGTAGCAGCAATTAATTGTTCCAATGTTGTTTGGTTCAAGCAACTGTTGGCAGGTATAAAGGTAGAAATCAAGGATCCAATGGTTATCTTCTGTGATAATGCCAGTGTAATTAATATATCAAAGAATCTTAAGATGCATACCAAGACCAAGCACATTGTAATAAAATATCATTTCTGACAAAATTGGTGCAAGACAAAGAGGTGAGATTGGAATATGTGAATACTAAAGAACAAATTGTAGGCATATTCACCAATCCATTACCTAAGGATGCATTTATGTATCTAAGAGGTAAGTTAAGGGTTATTCCCCTATCTGAAGCTTACTAAATGAAATTTGGCATTTAGTGATGCATCAACTAGAGCATGTTAAAGATCAATCAAGTTTATGTAGTGTTGAAAGGGCAGATTGCATATGAATCAGTACATGAGGTACATTGATATTCACTGAATATTGTCTTTGGCATAAGATGTAAAAGAGGGAGATTTTGTTGTCATATCCAAAAAAAAATTCTAAAGAGGGAGAGTTTACTGTAATGGTTCATATCACAAAAATTTTGTTTGAATATGTCAAAGAAAGAGAAAGAACTTAATCTGATATCAAAGAGGCAAAATTTACTGACAAAGGGAGAAATTGAAGTCAGAGGGAGTTCTCATGGATGAGAATTAGAATGAAACCAAGGATATTATCCTTACTATTATTTTTCTCTAAAATTTCATTGTATTATTGACATGTTGTGTTGTCATCAATGCCAAAGAGGGAGATTGTTGAAAACAATTGATCAATTGTAAATTGTCTTTAATATTATACAAAATGTCATATCTTTACCACTCATTGTATGCCAAGCTCACTTGAGAAATGAAGACAGTTTCCTGCATCTACCAAGAATTCCAGTGTTTTCCAAGTTCAGAAGATAGTATCTATCGAGTTCACTCAAGCGTTGAAAAGAAGTTAGCAGAAGTTGAGTGTTAACCGAGCTCACTTGGTTAATGAAGGCAAGTTGGATGGAACTAGTGTTAATCAAACTCACTTAGTTACCAAAGGAAGTTTACAAAGATGTAGTGTCAACTGAGTTCACTTGGTTAACATGGGAAAATTATCTCTGAGTTTGTGTCTGCCAAGTAGGGTTGGCTAATGAAGGACTTTCTTCTTTTGGCATATTGAGTTTAATTAATTTTTTTAGTGGTTCTAGTCGGTTGAGGAGATGGATATTAATTATTCTAAGATGTATTCAAGCCAACTTGATAATGTGTATGATATAAATATAAGGTCAAGTTGAGGATTGAATGAGTGTGAGTGTATAGAAGAATAGAAGATGCTTAGAGGAAGTGAATTAGAAGGATAAAAAAAAATCCTTGAGGAGCTACAAAGACACATTCGATCAGGAAGGATCAAGTATTCGAGCTAGAATTGAGATCTGAAATTAGTAATACAGTTGCATTCGAAATGAGGTCATATCATGGTTACTTTCAAACCATTGTAATAGTGAACTAAATCTCTTAACATAGTTGTCTTAACAACTATTTGTAAATCCTCTAACAAGGTAGCATTTCTAGATTGAAGTTCCTAAAGGCCTCTAACAAGTCCACTCCTAATAGGGTGATTAAATCCTCCAACAAGATCACACCTAATAGTGTGTTTTGTAACCTTTAATAGGGTTGGCTCCTAATAGGGTTCACTTCAAAAGAGTGAAAATTAGTAACTAGTTGTAATTGGCAATTTTTCCTAAATTGGGTTTCCACATTAAATTTTGGTGTCACTTACGTTCATTCTATTCCTTTTATGTGTATGAAACTAAGGTGATCAAGGATAATCATAGATAATATCTTAAGTTTTACATGTTCATTATTTTCTGAGTAACAGTTGTTATTTTAGCGATTACTGAGTTACAACATACTATTAGTGTTTATCAAGTGTCTACGTGTTAATCGAATTACAGAAGTTTTAGTAGAGTTTATGTTTTGTATTGACATCTAAGGGATCTAGAATTTATTTTTGTGGTAATTAATTCACCCTCCCCTCTCAGTTACTTCTCTTATATTTCCAATAGTTTCTAGTCCTAGAAGTCCTTTGATCCATCAGAGATCATATTTCAGTTTGTTAAAACCTATCTATCATTGTTGGTTTAGGAATCAGAAGCTTTGGTAAATCTGAACTTTTTGATCTCTTCTTCTGAGAAATAATGGCATTTTGTGAACCGTAGGAAAACAATTGAGTAGAAAATGTCACTATTTGTTAATAAGGTGACCAAGAATCTCATTAAACCAAATGTAAGGGGAAAGAAATAAGTCCCTGGTAAGAAAAATAAAAGGAGAATTGGGAGTCTTCTCGCAAACAAGACATAACAGATGGGAAAAAGAGGAACATCCTAAAGATCTACTCCCCTAGTTCTAAATGAAGATCATTTGTTGGAATAGAAGGGATTGAGTGCTCCCCATAAGAAAGATGTATTGACAATTATGATCAGGGATCATTAATTGGATGTGTTGTTAATACAAGAAACTAAAATGTCTAAAGATAAAGTTGAAGTCCTTTCTCTTTTGAAGAATGGAAAAGTGGTTGGGTGTGATTTTGAAGGAGCCCTAGAAGGTGTTGTAGTCTTCTAGAATAATCTTTTATTCAAGGTTAGGTTCTTATGGCTGAAAATAATATCATTTATATTTTTTTTGTTAGGAATAAGGTGTCTCAACCTTGGATGATTCCTATTCTTATTATTTGTTTTGTAAATGCATTTTTCGCAAATAATTTAATTAAGTGCGAGTGTACATGTCTAGTTGGAATGTTGATGTGTCACTCCACTTGCATGTGTCGACATCTTGAATAGTGTGTAAGGAGATAATGACTAAAATAGTTATGACGGATTCCTATGACATGTAAGAGCTATCTTTGGAAGATATGATGATGGGTGAAGATGTGAAGACATGTGGTAATTGATCATTGAGTACTATACACTCGAGTCTCCATTTAGCATGCAAGGTTCGGGGCATCACCTAGAAAAAAATTTGGGTTCCTACTTTTCTAGAGAATGGTAAAACCCTAATATGGTTATTCTTTGGAAGTTGCCCTAAAATGGTAAGTGCATGATATAAGTGACTTTAGGGTTGTAGATAGGAGAGTGAAAATTTGTGTATTTTTGGTAGTGTTTGGTTGCGACTGGATTTGTCTTCCATGTCCTGAAAGAACTTGCATTGCAAGTGTGTTGTAACCTTTGTGTTGAAGATAATACATTGTGTAGGTTTTGGAGGGGTGGGGTTGTTTTATCGAAAGGTTTTTCCCCACTAGCGTATCTTTGTGTTTGTGTTTTCTTTCTCTATCTATTTTTTGTATTCATGGTTGACTACAATATTGTTGTTTACATAATATTGAATAAAAAATTGTAAGGATTTAAATAGAATTTGCACAATACTTTCCTTAATGGATTAGTGTAGGAAGTTGTTTTTGCACCTGAGTTTCCTTACAAGTGGTATCAAAGCTTGATCAACTTTTGATCCTAGTTGTTGGGTAGAGTTTTTTGAGCTAATCTCAAGTTGAGTGGGAGTTTTTTGCAGAGTATTATGAATCTTATTGGCAGATTGAGATGGCTAGTTCATCATACAGAAAAATGGAAGTGGAGAAATTTAATAGTAGTAATTTCAAGTTGTGAAACTCAAGATGGAAGACTTGCTTAAAGATCGTGATCTATGAAAGCATGGCTTCACTTGATGTGAGACCCATAGCAATATCTCAAGTAGATTGGGAACTCAAGGATTAGAAAGTTAAGGGTCTCATTAGATTCAATTTAGCTGATTCAGTTCTCCTGAATTATCTTGATGAGAAGACTACAAACAATTTGTGGATGCAGCTTAGGTCTGTGTATCAAGCCAAATCTCTGGTGATAAGTTTTTCTTAAGGAAAAATTTGTATTCTCTAAGAATGGAGGAAGGAGGATCTATCATAGATCATCTTGTTGGGATGAAAAATTGCATGCTTCATTTTTTTAGTCCCATTTTAAAATTTTGAGAAATCAAGCCCCATAAATGCTTGTGTACCCAGCTATACCTGTTATCCCCAGGGGTGTTCAATGCTTCTAACACCTTTCATTCAGCCTATCTAAGTGTTCCATGAAGTTAAACTGACTTTCTAAGTTGTTTCATGAAGTCTCATTTTGAGCAAATTTCAAATTTGCATTTTCACCTGTGTCAAACAGCATCAGGAGGCTATGTTTGCAATTGAATATCTTGCACCCAGAAATGTTTTGTGAGTTTTTGCTTTGGGAGTGTCTAGTGTCCATACTCGAGAACTTGTGTTTTAGATTTTGAGTCGTTTCGAGTTCGTTTGACTAGGTTTTGAATCCCTCAAAGTTGGTCAATTACTATTTTCATGCTTTTGCACTTTGCACATAATTATGGGAAGCCCTATTTGACGTGTTATAAGTTTTGACCAGTTGACTAAAATGCTAAAATTCTTTTTGCATTGCATTGTACAGGTCAAAAACTTGTTATATTTCAAGTTTCATCTTATGACGAATCTGTTTGATCAATTTTCAAACACGATTCCAAACGCAATTTTTATCTTTTTACTAGTGTCAGCATTTGCATATTTGTCAGTACCCCTGTTTGTGGTGTTATAACTCCTGATCTATGATTGGTCAAGTCAAATGGATTGTACCCTTGTGTTGTCCTTTGAAAAATTTTCAAGTGTGCCAATTTTTAAATCTTGACGAATCCATTTGCACAGTTTTCCAGGTCAATTCCATTCACAAAAATTGATTTCTTGTCATTGTTTCCAGTCAGCAAATCCAAGTAGCTCACTTTGACTGATCGTCATTCACATCTTATTATTTTTCATGAGCCCAAATCCCAGATTTATAATGTCCTCATGACAGAGAATCAATGCCCCATTTTTCCTCTTCCTAAGTGTCAGTTTACCTAGTTTTTGAAGCCAATTCCAAACCCAATTTATTGTTTTTTGACATGTTTCTTGCAAGCAGTTCTGGGAGGTCAACTTTGATAGAGAATATCTTTTGACCCCAAATTCATCATGAGACAAGATTCAACAAGGTGAAAGTATGCATAACAAAGAGTCAGTATGTTAGTTTTTAGAGCCTGGTCAAGTGTTTGGATCAGTTTTTAAGGCCAGTCAACAAACTTCCTGGCGCAAAATTGACAGTTTGCAAAAAGATGTAAAATGAGTTTCAAATTCATTTTCAATGGTCGAATTTGTTTTCAAATCAGTGCTAGAGGGTGAATGAGTCAATTTTGCAATTCAATTGTTCAAAAATGAAAAAAAAATAGTCGGACCCGCTTTGGGGCCCGATTGAATGGTTATCAAATTACTGAACCATGGGTGAAACAGTTGAGTGGGTGACGATGAAAATCCACCACATTTCTTTGTCCAAATATGATGGGGATAGAGCTTTCTCTCCAATGAGTTTTTAATGGGTTAGTCTGCTTAGATAATGCTCTAAAAAAGGATGGAATCCCATTTCTATGTACTGCACCTATAAAATTCCAATATGCAAGTTTCTCAATGCATGACTATGTTTGCACATGAAATGGATCTTTGAATTTTCAATTGATCAATTAGTGAGTTAGCTTTGCTTTTAGCATTATTTTCGAGGGGATCCTCTTGCTTCTAGTCATACTTGGTCACATTTTCATTGCCACCATCATGCAATATTGGAATTTCCTATAAGAATTGGGAACGACTTCAAATTCTTTTAATGAAAAGCTTGAAGCATAGTTTGACCAATTAAAGAAATTAAAAGATGAACTTAAAATGATAGGAGATAGCCTTAAAATTTTAGAGTAGCCACCTTCACAAGCCATTGTGAATGACTGTGAAGCTATCTCTCCTAGACATTTGATGGTGGTATTTCTCAAATAGGACAAATTATTTTTGGCATGGCATTCAATCATCTAAACATATGTGGTGTGTTGAATCATGTGTATCAATAAAGCAACAATGAGGTGCTATACAAGAAAAGTTACCTCAATTCCAAAATCACCCTCCCATTATTCTATTTCATTCAGATATGTTGTGGAAGAAAAAGAGGAGGTCACTGCATAAAAAGGGGAACACATATGTTAATAGCCCACGCTGAACATAAAGTAAACATGCAGCATGATCACACAATGCAAAGAATGGAGCTCCACATTTTTTAGCAACATAAAATCTCCATGAACATAAATCCATCCACACAAAATCCAAAGAAGCCTACAAGCATTCAAAGTAGCAGGGAGATGAAAAGAAAGAGCCGCTAAACAAATTAAAGTGCCCACGTTTTCCAAAGGGGGTCAGCCAGTTAAAAGAAGAGGATGCAAATTAAATGGGAAGGCATCCATAAAGCAGTGGCAATTATAAAAGATGCCCGCGTTAAATGAGCACTCCACATAGGGAGGCCTCTTCAAGCAAGGTCGTTGGCCAGTAAGGAAAGGCTGTAGGCAGTCTAAGTCCAAATATGAGACAAAGCAGGCACCACGTCAAAGAAAGAAGAACACACCTTACCAAGGGCAGTAATGCAAAGATGCCACCTACAAATAAAAAGAATCTGCAGTCAAAGTAAAGATAAACACGCACAAAAAAAGGAAGAACAGAGCATGCATTCAAAAATCCAAGCCACTAATCAAAAGGGCAGATGACATGTATATCAAGAAAAGAAACACCTGCATTAGAGCAAAAGACACCCTATGCTAGAATAAAATCACAGTAAATGAGTTAACAAAGCTTGTGCAAGGAAAATGATGTGAAGGTAGGAATCAACGCAT
Source organism: Cupressus sempervirens (assembly GCA_028749045.1). Lineage (NCBI taxonomy): Eukaryota > Viridiplantae > Streptophyta > Pinopsida > Cupressales > Cupressaceae > Cupressus > Cupressus sempervirens. The sequence continues at coordinate 737,265,034 of CM053786.1, forward strand.
AAATATTTAGAAGTGTTGTTTCAAAGGAATTCATACATGTTCAAAGAGCTCCCACACAGAGGAATCCACTTAAATAGAGAAAGTTGCCCATGAAAAGGGTATCCTCATGCAAGAACAGGGTGAGCTAGAGATATAGGGGATGACTTCTTGCAAGGAAAGTAGACCTCGCCAAAAAAAAAAAAAAGGAGGCAGCGACAGATCAGGCTAATGAATAACATGCATAGAGGATGGGGGCGTGTCAATACAATTATCCCACATCGGGGGCACCAAAAGATTTTATTTTGTTTATATTCAAATGCGCACTATAGGCTTAATGTATATAGAACAACACCTTTTTGAAGTGAAGGCTTTCCTAGTGGGGCCCCATGTGCCAGTGAAAGCCAGCTGGCAAGTTGTCAATGAAAAATTTTAAACAAAGATGCAAAAATGCTGATGTGGTGAGTAAGAACGAGATTATGATAGGTGTCCACATCCGACGATGCCTGCATTCCTGCATTATCAAGTTACGCAAAAGATAAATAATGTGGGAAAGTGGGCTGTCGCCAAGTGGCAACAAGTCTCGCACATGACGAAGTGTCGTCACAGAGCAGTTTAGGCGATCTAATGGATGGTGCTTCCCCACAAAAATAAGTTGCGCCCAGGATAAGAAATGCAGGAAAGTGAGATTTTTCCACGTGTCACTGGGCCCAGAGTAGATGGTGATGTGGAAGATAAAGCAAAGGTGAACGAATCATGAATGAACATGTGGCAGCTGGTCAAGGTCAGTTGACCATGAAATTGGAGGGATGGGCAAAATAAAATGATTTTAAATTTTCTTTTTTAAAATTATTTTCAAAAAGTGACTGCACATTCAATTTGTTTTTTTAAATCAAAAGAGGTCATTTTTAATATAGTTTCGACCTTAGGACATTTTAAATTTTTCAAAAATTTAAAATCAAAAGAAGTTGCAGACAGGCTGAGTGTTTATACGAGGGGAGTATTTTTCAAAATGACTTCCTAGACATTTTTGAGAGGCTAGATATGCCTTATCATATATCACTGGAATCGTGAGAATCTAAATTTTCTAATTCTGGGGTTAGTTTTTGCACAAGAAGCAGTTGGTTCAAGCTACAGAAGGTTTTGTACTAGATGTCTAATCTGCAACTGCATTCAGGTGAGGAAGTTCAAAATTGATTTTTGGCAAGGTAGTGACCTGAATATGCATAAAAGATGGTAAAAATGCAGTATGGGTTGAATTCAATTCAGGTTCACTCAATAAAAACCAAATTTCACTAGCATTCTCATAAGGTAGTTAAGATATTTTGGTGACTCACACAGTTTTCATCATTTAGAAAAGGATATTTTGCAAGTCTATTATAGAAAATGATGAAACAAGATCAGATCAAAATGGGAAGAAAGAAGAGAGTCTTTTCAGTTACAAAAGAGGGAATTTCAATTGGACACATGTTGATTGCAGATTCAATCCGAGAATTCATCTTCATCGTATATTACTCTTTCTTTCTTCCATTGTAAGGGTTCCAATTTTTGTTATTGAGAAACTAGTTGGTTCTAGTCTTTGGAGAGAAAACTAGTCACTACTGAGATACCAGGTGTTGGATCCAATTTTGATGTGTTCCCATACTGTGATACCATACATTCTTTAGCAAATTTCTCTTATGTGAACAGCAGTAGGAAGGATAATACGGAAAGTTCTGATATGTTAGGTTTCTCTGTGTTTTCATTTCATGCATATGGTGGTATTTTTCAAAGAAATTAATACAAAGAACATTAGGATTTCATCAGTTTCATCTTAAATCTTGTCTCCTTTCTTAGTAAGCTTCAATGTTTTATGATCTTTGAACAAAGAGCCTAGGTCATAGTTACAGTCCCTTAAGGTTGTATGATGTTTTATTGTTGCTTATAACTCAAGGGGTTGTGTAAATGCTTCAGTAATTCAACAGGGTTGCAAGTTTTATTAATGGGGATATCAGGTAAGAATGAGGTTCAGATTGAGCACAGATGTCTATTTACAAGTTAAATAGATAGATCAAATATCTGATTATATGTATAAGTATCAGATATCCATATGTATGTTTTTAATTCATGGATTTTCCCAATGGTTAAGGCACTGATCAGCTACATGATCATTAATTCTTACTATTGCATATCTGAGGGTTTGTCGGAATCAACATTATTAATCAAACATTCTTTCATTTCATGTTGAAGGACCTAAATAGAATGCCCTCACTCAACTTGTGAATATTCTAGATTTACATTTAGCTACTGCAGATTTGTGTCATTTCATGAGTTACTAGGAGAAATAAGGGCTTGTATCTACTTAATAGATTCAGGGATATGTTTTTGCACTGGTATGGTATCAATTGAATCTGAGGTCTACCCACCTAGGTTTAGCAGAGCCTGAAGAAGAAGAAGGTTCATGCCTTATAGTTGGCCTGATGTCTGAATGGGCATGTTGAAAATGGGAGTTAGCTACCCCTAGATGTGTTTTGTTCTCATCAGGGTAATTGAAAACCCTCTAGCATTTTCAAACACCAACACATCTAAATGCTTTTAATTTATTGATTGAACAGTTGACATCATCTGGTGTCAAGATAGAGGAGAAGGATCAATGTATGACCCTATTATGTTCCTTTCCAAATTCATGGGACCATCTTGTGATGGCTCCTGGAAGTACTTTAGTCACTTTCAGAATGGATGATGTGGTGTATTTATTGTTATCTAAGGAGACACAAAGAAAGTCTTCAAATTTGGCTAAGGAAGCTCATGTTGTTCATGGTAGATCCAGTGACAAAGGGAAGCAAAATGACAACAAGTCTAGAAAGGGTAGATCCAAATCTCGTAGAAAATCAAAGACTCCTAGAAATTCCAAGGCTAAATGTTGGAACTGTGATAAGATTAGGCACTTCTGTAAAGACTGTAAAGAGCCAAAGAAGAAGAAGAAGGCCTCAGATTTAGGTTTAGAAAAATCTCAAAAAGATGGTGATGCTTTCGTTGTAGCCTTTGCAATGCATGCGTCTAATGATGTGTGGTTGATAGACTCAGGTGCTTCTTTCCACATGACCTCTAATCAAAGCTAGTTCTCAAAGTATGAAGTTTTTGATGGTGGAAAGGTGTACTTGGGTGATGATTCTCACCTAAAGATAATTGGACGAGGATGGGTCATTATCAGATTCCCTGATGGAAGAGTAAAGGGGATCAATGGGGTAATGCACATCCCTTGTTTGGCACAAAACCTATTATATATAAGTATACTAAATGATGTAGGTGTACAAGTTATTTTTCTAAAGATGGATGTAAGATGATGAGAGGAGCTATGGTGCTTGCTAAGGGTACTAAGAGAGGTACTCTATTTCAGCTTGATACATGCATTTCTTAGTGCAATAGTTCTTCTATTTCAAAGAAGAGAGCAGCTATCACTTCATCCCCACCATCTGAATGAGCAGTAAAAAAGATTTTGGTTATTGGTTTCAATGGCAATGTAGCATGTGTACCTAAGGGTGCAAACACATTGGAAGGAAAGCTTCCTCCAGAAAAGACAATGTTATGGCATATGAGATTTGGCCACATTGGTGAGAAAGGTCTTAGAACCTTGAAAAATAAGAACTTCATTGATGGGTTAAATGATTGTAATCTCAAGTTCAACTTCTGTGAACATTGTATCTATGGTAAACAAAATCGTGTTCAGTTAGTTCTCACAAATCTTCTAATGTTTTGGATCTTATACATTTTGATGTATTTGGTCCTGTAAAAGTTCCTTCAATCTCCAAGTCTGTATTTTTTGTATCTTTCATAGATGATTACAGTAGAAGGACATGGATTTATTTCCTGAAAAGTAAGACACAAGTCTTTATTCAATTCAAGGAATTCAAAGCTCTTGTAGAGAATCAGACTAGCAAAAATATTTAAGTGTGTGAGAACTAACAATGGTGGTGAGTTTTGCTCAATAGAGTTTGAATAGTTCTATAAAGAATGAGGTATTGAGAGGCATACGACAACTCCTTATACCCCATAGAAAAATGGAGTTGTAGAAAGAATGAATAGGACATTGATGGAGAAGGCTAGGAGTATTCTTAATGGAGCTAGTCTTGAACAAAGGTTTTGGGCTGAAGTTGTGGCCACTGCTTGCTATCTAGTTAAGAAATCTCCTGCATCAGCCCTTATTGGTAAGACACCCATGGAGGTGTGGTCTAGTAAGAAGCCTTCAATTAGAAATCTATGTGTTTTTGGTTGTGAAGCTTATGCACATGTTACAAAGGAGAAAAGATCTAAGTTGAAAATAAAGTTGTCAAATGTATTTTCATCAGATATGGTGTTGGTGTGAAGGGATACAAGCTTTGGGACCTTGCGACTAGTAAGGTGTTGTATAGTAGAAATGTTATTTTTAGAGAGCTAACATATTCTCCTATTGTGCTATAACTAGATGAAAGAGAGAGAAAGAAGATATTGTTCAGTTGCCTCCTACTCCTGAGAAGAATGAATAAAAAGACCAAGTTGGGTCTAATGATGAGGAGAGCTCTAGTAGCTCTAATAGTTAGAAGAAGAGGAATAATAACATCAACCTTATCCCTTGAGGAGATCCATGAGAGTAAGAAAATAGCTAGAGAGGTTTGGTTATTCTATGTTAGATTCTAGTTGTGCCTTCGCTTTGATTACTAACACTGATGAGCCTAGATTTATGAAAGAGACTTTGGATATGGAAGATGCAGGTTCCTGGATTGAGACCATGGATGATGAGATAGCCTCATTGGATAAAAACAAAACTTGGGACCTTGTACCTTTGCCTAAAGGATGGTAGCCTATTGGTAGAAAATGGGTGTTTAAGAAGAAATTGTGTGTAGATGGCAGTGTTGAAAGGTACAAAGCTAGATTGGTTGCAAAGGGGTACTCACAAGTAGAGGGAATAGATTATGGTGAAATATTATCTCCTATTGCAAAGTTGACATCTATTAGATTTCTTTTATCTCTTACTGCATCATATGATTTAGAGATAGAACATATGGATGTGAAGATAGCTTTCCTTCATGGTGATTTGGAGGAAGAGATTTATATTTCACAACCTGAGAACTACATTGTTAAAGGTAAAGAATCTTTGGTTTTCATATTAAAGAAGTCTCTGTATGGTTTGAAACAATCTCCTAGGATGTGGTACCTTAAGTTTGATGCCTTTGTGTTGTCAATTGGATTTGTAAGATCAAAATTGGATCATTGTGTTAATTTCAAAGTTGAAAATGATCACCTTCTTATTGTTGCATTATATGTTGATGATATGTTGTTGTTTGGGAAGGGTAAGGGTATGATTTTTAATTTTAAATCTCAGTTGTCAACACAATTTGAGATGAAAGATCTTGGGGCAGCAAGATACATCTTATTATGGAAATTAGTAGAGATAGATCTAATAGAAAACTTTGGTTGAGTTAGAGTATGTATGTGAAGTCTTTGTTTTTGATAGGTTCAGCATGGCAAATTGTAGACCATTGTGTGTTCCTATTTCTATGGGAAGAAAGTTATCTATATATGATTTTCCAAAATCTCCTAGTGAGGTGGAGTACATGAGTAGAGTACCTTATGCTAGTGCAGTTGGTAGTCTTATGTATGCTATGGTCTATACTAGACCAAACATTCCCCAAGTGGTGGGATTTCTAAGCTAGTTTATGGCTAATCCTAGATGGGTACATTGGGATGTAGTTAAGCGAGTATTCAGATATTTGAGGGGTACATTAGATTACTCCATTTGTTATCATGGTAACTCTTCTAGAGCTCCACATTCAGTTTGTATTCATGGTTTTATAGATTCATATTGGGCAGGTGATATTGATAGCAAGAGATCCACTAGTGCTTATGTGTTCACTATGTTTGGTGGTGCCATCAGTTGGATAAGTAAGCAACAACCTGTGGTTGCTTTGTCCACTACAAAAGCTAAGTACATGGCTGCTACTCATGCTTGTAAGGAAGCCATTTGGCTTAGGAGATTGTGTTCTGATATTGGTGTTGATGCAAGACAGATTATTATTTGGTGCAACAATTAGAGTGTTATTTTCTTTGCAAAGAATCCAAATTTCCATGCCAAAATGAAGCACATTGATGTGCAATTTCACTTAGTGAGAGCTATGATGGAAGATGGAAAGGTAAATTTGGAGAAGGTAGATACTATAAAGAAAGTTACAGATGCATTGATGAAACTAGTGGGCATATAGAAGTTTAGATGGTGTTTGGAGTCTATGGGCCTTTCAGCCTATAGTGGTTAGTTTCTGTTATGTTCTTGTTGCTATTATAAGGTGTTTGACAAGTGGGAGAATGTTAGGAATAATGTGTCTCAACCTTGGATAATTCCTATTCTTATTATTTGTTTTGTAAATGTATTTTTTGCAAATAATGTAATTAAGTGTAAGTGTACATGTCTAGTTGGCATGTTGATGTGTCACTCCACTTGCATATGTCAACACCTCAAATAGTGTGTAAGGAGATCATGACTAAAATGGTTATGATGGATTCCTATGATATGTAAGAGCTATCTTTGGAAGATATGATGATGGGTGAAGATATGAAGACATTTGGAAATTGATCATTAAGTACTGTTAACTTGAGTCTCCATTTAGTGCATGGGGTTCAGCCTGAAAAAAATTTGGGTTCCTACTTTTTTGGATAATGGTAAAACCCTAATACAGTTATTCTTTGGAAGTTTCCCTAAAATGGAAAGTGCATGATATAAGTGACTTTAGGGTTGCAGATAGGAGATAGTGAAAAAGTGTGTATTGTTGGCAGTGCTTTGTGTTAGAGTAAATAATTAATTAATTATTAATTATTTATTCTATTTACTTAAGCTTACTTAGGTTAATGCATTTATTTAATATTTACTATTTAATGCATGTAGTGATGAGTTGTTGACAACATGGGAGTTTGTTCCCTTCTAGCATGTTCCACCTTTTTGTGGAAGTGTACTTAATTGTCAACCTTATCTTCTACCACTTTCCAGCCTGTTCTACAAGCTTCCATGAGGCCTTTATATTCAGGCTCTCTCATTGTATTTTCTCATTCCATTCTCATTATAAATACAATTTCATTGTTTTGCAATATATTTCTCTCTCATGTTCATTTAGGATTTTTCCAAGCTCCACCTCTTACTTCTTGGTTTTCCTTCAACAGGTTATTTTGCATGCAGGTGATCTTGGCGAGCTGTGGAGTTGGATTTCATCAACTCCTACATTTTTTTGCAACTAGATTTGTCTTCCATGTCCTAAAAGAACTTGCATTACAAGTGTGTTGTAACCTTTGTGTTGAAGATAATACATTATGTAGGTTTTGGAGGGGTGGGGTTATTTTACCTAAAGGTTTTTCCCCATCGGCATATCTTTGTGTTTGTGTTTGTGTTTTCTTTTTTATCTATTTTATGTATTCATGGTTGACTGAAATATTGTTTTTTTTTTTTTTTTTTTTTTTTTAAGAGGGGTAAATGCTTTGACCTGGACTTATGAACCAGTGAGGCCACAAACGGGGGACCTCATCCCCATTAGATTTGAACCTTGATGGCAAGGATAACAACTCAACAACTTAACCATCACGACATGCCACTATTGGCATTGACTGAAATATTGTTGTTTACATAATATCGAATATGTTATTGTAAGGATTTAAATAGAATTTGTACAATACTTTCCTTGAGGGATTAGTGTAGGAAGTTATTTTCACACCTAAGTCTCCTTACATTTTTCTCATATTAGGGATAATTTCACTTGGACTCTTTGTACTATTGATGCCCCCAACTCAAAAATTGGGAGGTTGGTTTTCTAGGAAAGTTTGGGATCCTTTAGAAATATTGTTATGGATTTTTTGTCATTGGTTATGAATGATTTTAACTCTCTTTTTAATGAGAATAATAAATAGGGGAGAATTTCTCCCCAATCTCATCTAGATGGTAGGATGGATTTTATGGATTTCATTAATGAGCATGCTCTTCTTGATGTGGATCTCCAAGATTACTCTTACACATGGTCTAACCTTAGGAAGGGTAACCATCTAATTTTAGGTAACATTAGACCTATCTCTTATATCAAGTGATTGGTTTAATAGTTTCAATTATTCTCTATCTTCTATCACCAAGATAGGTTTTGATCGCTTTCTAATATCTTTATTGGTTGAACCTCTAGCTATCAAGCATAAATTTTCTTTCAGGTTTGAGAGGATGTGGATGGAATACCCCCATTTTTATTATCTTTTCCAAGTCTAGTGGAATGTGCAAGTTCAATGGTTGTCTATATTTAGGATTGCTAAGAAAATCAACTATGTTATAAAAAATAGTCAAAGTTTGGAACAAGGAGACTTTGGAGATATATTTCACCAAAAAAGTAACATTAAAAAGGGTCTGGATGAAGTGCAAAAGGTGATTCAAGGGGATGGGGATTCCTATGGGTATTTTTGATGAGGAAAAATAAATGTTGATGAAATTTCATGATATTGTGATTTAAGATGAGCTTTACCAGAGACAAATATCCAAAGCCCTCTAATTGAAGGTGGGAGATGGGAATACCAGGTTTTTCCACCATGCTATGTCAAAACATAGAGCTTCCAAAAGGATTTTGAATATCTCTATGGAGAATGCAGATATTCACACTAATGGGGATATTCTGAGATTTTTGTTGATTTCTTCTCTAGTCTTTTGAAAAAAGATTCTAATCTTTGTCCTCTAAGTCAAAACCATCTCTTGGCTTCCATTCCTTTGATTCTACATGATAAAATTAGTAAAATGTTAGTTGTCATTCTATCTACAAATGAAATTCAAAAAGTAGTCTTTTCCTTTGATGGTGAGAAGCCACAATGTCCTAATAGTTTCTCAATGTTCTTCCTTCAACACTTTTGGAAGATAGTGAGGTTGGAGGTGTGTGTGGTAAAAGAATTTTTGGATCTAGAAAGTAGCTTAAAGAACTAAACTCAACTCTCATAGTGTTGATCCCTAAAAAAGAGGGTACTAGAAAAGTGGAAGCTTTTAGACCTATAATCTTCTATAATTCCATCTGCAAGGTGTTTTCTAAAGTCTCAACCTTGAGAGTATTATATATTGTATCTTCTATCATTTTGCCTCAATAGAATAGTTTTGTGTTAGCTAGAAAAATTATGGATTCAATTATCACAGTCCATTAGTTTATTCACTCTACTAGCTATTTGAAATCTTAAGGTTTCCTACTAAAACTTGATCTATCTAAGGCATATGAGAGAGTTGAATGGGAGCATGTTCAAAGTTTTGAAGAACTTTGGCTTTGGGAATTGCTTCATCTAGCTTTTTTTCTAGCTAGTCAGGATTTTTGCAACAGTTATTGTTAATTTTTATTCTTAAAAAAAAAAAATCAAATCATCTACAAGTTTGAGATAGGGAGATCCTCTTTCTCTCATTCTTTTTTTGATCATGGTGGAGACCCTTGGCAGATCTATCAATGCTTATATGTCTCAAGGATTGATTGCTAGCCTTAAACCTTGTTCTAGTGGCCTAACTTTCTCTCATGAGGAATTTTTTGATGACATGATTATGATGGGAGAATCTTTGTAAAAGGAGGCAAGAGAATCTTTGTAAAAGGAGGCAAGGAAAAAGGTTCTTTTTTTCTAATCAACATCCCTATTCCTAGACAGGGGAAGATTACCAGGATTTTAGATTGCAAAATTGAAAATATGCATGCTTCCTATCTTAGGCTTCCCCTAGGGCTTACACCTCTAGAGGTTTTCTAGGTGAATATGGTCAATAGATTCAATATAAACTTAGTTCATTGGAAAGGGTCTCTCCTTAGCCAAGTAGGGAAATTCCAACTTCTTAAATCTACTTTGAAAAAATTGTAGGTTTATGCTCTCAGCCTCTTCAAAATACTAGGCAATTGTTTGGAGTCTATTGAAAAAATCCAAAGGAATTTTCTTTGGTCTAGAGTTGAGGATAAAAAAAGGATGGCTTTAGTAGCTTGGGTTGAAGTGTGTAATATTAAAGTGAATGGATGCCTAGGGATTTTTTCAATCAAAATGCTAAACTTAGCCCTAATGGCCAAGAAAATTTGGCACATTTTAAGGACAACAAATATTGGAATAAAATATTAAAGAGTAGTGCAGGAGCACCTAGGCTCATCCCTCAAACTTGTTTCAATTTTGGCTTGTATTGGCCTTATCCAAGTTAGTAGTGTTTTTTTTACCTTATAAGGTCTTTCTTGTGTGTTCCTGGGTGGATTAGATTAAGTTCAATCTAACCTAGGTGTTTATTTGCTTTACTAGTTGTTAGTGTTGGATTAGGCCTAAAATGGGAAAAGTGGGTATTAAAGAATTTAAGACTTGGGAAAGGGTAGAAATATGCCTAAAATAGTTCCTAGGATTTTTATACATCATTCTAGGTCGAATAGAGACCCTTGGCATGAATTTAGCAAAAAGATGTAAAAGTTGTCACAAAGTTGCTTGACAATATTTTGTAACTTTTGAATGTTGCATGACAACAATGGCAAGAATGGATTCCTTTCAAAGAATCATTATGGGTAGTTTCTATAATGGCCTAAAATCAATGTTAGGGAATATTTAAACTTCTAGGATCCCCTTTCCAAAGGTAGAGTGTGATGTAGTGGAATTTTTGAAGTAGAATAGAGTTCAAAATTATGTTTTGCAGTGACAGTCAATTTGCATTAAGTGAAAGTGTGATTTAATGGATTGAATAATGTGAGTTAGTGTTGGGATTTTGTAGGTATATTAGTCTTAAGAATTTTTTTTCATTGCTTGATTTATTTTGAACTCGTTAGATTAGGTTTTAAAATTGATTTGTAAGTAGACATGTTGCTGATGTAAAAGGAACCAGTTTTTTGTTTTATATCTTCCCCATAGAACTCTCCATCATAAAAATCATTACGGCCTAGAGGAATATGGTAGGGAATCCATTAGAGGTTTTTTGTGTGAAGTTAGGAGCTCAAGAAAGTAAGTGGGCCATTTTTGGCATTATTCCCTAGGCGAGATCAATGTGCCTAGCTAGGTGTATCATAGTGCAAATTTGATGTATGATTGCAGGGGAAATAGGAAGAACGTGGAACCAAGAAGGGTTTTAGAAAATTAATAGTCATATAGACACCTAGTAGTGATATTAGGCATTTTTCAATCCATTTAGGTAGATTTCTGGTCATAAATCAGAGGACAACACAAAACTAGCCCTTTTAGCCCTATTATCCCTACATTCTAGGAATCCATTGTACAGATGACCTAGGAACCTAAGACCTCAAAAATATTAAAGGTCTCAAAAAAGGGTATCTAATTATCAAGTTATTTTTTGGGTTTTTTTGGAGGTTTGGAGAAATAGTTGAGAAAAACCCACTATCTAGAGCTGATTGGCTAATTAAGCCTATTAGGCCAAAACTGTAGCAAATCTTGAACTTGATAGGAAAACCCTAGATTCCATGTTCAAATGGAATCATTTTGAAGTCAAATGAATGTTTTAGTGATGGATACACCCCCTACATCATTTGTGATGATGTTATGGTGAAATTGTCTTTGGAGATATTCAGGAAAAATGAAGGTTTGAAGCACCCTTAATGATAGTTATCCCTCAAGGTGAAGCACAAAGAAACTCACTCATAGAGTTGAGTTAGGGAAGTCTTAGGACAAGATTTTGAAGACTTGTAAGGTTCTAGAAGTGATTTTAGGATCTTGAGAAGGCTAGGACTAGTGTAGTCCTAGATAGGGACTGTGCAAGTACACCTTGGAGATAATCTATTAGATTGGTGTCAAAGCCTAGTTGAGGTTAGGCTTGTGTTGAATGTTTCAAGAAGATGAAGAATTAGTTGGTGAGTCTGTAATGGTGAAAAATGTAGAGCTTCCAAAGAAAGTATATGAGAAAGAAGAGTAGAATAGATTTCTCAAAGTTAGGCTAGCTCATTTGGAGCAAAAGTGGATGAAGTGGATGAGAAGACTAAAGAAGTCAAGGATAAGGTTGAAGAAAAAAAATAAGGAGGTTCCCTAAACTAGACCCTGTACTTATAGAAGAACCATTCATTAAAGAGTTGAGGGCCCTAAGTGGCAAGGATCTAGAAGGCATTCCAATCTTTAGTGGTAAGATGGAACCTGAGATAGTCCTAGATTGGATAGAAGGACTAGAAAATCACTTTGAATGTGATGGTATAACTAAAGCTTAGAAGGTTAAAGTTTCTAAGGCTAGATTAAGAGGATTTTTGCTAACTTGGTGGAAATTTATCCAAGATGAGGGAGAGAAGGAAGAAAAGAAGCTCATTTCCACATGGAAGGCTATGGTTGCAAGAACCAGAGATGCTTATGTACCTAAGAAATACAAAATCCAATTGCATAAAATAAGAAAAAGTCTAAGATAGAAAGACTTGTATGTGAACTCTTTTACTAAGGAGTTTTAAAGATTGTCCATGAGGTTAAGAGTTATATAATATGAGAAAGTAAAGGTAGCAAGGTATATTAATGGTCTCAAGTGGACTATACATGATGAGATGAGTCTCTTGACTCCTAATACTATTCAAAGATGCCACCAAATAGTATTAAAGGTAGGAGAGAAGCTAAGGAAGAAGCAAGATTCAATCAGTACTAGAGGTATGGGAAAAGGAAGAGACAATAGAGGACAGAGAGGTGGATATGGTCATAGAATTTTTAAGACAAAATCTCAAAGAGAGACCAAAATTACTGAGCAACAAGGAGGAAGTTCAAATAGAGGCAATTCTAATAAAGGAAGGAACTCTAGTAGAAATTGGAGAGGAAGAAATAGTGGTAAAGATAGAGGTTCTTACTTTGCAACTATGAAGTGTTACCACTGCAAGAAAATGGGACACCCTACGTACAAATTTCCAGAGAAAGGCTCTACTTCACATGGAGGTGATAAGAGGGTAAACTATGTTCAAGAGGAGACTAGTGGTGGAAGTAAAAACCCTGAGGTACCTTTAGAGTTGAAAGAAGGAGAGAAATTTATGATGAGAAGAACATTAATCAAGGAGCACATAAAAGAGAAACCTAGTAAAAGAAGGTCACTATTTAGAGTGAAATGCAAAATGATGGGTAAATTTTGTAGAGTCATCATGGACTTGAGGTCTACTAACAACATTGTTTTAGAGGAGGCAGTCAACAAGTTGAAGTTAAAGATAATACCCCATAGCAACCCATACATGGCCACTTTGTAAACAAAGGATAACATGTCTTAGTCAATGAACAAGCATGGGTAGAGTTTTCCATTAGGAAATACAAAGATAAAGTTTTGTATGATGTCTTACCTATTGATGCATGTCACCTACTACTTGGTAGGTCATGGAAATTTGACAAATAGGCCATGCATAATGGAGTGATGAATTATTATTCTTTCAATAAGGACAATGTGACTTTCAAGATATAGTCACTACTAGAGGATGGAGAGATGAAGTCATCAAGTCCTCATATTATTATGGTCAATGAAAAGGGGTTCATAGAAACCTTAGAAGAAGTTGAGGGACTGGGTTTTGCAGATATGTTGAAGCCAAAAGAAGAAAGTGTAGACAAGGTATTCAAGAAGGTAGAATTGCCAAAGGAAGTGTAGGATTTATTGCAAAAGTATGAAGGCATAGTAAGTAATGGACAACCATCAACCTTAGCCCCTAAGGGATATTTTAGTCATCAATTTTATTTTATCCTAGGAGCTACCCTTCCTCACAAAGCAGCCTATAAGATGACCCCTCAACAAAATGAGTAAATTGCCAAACAAATACAAGAACTTCGAAGCCAAGGACTCATTAGGAAAAGCATTAGCCCTTGTGTTGTTACCACTATCTTAGCACCTCAAAAGGGAGGAACTTGGAGGCTATGTACTAACTCAAGAGCTATAAACATAATAACCATTAGCTATAGGTTCCCTATCCCTAGGATAGAAGACCTAATGAATTGTCTAGAAGAAGCCAAATATTTTATTCAGATTGACCTAAAGGGTGGATTCAATTAAATTAGAATCAATGAGGGAGATGAATGGAAGACAACCTTCAAAATCATAGAAGGGTTGTATGAATGGCTTGTAATGCCATTTGGGCTATCCAATGCCCCATCTACATTCATGAGACTTATGAATGAAGCCCTAAAAGACTAAATAGGTGAATTTGTGGTAGTATATCTAGATGATATACTCATTTTTAGCAAGGCTAAAGAAGACCATATTAGTTAACTATAGATTTTTTTCAAGAAGCTAGATCATGAGAAACTAATGATAAACTTGGAGAAGTGTGAGTTCATGAAGCTAGAGATGGTGTGCCTTGGGTTTGTGTTATCCCAAGGCAATCTAAAGATGGATCCAATATCATAGTAAGTTCATTAAGCAGTTCAATGCTATTTTTGCTCCTATGCTTGATACTTTAAAAGGAGGAATGAAGACTAAGTTTGTTTGGAATGAGCAATCTAACCATGGATTTGAGTTTTTGAAGAAAAATATTGCCACTCAACCAATCTTGATTTTACCAAGCTTTGAGAAGTTGTTCAGAGTTGAGTGTGATGCTAGCAATGTGGCTAATGGTGTTGTCTTAAGCCAAGAGGGGAGACAAGTGGCTTTTCACAATGAAAAGTTAAGTGATGCTAAGAAGTACTCTTCTTATGACCTAGATATGTATGCTCTAGTCTAGGCACTAAGGAAATGGAGGCACTACTTGCTTCCAAAGGAATTTTTGGTCTTTTTAAACAACCAAGCACAAAGTTTTTAAAACTCACAAGAAAAGCTTAGTCATAAACATATGAAGTGGGTGTAGTATCTATAGGCCTACATTTTCAACATTAAACATAAGAAGGTACTATAGAACAAGGTAAAAGATGCCCTAAGTAGGAGACTACTAATAGTACAAGAAGTACAATTTCAAAGCATAGGTATTGAAAGTTTTAAAGACTTATATGTTAATGATGAAGACTTTGTAGAGATATACAAGGAATGTAAAGACCATAAGAATCACTTCCATGGAAATTTTTTTGAATATACTTTGTAAAGTAAATTATTATTTAAAGGAAGTCACTTGTGTATCCCTAGAGGGTCAATTAGGGAAAATTTGATTGAATAAAGAAACAATGGTGCAGTTAGTGGTCACTTTGGAGTCAAAAAGACCCAAGAGTTAGTGTAGAGGTTCTATTTTTGGCCTAAAATGAATCTAGATGTTAGGAGGTATGTGGAGTGTTATGTAGTGTGTCAGAAAGAAAAAGGAACATTCTCCGATGTAGGCCTTTATCAACCTCTTCACATCCCAAGTAGGTCATGGGAATGCTTGAGCATGGACTTTGTTGTAGGGTTGCCAAGGGCAAAGAAACAATTTGATAGCATATATTTCATAGTAGACAAATTTAGAAAAATGGCCCATTTTGTTCCTTGCAAGATAATTCATGATTCTTTCCACATAGCACATGTGTTATTCAAGAAAGTGGTAAGGATACATGGAATACCTCTGAGTATAGTCTCAAAAAGAGACACTAAATTCATGAGTAACTTTTGGAAAACATTATGGCACAAATTGGGAACTAATCTATCTTTTGGGTTTGCATATCACCCATAGACAAATGGCCAAACAGAGGTGGTCAATAGAAGCTTTGGAAATCTATTGAAGTGTCTTAAAAAGGAGTATGGACAAACTTGGGACCAACTCCTAGGATAGGTAGAATATTCCTATAATGATACTCTGAATAGGAACTACTAGCAAGAGTCCCTTTGAGATAGTTTATGGCCTACACCTTAGAGGTATATTTGAGCTTACAGAACTAAATGATGGAGCCAAGGGTAGTGGTTATGCTAAATATTTTTCACACTCCATGAAAGAGGTGCATGAAATAGTGAGGACTATACAAGAAAACATAAAAAAGATCAAGCAGAAGGTGGATGAAAGGAAAAAATATGTTCAATTCTAGGTAGGAGATCTAGTTATGGTTAATTTTAACAGGGCTACAATATAAAAGGGAGTACCTCATAAGTTGCAAATGAGAAGATTAGTAGCATGCACCATTCTAGCCAAATATGGCAACAATGCATACAAGGTTGAATTCCCTAAAGATATGGGTTTGTCTCTAATCTTCAATGTTGTAGATCTAATCCTTTACAAGGGTCCTACTCTAGATCTAGACCAAATTCTTACAAAGGTCGTAAAGGAGGTAGTAGACATGAATTTAACTCCTACACTACATAAAAAGGCAAAGAAGGTACTTGACTCCAGGGCCTACAAGAAGATCAGATAGAGAACTTATTATGAGAATCTAATAAAATGGCATGGACAAGTAGATGTAGAGGCCACTTGGATCAAGGAGACTAAATTCAAGAATTTGGGAGTAGATGCCAACTTATTCAATCCAAGGATGGATTGAAGTCTTGTCATTTGGGGAGGATGGTGCAGGAGAACCTAGGTTCATCCATCAAAATTGTTACAATTTTGGATTTTACTGAGCTTAGGAAAGTTAGTAATGTTGTTTTGACCTTAGAAGGTCTTTCTTGTGTGTTCCTAGGTGGATTAGACTAAGTTGAATCCAACCTAGGTGTTTATTTGCTTTACTAGTTGTTTGTGCTAGATTAGGCCTAAAATGGGAAAAGTAGCTCTTAAATCCTTTAAGGCTTGGTAAAGGGTAGAAATATGCCAAAAATAGTTCGTAGGATGATTCTACATCATTCTAGGTTGAATAGAGACCCTTAGCATGAATTTAGCAAAAAGATGTAAAAGTTGTCACATTGTTGCTTGACAACATTTTGCAACTTTTGGAAGTTGCGTGACAACAAGGACAAGATTGGATTCCTTTTGAAGCATAATTATGAGTAGTTTCCATAATGACCTAAAATCAAGGGTATAGTATATTTAAACTTCTAAAATCCCTTTTCCCAAGGTAGAGTGTGATGTAGTGGAATTTTTGAAGTGGAATAGAGCTTAGAATTCTATTTTGCAGTGATAGTTTTTATTGAGTGAAAGTGTAATATTATGGATTAAATAGTGTGAGTTAGATTTGGATTTGTGTAGATATTTTAGTCCTAAGAATTTTCTATTTAGCACTTGATTTTTTCAACTCATTATATTAGATTTTAAAATTGTTTTATAAGCAAACTAGATGTTGGTGTAAAAGGAGGTAGCTTTTGGTTTTATGGGTCCCTTATAGTTCTCCACCCTAAAAATAATTATGAGCTAGATTAATATGGTAGGGAAGCAATTGGAGGTTATTTTTGTGAAAGGAGGAGCTCAAGAAAGTAATTTGGCCATTTTTGGCATTATGCCCTAGGCAAGATCAGTGTGCTTGGCTAGGTGTATGACAATGCAAATTTGATGTGCAATTACAAGGAAAAGAGGAAGAGCATGGAACAAAGAATGATTTTAGAAACATAATAGTCCTACAAAAAATCTAGAAGTGATATTAGGCATTGGCTAATCCATTTAGGTAGATTTCTAGGCATAAATCAGAGGACAACACAAAACTATCCCTTTTAGCCCTATTAGCCCTACATTTTAGGAATCCATTGTACGAATGACCTAGGAACCTACGACCTCAAAAATATTCAAGGTCTCAAAAAATGGTATTTGAATATGAAGTTATTTTTTGGCGTTAATTGGAATTTTGGAGAAAGAATTGGTAAAAACCCATTGTCTAGGGCTAATTGGCTAATTAGGCCTATTAGGCCAAAACCATAGCAAATCTTGAACTCAGTAGGAAAACCCTAGATTCCATGTTCAAATGGAGTCATTTGGAAGTCAAGTGAATGTTTTATTTATGGATAGACCCCCTATAGAATTTTTATGATGTTATGGTGAAACCGTCTTTAGAGACATTCAAGAAAAAGTGAAGGTTTGAACCACCATTAATGATAGCTATCCCTCAAGGTGAAGCACAAAGAAAATACTCATAGAGTTGAGGTAGGGAATTCTTAGGCTAGGATTTCCAAGACTTGTAAGGTCCTAGAATTGAGTTTAGGATCTTGAGAAATCTAGGACTAGTGTAGCCCTAGATAGGGAATGTGCAAGCACACCTTGGAGAGAATCTATCAAAGAGAAATTACCATAGTAATAATATGAACATCGTGGATTTCATGGAATCACACAATTTGGTTTGAGGGTCCAACTTCTAGAATGGAATTTAAAAGGGGAAAGATTTAATTAAGTCTAGGACAAGATGGAAAGTGAGGAATGGTTATAATGTTAATTTTTGGGAAGATGAGTGGATTTTTCAGGACCTGATATCTTCTTTGTTGATGCTATAACCTTTCAAGGAAAGACATATTCTTTGGTTTGGTTCATAGATCTCAGATTATTGGTAGAATGGAAAGTGGGTGGACTTGACTATTCTTGATCCTATCTTCTCTCAAATTATTATAGATCTCAACTCCATTATGTTTGTTTTGACTTAACCCAATTGATTTATTTGGGAAGCAAGTGCCAGTGGATCTTATTCAGTGGACTCAAGGATAAATTCTTTGCAAACTTCTATCATCCCCCCTTTGATGTGTTTGCCAAGGTATAGAGCCATCATCTCATTCCAAAAATTAACATTTTACAATGGCTTGTACTTTAGAACAAAATCCTCACAATGGATAATTTGATGAAAATAGTTATGTCTTTTACTAATAGGTGTTTTCTTTGTGAAGAGGTTCTTGAGAAGGGCGATCACATTTTTTACTATACCCTTATGCTTCTGATATGTGGATGTATCTTTTCCAATGTTGGAACTTGTAGTGAATCTTACCTAGTTCAGTTTTTGAGCATTGGATTAGTTGGAGAATATGTATACAATCTGTGGACAAGGGAAGTTGGTTGCTTCTCGCTCCCTATTTTTTCTAGAACCTCTAGAAAGAACAGAGCAATGGGGTATTCAAGGAATTCTTTTGGACTCCAGTAGTGGTGGCTAAAAGAATCAAACTTAATGTGGTTAAAATTTACCATAACAAGCTTAAAGGTAATTTGGACTTTAAGAAGGGGATTATTTTTTGTTATCTCTTATATGCCAAAAAATAGTAGTAAAGAGAAAAGGGAGAATGTGATATGGGCTGCCAAAGCGCTGGAGAAAATTGAACTTTGATGGGATGGTGAAGGGGAATCTCGGTGTTGTTGGCCTTGGGGAAATTATTTAAAATGAGAATGGGAATATAACTAAGGCCATTGTAATTCCCCTATCGTATCATACTCATCATTTAGGAAAATAAATAGGTCTCCTCCATGGGTTAAGGCTAGTAGTGAACTGTAATTGCAAATTGTTGTGGATCAAGGGGAATTCCATGAATATTCTTGATTTTTTGTAGGAATAGCTTAAGGCATCATGGACTATAGGTAACATCATGAAAAAGAGTGAATCTATGGTAAGTAATATGGACATGGTGGTAATTAGCCATATGTATAGAGAATCTTATAATGTGGCAGACACTCTTGCTATGGTAGTTGTAAGCTTGAAGCTCATTCTATTGAATGGTAATTTAATAGGGTATAGAAATTTAAAATTCAATTTTGATCATGATAAAATGTTATGTAAAGTGGGAGATTTTAAAATCTTGTTATTAATGAAAGACATGCCTAGGGAAATGAAGAGTAATGATGGTGCTACTTACGGCAAGATTTTGTATCAATTTCAAAGAAGTTCTCATATTTTTTGGGTGTTTTTCCTTTTATTCATTTATCTTTGCCTTTCTCTATGTAAGTAAAAGTACAAAGCTATGTCACCTTTCAGGCTGACTTATCAGAATGGCTAAATTTGAGTTTTTCTATCCAAAAATCAATTTTGCTCAAACATATGATCTAGATAAATTCATTCTAGCTAATTTATATATGGTCTCACACTTTTCCAATTGGAAATGTCTATTAAATGCGTGTTTTATACTAGTCTATATCCAATTACTAAAGAAATAAAATTATTTTAGAAAAGTGGTGTTTCAATAACTCTAACTATTTTTTATGATTTTTTTTAGTAAAATATAAACACCATTTTGTAGAGCTCAAAGTCAAGAATTCATATAGAGTTTATGGTGTTTTGATTAGGTATAGTATATTGTAATTAAAAAATTCTACAAGCGTGTATTTTAACACTCAAACAGATGTCAAATTTGAAAAACAAAAAAAAAATTTAAATGATATCAAAAAATTTTAAAAATTATATGGTGTTCTAGAGGAGAGAGTCCTCTTTCAGAATGTATAATTTTTCTTCTGGTTAGAATATATTTGTTTTGAAAAATGTGGTGGGAGATGAAAACTATCGATTTTAGGTGAGTTGAAATTTGAATCACTATAAAAAGGTCTAAAATCAAATTTTATTTTTGATTCTTCTAGCTATATGTTTTATCTATAACATAGTCTAATTTCAAATAGAAATAAGTTTCTTTCCATATAGTTTTGTGGTGGGAACTAAACCCCTATTTTTCAATGTTTTATAGCAACTAAAAAATTAAGTATAAAAATTAGGAAAATACATCATTTCTTATTCCAAATAAATATTAAAAATTATAATCTTAAACTTGAACCATTTCTATACATTTCATTAGTTTACTTTGTTTTCAAATTCCAAATAATAATACCAATTTTATGTCATTGAAGATGAACAGTCATACTTTTGTTAGCCTTTTCCTTTACAAAAGGGTGACACAGGTTTGTGCTTTTACCTTAGATAGATACCTTATAAATTTATTGGAATTGAGGATAGTTGCAAAAGCATTACTATGGGCGGAGCTCTAAAAAGGTGGGAGCTGGGAAACTGTAATTTCTAGAAGAAAGAACCCAAAGTTTGGGAAATATTGGATAAGGGTGGGTTGGTGTCTTACATGGTTAGAATGAAGGATACCAAATGAGATATCATTAAGGCTTTCACTAATGTATTGGAAGAGGGTACAATCATCTTGATAGGAAGACATCTAAAACTAGATATTGACATTATAGTGTTGATTACAAATCTCAGGGAAAAGATATGAATTTTTACTATAGTGAAGAACTAACGAAGGAAGAGGATAAGAAATTGCCTAAGACTAGAGATGGGGCTCTAGTTAAAGAAAATGGAGATTTTTTTGTCGCTTCTTCTATAAAAAATTGTGGAAGTTGGTTCTTAAAGTGGCTATCCAATATATCACTTATGATGGGAGGTATGATAGGATTCAAAATTGTCATTTTGTCCTATTAAATCATTTTAGGCATACAATCAGGGTTTTCTTTCCACTTCACCTACTTTGTTCTCTTTCCCACAGTATAAAGGGATTCAAGGAGAAATTGAATAAAATCATTCTCCATGAATGGTTTATGATTTTGATTTTTGAATTTATGATGGATCATGTGAAGGAAACCCTCCCTCCCAATGTTCTTGTTAACAGTGAAAAAAAACTAAAACTATTGGTGGTAGTAAAGGAAAAAGCAAGAAGTGGATGGCTAAATTGGGAGAAGTAAAAAGGAAGTCAGTGAAAAGAAACAAGAAAAGTGTTAAAAATAAAGAAATTTTGACTAATTTTGAAGGAGCAAGTGAGGAGAATTATAATAGTTTGGAAACAAAGGAGGATGTTGAGAATGAATTTTCTAGAGGGTCAATTGAGAAATTATTCAGACCACCTAGTTCTTTCCCCTCCCCCATTTTGATTCATTCAAAGGAAGAAAAGTATAGATCACAAAAGGAGGAAATGGGTGACAAAAAATTTTGAAGTTGGAGAAGATAAGGAGTATTTTGATCAAGAAGCCTCGTTCTTCATATCCTTTGAGGAAAATATTGCCCATGATGTGTTCATTGAATGGTCAAACTTGCCTCTCAAAGTTTCCCCTAAATATTCTAAGGAAAAGAATGAGGAAAAGAGAGATAGGACTTTCACAATTACCAATATGGTCTATGTGGATGAGGTTAACGTAAAAATATTTGAGGATCTTAAAGAAACTAATATTTGGCCATCTTTGGGACTACTTCAAACTATGAAGGATATCTCTATGTATACATTTAGAATGTAGAAATGGACTTTTAACTCCATTAAAAAGCTCAACATCAATCATAGAGCCCTAAATGCTAAAATGGAGGAATTTGAGACCAATATAAATGAGGGGTGTGTGATTGGTGATACTTGGAATGACTTTGAGAAGAATAATGTTTTACAAGGGTTGGTCAATAGAATTGAGAACCTTCAAATGACTACTACTACTATGGTCAACAATTACTAGAATTTGTTGGAGGCCTCTATAGAGAGTAATAAACTTGTAGTTAATGTTGATATGCACAAGAACAAGTTAATGGTGCTAGACCTAGATGTTTCTAAGGGTGTGGAAGAGTCCCTTAGTAAGAAAAGAACTAGATCTTCAACAAGGATGTGAAGGCCAAGAATGAGGAGAAGATCAAAGAGAATTCCAAAGTGTTCATTGAAAAGATCAAGGAAAAGAAGGAGGAGTTGGCTCTTGAGCTAACTTAATAGTGGGTTAGGTAATAATTTTTTTGGTTTTTTGCCTTCTTGTGTCTTTAGCTTCAGTCAATCATTTGGTTTTAGTGCTAGTTTTGGTTTCTATTATCTGTTGGTTTTTTTATCAGATGTCAGTTGTTTAGGGGTGTTGCATTTTTTTCCAACATGGTCTAAACTATTGAAGTTTTATTATTGTTTTTGTTATGACTATTGGGTTTTTGGGTCCCCTATGAAAAACATGTTTTATCCCTTAATCAAAAACATTTATTCATTAGCATCAATAAGAGATCTCCAAATTTTCTCACTCAGCCTCCTCCATATTTTTTAAACCATTCTACATTTCCATTTCTTATTAATCCTTGTATTCAAAGTCATGTTGGGAAGAACACATAAATAAATCTTCTAAAGGGGAAAATGATAGAAAGGAGGCTTTGATAGCCACACCTAATCCATGCAAAAATTGTATTATAAAGTGGTACAAAGTTTGATAACTAGATTTGTTGGCACTAAAGAAATCAAAAAAATCAAAAACCTCTTGGACTTAGTGTTTAGTTTAAAAGTAGCCTTGGAATACTCCCAGGAAATCCAACGAAAGAGTGAAAATCTCATATGTCACCAAATGTTTAATCCCTTTTCTAAATAAATAATGAACCCATCAAGGGAATACAATAGCACGGGGTTGGTTATAGTATTGAATTATCTTATTCCACCAAATAGATGAAAAAGAAAAGTTGAACCCATGTTGCAAAATATTAACTTTCTATCTTAAAAATTTAGATACTGTTTGCCAAGATTTCCATGTAGATTGGAGGGAAAGAAGCCCTCAAACTAAAACAAGGAGTAAGAAGTATTTTTTCAATCCAACTAACACAAGACCATTTCTTTTTTATAGCAGCATGGGTGACGTGATGTCGAACCAAACATTTCCAAAGCTCATCACCAACAATAACCCTTACAATCCATTTGGTAGCAAGACAAATTCCTTTCATCCTAGGATCAAGTAGCCCAAAGAACCTTTGGTTTTGGGTTGAATACAATGAAGGCATTTGAAGAATACTTGAAACCTATTTTTCCATCCCAATTTAATCACAAAAGTGTCAGATGATTTAAATCAAATCCTCATATCCTTTCTTGAAAGGCATCCAACAAGAAGAAAAGTAGACAAGGGAAGCTAGAAATATACAACTAATAAGCTAATGAAAAAAATATGTTTCCTCAACTCCACAATTTATTTTGTAGCTTTGAAAGAAACCAATTCCACATATCAGAGAGGCGGACTTGTAGAATGAAGGGAATGTCCAAATAAGTTCTTGAGTACTATGACTAAAAAGAATGTTTGTCTATGAGGAATAGGTAAAGAGAGGAATTGTGGCCAGAGCACAAGGCATTTTACCTCAATAATTTTTTAGCAATGTTTAGTGGGAAACTTTACTAAAATATTGCTTTGGTCATCCTTTCTTTATTTCCAACTTGTTTTCAATTATTTTCTCCTTTGATAGATTATAATCATATAATTGGAAAACTTATCCCTAGGTAGAATGTCAAGAATAATATCCACCCAACCTCTTCCAAAACCAATTTGGCTCCTCTAATTCCAAAAACATTCAAGGAAGTCATTTTTGAAAAAATGGTGAGTGTTCCTGCAACTACTAAATTTGTTTGTGTATCCATCCCAAACCATCATGACGATAGACTCAAATATGGTAAGATATTCTTTATGTACTATAATAAAAAATGATTAAGGTCATAATAGTAAAAAGATCATTTACGAGATACTACAATATTCTTTTTTGTAGTTGATCTAAATGGAAATTTTACCAAAAAATTTCTTGATTTTTTTGGTATTACATGGCTTACAAAATTAGGCATTAATAATTTACTTATTATAATCATTCAAAAAAAAAATTATCATTATATTCTTTAAATATTCTTCTATGAAAAAATTTGTGATAGATAAACAATTCTAGGTCAATGGGAATTGCTCTTCTGGGGCCATTAAGCAGTCTCTTTTCAAGCCAACCACCAAAAGAGGAACCTTCACTAGAAAAATACCTTGAAAAATATTGTTGATGAAATGAGATTAATATGGTTGATCCAGACTTGATTAAGAAAACTTTGGGTATATCTTGGTCATTTTGAGGGCCTACAAGATGTATGTGTACCTCTACAAGTCTTCCGATTTACATCTATTGGAACCCTATAGCTAAAAACTTGTTTTCCTCAAAATATTAGGTGAAATTGAATATTAAGGATATTGAGAATATTAGAGAGGATTCCATGATTCAAAAAGGGATATATACCCACACCTAACCTCTTTTCTCCTTGAGATCTCCCCTTCATAAAGATTTCAATCTCTGTGATGCTCTTAGCTCTTTTTGTATCTCTAACTATTGTTTTCTATAAGTGTCAAACACTGATTCATATACTAGGAAGATCCATACAGTCATCACTACAATTGAGCTACTTTATATAGGTTGAGTCATGTAAAGACTTGTATATGGACTTTTATATATTGAGCTCTATAGGAGCTGAGAAAGTATGTGGTTGTCAAGTATTCTCAATGTGAGTTGAATCTAATGTTGACTAAAAAGTTGTCATATGCAAGCCAATCTATATAGAAGGTACCAAGCATAATAGAGATTGGGTGTCAGTAGCATATACAGTAAGTCTCGAGTGTAAAAAATAGTAAGTGTCGAGCAACACAGAATTTACATTCAAGTCAGGAATGATACAAACTTTGAGGTAAACCATTTCAGGGAGAAATAGACATGATATTTAATATTTGTTGATTTTTGTACATATATTTTTACACATTTTATGACATGGATCACATCTCCCTATGTTTTGTGATGAATGAATGATATGGAGAGGCAAAACAAGGAAGCATCTAGTAAACTCTTTATGAAATCTTTAAATAGGGCAAAACTTAACATAGTTTTGTATGGCATGTATGGTATAGTGAAGAGTATGAGATGAAGAAGAAAATAATATATTCATGTGATTCAAATTTGAATGTGTGAACATTGCAATAGAGGCAGAGAGTTTTGTTATTACAGAATACAAAAAGTGATCTGGTCAAATAGTGAAGGAAAGAAGAGCCATATCATATCAGAGATTAGATCACATTGGAAAGAGGAGATCCAATATCATCTTATAAGAAAACTGAGGATTAGGTATTGAATCATTTTTAATAGATTGATTCAAGGTAAATCTCTTAATAGAGTGGTCTTAACAGATCTTTGTAAATCTCCTAACTGATTCCTTACTTTGTTGTAAGTGTGAAATCCTCTAATAAGGTGAGATCTAACAGTCTCAAAAGCTTTTGACAAGATAGACCCCTCACATGATAGATCATTGGATATGGTCAAACATTGTAACCCTAACACTTTATTACTATAGTAGTGTAGATTTGTAGGTGTCATCCCCAACCCATTTTTACCTTCATTCTAAAGTATTTATGGGTAAACAAAATTATTACTTTTCATGAACATGATTGATAGATTAGGTCTATATCCTATTACAAGTTGATTTTATTAGTTATGCATGCATAAGTAATTGGATATGAGATGGTAAATGTGGTGAATGAATTATAGAATTGTTGAAAAGGTTAAAGTGTTACAAATCCTGATTCACCCCCCTCTCAATATATTGGTGTCCAATTAAGACTCCCAACAATTGGTATCAGATCTGAGTTCTCTTGGAGAAGTTTAACAACTTGGAGTCAATATCTTGGAGATGGAGGCTTTTAGATTGGACAAAACTATTGACAAGAAGGTGATTGACATCCATCTCTTACTGCAAAAACTTGAACATCAAGACAAGATCGGAAGAAATTCGTAAAAAGGAGAAAGGAATTGGCTATTTAGGATAAACAATATCATTATGAAGAAGTTGAAACTGAAGGATGATTTGAAGCAATCAATCCAAAGGACATGGTATTTGTAGATCTACTAGAAAAGAATAGACTCCTAAATGAAGAAGTCAGAGGACTAGAAAGGGAACATGAGATTATGTGAAGTAACTAAGAAAAAGAAGAAAGTTGAGGAAGACAAGGTTGGTATTGAGGAAGACAAAAGGATAATGACAACTAGACTTGAAGAAAGTATATCTAATGTACACAAGCTCACAAATACTCAACTTGACATGATGAATCAATTGATGCTTGCAAATCAAGATTTGAATAGGAAGGATGTGGAAATAGAAAATTTGATGTCACAAATGGACTTACTGAAGAATGAACTGAAAGTTGAAAAAGAACTTGTGGAAAAATTCAACAAGCCAAATAAAAAAATGAAATACTTTGAAGAAATTATGAGGTCATCTGGCAGCACTACTAGATTAGGACATTCATCAACCAAGCAAGGAGAATCATCTAGGAATGGAGAACTAAGAAATGCAAAGATAAAAGGAAAACCTACATGTTATCACTATGGAAAATTTGGTCATACTACAAAAATTTGTTGAAGCAAAAATGGTATGCAAATTCCTAAACCTAAATTTATTGGTTATAATTTTTACTATAGGAAGCAAGGACATCAAATATGTGAGTGTGGATCAAGAATGAAGAATGTATCTACTGCACCTACATTTGAAGGCTATTGTTACAATTGTCAAAAGTATGGACATGGAGCATATAAATTTAGATCATAGACAAAACCCTACTAGACTAATAAAAAGTAGAACCATGCACCTAAAAATGTATGTTCCAAAAGTCACAAGTTTGGACATTCAAGGAAATACTACAAAACTCAAGTGTCAACAGAAAATCACAACACAAGGGTAAAGGAAAAGTGGGCATTGATCAAACAAGGAAGGAGATGAATAAAACGTGGAATAAAAAGGTAGAAGATGGAATCAATGGAACAAATGGAGTTGAGATCATCCAATCCAATGGAGAAGCTGATCATATCACCTCAAACTAAGAAAGGCATGTATGGAACTATAGATCTAATTATACATCTTACATCAGTTCCTAACATTAAATGTGCTCAAGTTCATACTTTCATAAGAAAAAATTTATGAAAGGATCAATGCAAAAGAATCATTTGTATAGTCGGTGTCAAACATCAGTAAAATTGTTTGTGTTGACCAAGAATTGCAATATGAATTGTGTATTACTGAAGCAACTGATGTATACATTGAGTTAGATAGAAGAGACTAAGATGTATAGTGTGGACCTATTTCAAAGGAACAATTTTGATCAAGATAGATGGCTTCCACATACCTGAGTATGCAACATCAATGGAGAACCTAAATCAAGGAAAAAGAATTATATATCAAAATTTGAAGGTATTATTTCATACTTTGCATACAAAACTCAAGAGAAAATCTAAGACAAGAAGATTAATTGAGTGAAGATCTCAATTGTGACAAGTGAACTAGAGGAAGAAAGTCTTCAAATCCTAACAAAGAGAAAATGATAGCTTCATCATCCACAAGAAAGAGTGAAGGATTAGAGATCAGTAAGATTCAATTGGTGAGGAGTGATGCTTGTCCTCCACCTAATTTCATGTTATTCCTAAGATTGAAATGAAAAGTGACTCAATGGGTGTATTATCTTCAATACCACCCAAGGTAATTGTGATACACAATGTAAGGAGTTGCTACATGTGTATTATTGGAGAAGTAGTTGATTATGAAATTGGGAAAGCATATGAGAAATTGTGTGATGAAGGAAATTTGAAAGAGGAATTCAAAATTGTCAAGAGAAAAGGGTTAACTCTATCCCTAGAGTTCCCAAGGAATTTCAAGATCAAATGGATCAAGGTTGTGCTAAGAAGGATCCATGATATGAAGTTTTGGCTACACAATGGACTAGTTGAAATAACCAAGAAAATGATTCACAAGGTTACTGGCTATCCTACACTGGATAAGAAGAAGACAATGAGAATTCTAAGTTGTGAGGAAGTTGAAGCAAACATAGGTACTAAGTGGAATGGACGAGGGTTGTCCATCAAAAGCACTCCAAATCCATTGATTGAATTTGTAGCAAGAGTTATTTCTCACAAATTCTATCAATCTAGCAGATTGAACAGTGTGCCATGTATGGTAGTGGATCAAGCATAGAAGATAGTCACGAAAGATCATGAATATGATCTTTTTGAGTTGTAGAAGCTACAAGGAGCATAAAACCTAACATCCATTAGGAAAGAAAAGAATTCAATGTAAAAGTTTGGTTCACTTGTCATGTGTATTTTCTTTTACATTCAGAAATATTTTCCTGGTATTGGAAACATCATTTGCAAACAAGGAAAACCAAAAATAAGGCAAAGCAATCATTACATAACTCAATTAGAGAGAATTTTGAGAATATCATGGATACATATTTTGAAGAATTCAGATAGAGAATGAGGATGAGGATGAGGATGAGGATAATAGAAGATTTGGTAATGAAACATTATAATGATGTATGTTTCTTGGTAGACATAGATATGTACAGGTAGTTAAGCCGAGGAAGGCATTGCTAACAATAATTGACTATGAGATTGATAGTGAGATTGTGAATGCAAACATTGTTGCATTATTGAAAGAAGAGATTGATATAGAGGCTTAATCTTTTGGGAAATATGAAGAAGCTAAATCAAGAATCACAATATATATCAAGATAGCTTTCAAGGAAGAGAAAAGGAAGAAAGTGATTGAATACCTAGAGGTAAATCTAGGCACCCAAGGAAAGACATAGGAACCCCTACAAATTACACAAGGTCTTGGAGAAGATGAAGAAAAGGGTATTGATGATGAGGAAGAGGAAGAAGAAGGAATTAAGGGTAAAGCCCTTATTTTTATCACATAACCTAGAAATAAGACTAAAAGAATTGCAATGAAGCCAGTGGTGACACCTCTCTTTCCTCCACCACCCACCAAACTAGGGACTAGGGCAATAGTTGGTGCCAAACAATTTGCAAAATAAAGAGCAGTGAAAACCACTGAGTCTAGTAGGTCAAAACCAAAAATAAGAAGATTGGTTAAAGGACCACCCACAAGGAGAACAAAAACTATTTATAAGGTATGTGCCAACCTAAGAAAATATTCAAGTTTATCCAATTTCAGATTTGTGAAATATGACACATTAGATAATATTAATAGAACAAAAGATGAGGAGGCCATGATAGACATGATGGAAAATCATAAGTTAGCTCCAAATGAAATAGAGAAGAAGATACCTATATATTTATACAATAGACTTGTTAGAAGGTGGCAACAAGTAGAAGAAGAAGAGAATAACATTAGAACTATCACATTAGCCAAGGTTATGCTTGATCTATCACAAGAATAGAAGGATTAATTTTTGAAGAGATAAAGGAATGGATTCATTCCTAAATTTAGAATCTTTATAATATTCCAAAATAATACTGTTGTTGTAATTAAGAAAAATGAATTACTCTGGAAGAGTATGTTTGGCCTCACAAGAAAAGAAAAAGATATTGATACAGTTACTATGCAAGATGATGAGAGTGATGAAATGCATTCAGGTTTGTCAAGTCTGCAAGGTAGCATGTCACCATTTCATTTTGACACCCCTAACACTCTAGAGAAGCCCTCAGATGTAGACAAGGAGGAACAAGAGGAAGATTTAGATAAAGATTCTAGTGTAGACATTCCTACCAAAGGTCAAGAAGGACCAAAAGTGTCAAGACCTCACATTGAGGTGAATAAGGAGGATAATAAAATAGAGCCAAGTGCTAGTATTTTTGTCTCTAGCAGTGATATACAAACATGACCAAGTAGTGATACCCCTCACCATCTCCCAAATAAATGCCAAGTTGTAGCACTTCTACACTTCATACAAGGAAAGCAATAAAGGACCTCTCTCTAGATATTGAAGTTAGTCTGGATGAAGTGATTGAGATGCCACAATTAGCCTTGGAAAATCTCACTCTTGAGAAAACAATTTTTCTACAAGAAATTTTGGCAAAGAAGAAGAAATGGTTACAATTTTGGAGAGAACATCAATAGAAGCAAGATGTTAAAGATTTTTTATTAAGGCATTTGATATTCAAAATTTTGATGTGCAAGCTGCAATAATTCTCCCGCTTGTAAATATCATTGAATAAATAAATGTGAATCCAATGAGAACTTGATAGATTGGTCTATGAAGAAATTTGAGAATAAGGTTGTAGACAAATTTTCTACAACAATTGTTGAGCAAAAAGTTCAATTGCAGGAATGCGTATAGAACACAGTACAACTAATTTAGAAAGTACAAAATTTGTACACTATTTTATGTTATGTGCCAAGATTCACTATTGATCTTCAGGCTAACATGAAGACAACAAGAAACACTATTTTGTAGCCAGTTGAATCTAGCTCACAACACTATAATGAGTTATTGAATGCTTAAGGTAAATTGGTCAAGCTTCATGTAGTTAACAAAAATATGAGATCATGGTTGATCTGTATTTAATCAAATTTGATACCTCGTCTAGAGGTTATGCAAAAAGAAATCAAATTAGCCCAAGATCTTATGAATGAATATCATAATCCTTCAATGGCTGACAGATTAATTGATTTTCCAGCTAGGCTACAATTGTAAAATCACACTTTGGAATCAACAAGAACCACTTGGGATCATGTCCTTTCTATGATCAGCCAAGTACACAAGCCTTTTATTGAAAAATATGGTTTGATTCCACCTATTCAACCCCAATAGCAATCGTAAGTGACAAAAAAGGGGGAAATGGAATTGTAATGATGATTACATATCTTGAATGGTGAAAAGAAGAAAAGAACAACAGGAATATAATGATGAAAATTAGAGTTTATAAGGAAATTAGAATGCATAAGGAAATGAGAGTATGACACTAAAAAAATAGACTATTTAGAGTCATGTGCATACATTGTTCATTATTTATTTATTTGGCATAAATCAAAGTTTTGGTAGTTCTATTTTGAACTAAGTAATATGCTTAGGGGGAGTACTCATATTTGTAATGATGTAATCATGACAAAAAAAATTTGTCACTAATGTCAAAAAGGGAGATTGTTGGTCTCTCTAACTATTATTGTTTATTAGTGTCAAACACTTAGTTGTATACTAGGCAAATTCAAATGGTCATCACTATGACAAAGCTACTTTATATAGGCTAAGTCATGTAAAGACTTGTATATAGACTTGTACATACCAAGATCTATAGGAGGCAAGCAAGAATGTGATCACCTAGTATTCTCAATGTAAGTCAATTCTAATTTTGATTGAGCAGTTCAAGCATATGCAAACTGAGTTATCCAGAAGGTACCAAGCATAATAGAGATTGAGTGTTAGCAACATATATAGTGAGTATCAATTGTCATAAATAGTAAGTCCTGAGAAACATAGAATTTACATTCGAGTTAGGAATGATACAAACTTTGAGGTAAATGGTTTCAAGCTAACATGGATGTGATATTTAATATTTGTAGAGTGTTTTACAGAGAATTTTACATGTTTTATGATGTGGATCATAGATCCTTATGTTTTGTGATGATTGAATCATATGGAGATGCAAAACAAGGAAGCATTTAGAAAATTATTTATAAAATATTTAAAAAGGGAATAACTTAACACAATTTTGTATGGCATGTATGGTATGGTGAAGAGTATGAGACAAAGGAGTGTATAAACTATTCATGTGATTCAAGTGTGAATATGTGAACATTGTAAAAGAGGCAAAGAGTTCTTTTATTATAGAATAGAGTAAGTGACCTAGTCAAGCAGTAAAGGAAAGAAGAGTCATTCAAATTAGAGATCAGATCATATTACAAATAAGAGATCCAATATTAGCTTATTATAGAAAACGAAGGATTAGGTACTGAATTAGTTTTAACAGATTGAATCAGGGTAAATCTGTTAACATAGTGGTCTTAATAGATCTTTGTAAATCTCCTAACAAATTCCTTACTTTGTTTTAAGTGTGAAATTCTCTAATAGAGGTGTGATCTAATAGTCTCAAAAAAAATTAACAAGGCAAACCCCTCCTAGGGTAGATCAATGGATATGGTCAAACGTTATAACCCTAATAGGTTAACTTCATTACTACAATAGTAAAGATTTGTGGGTGTCATCCTACCCCAATTTTACTTTCATTCTAAAGTGTTTATGGGTAACCAAAATATTTGTGTCATGTGATTACTTTTTATACATGTGGTTGATAGATTAGATCTATATACTATTATAGTTTGAGTTTATAATTTATGCATGCATAATCAATTGGATATGAGATGGTAAATGTGGTGAATACATTATACAATTTCAAGACAAGATATGAAGAAATCCTTAAAAAGGAGAAAGGAATTGGCTATTCAGAATAAGCAATATCATTATGGAGAAGTTGAAATTGAAGGACTGTTTGAAGCAATCAATCCAAAGGACACAACATTTGTAGATCTACTAGAAAAGAAAAAATTCCTAAATAAATAAGTCAAAGGAATAAAATGGGAACATGAGACTCAATCAGTAAGGTTTGTGAAGTAATTGAGAAAAAGAAGAAAGTTGAAGAAGATAAGGTGTTCGTTGAGCAAGACAAATGGATAATGGCAACTAGACTTGAAGAAAGGATATATGATGTACAAAATGTAAAGTTCTTGCAAATTCTTTTAAAATTAGATTGAGTTACTTCTTGTAGTTAATGATGAAGATGAATCTTAATATATCAATCTATATAGGAAGTATAATAATAAGTATTATTATATTATGAATTTCTATATGTCCAAGCAACTCGCATAAGGAAGTGTTAAAGAGAAGAAAACTTATCAATTTATATGTGTTCTTTATCCTCACACTTGTCTTATATTTATCAAGTAAACGAAGGGCGTGTCCCTTCAAGGGACATGACCCTATCTAGGTCAGCCCTTGATTGTCTTCTAAAATTGGTGCCTAGTATAGGAAAAGATTTAGTTAGTGACTAACTAACTAAAATTGTTCAAGATCAAACTTTAAAAAAAAATCTTAAGAGAGTCATCGATCTTGATTGAAGACTAAGCACAATCAGATCCAAATGATTTGTATCATCAAACCAAGATGATTTCAAAGTTATAGAACTAACACTCCCTCTTAACTTGATAATCATACTAGGAGATAACATATCTAGCATCATCAATGGAAGATGAATAAGCATAGATTAATACTTTATATCTATCTGAATCTTTTAAGTATGTGGTATCATTAGAACACATGATACTATGTCATATTACTATACCTATGATATGACTTATCACTCATACTTTTGATATGACTTATCACTCAAAATGGGGACCCCCTATTTTGAAATTCCCCTTTGAGGCTTCTATTTCAAAGCCTCAATCATTTTTGACCCTCCCCTAGGTCTAGGGCAAACCTCAATCTCTGACCAGGAAAGGTCAGGCAGTCAAAGAAAAGAGAAAAATAAATTTTTTGACCTCATTATACTTTAAATGCACATATGCACACATGCACATTTGTGCCAAGTGCATAGTTGTGCACTTTACCCTTGCTCTAGGGTGTTCATGTGTGCACCTTTGGGGGTGTGTACCTTCAAAGGAGCACACCTATCAAGATGTGCACAATGAGCCACCCTGGGGCCTATATAAGACCCTAAACCTCCTCTCCTTCCCTCACTTTTCTCTTCACCTTCTACCAGCACTGCACTTCTGCACTTCTCAACCCTCTACTTCTACGCTTGTTCGGTCCCCCCTATAAAAAAAACATAAAAGGTAAAGACCTCTAACAAGGTGTGCACATGTACACCCCTAAGAGGTGTGCATGTGCACACTTCTGAAACCTAAAAAAGATAGAATAAACCTAAAACAAGACTAAGGTTACTTAAGGAGGTGCCCATATACACGCCCCTAAGAGGTGCACATGTGTGCACCTCCACAATGTAAAAAATAGACTAAGCCCCCCTTTGCACAATTGCATGTTGCACATGTGCACAATCGTGGACATGTGCACATTTTTATGGTGTGCACATGTGCTAGTGTGCAACTATGCACTAATCTATTCTGAAGGCTAAATTAGCTACTTGGGGGGAACTACATTTTTTGTCTATTTTGACTTTTTTTTGTAACCCATTTCTTCATTAGTCTAAGCCCTATAGAGTCCATTTTTGTGCCTTCTAATATTCATAAGACAAACATTTACCTCTTTCATGTAGATTAAATGGCATCATCATCATCTTCCATGGATGAGAAAATGGCACCAAACTCCATTACATTCAAGTACCAAGGAGCACCTAACAAATCAAGATTCTAGGATAGGCACGTAGAGATCTAAGATTCTGAGCTAGGACACATCAACGAGAATGCATTTCTAACAATCTACAACAAACCTAAGGATAGATTAGCACTAACCAGAAGTGGTTTAGTGAACACAAAATCACATCCCACATCAATTCAATCTTCTAAACTAATAATGACATTGGTTAAACATTATGTGACTAAGGAGAATGTAGCGTAGAGCATCACGGGAGAGATAGTCCTAGACCTCTAACCTCACAACATTAAGAAAGTATGTCACCTCCCAAGGGTGGACTGGTACCTTCAAATCTTATATAATGGATCAAAAAGGTGGTATAGAGATAATGAGAGAGGCAAAAGAACTAGTACAGACCTCATTTTTTATCGACAGGACACCTTTGGGATGAGGAGTAGGCAAGGTGGATATTACCCAAGGATTATATGAAAGATGGCATCGGATACTCAATTGTCCTCCTCAACAAAGTAATGGGCCTTCCTATAGCGGGTCACTTAGAGACATGGATGGTTCACTTTATTGAAACCATAAGGACCACAAAGAAGCCCATTTATTGGGTCACAATCCACTTAGATGAGAAACTGGTCACCATCAAGATAGACCCTCATTTTTACATGGCATCATACATGGTGTACCTCCTTGCAGCTAGAACCATGGACTATTCAAGGCTATATAGAAATGGGAGCATGCAAGATGCAAATTCTTGGCCCTATGTGGTATATCGATACCTGGTGAAAAAGAAGATCCCATTGCAGAGTGTGGAATACAGAGTGGTCAATGATGGGTTCATATTTATCATCATCAAATTCATTGAAGGAGATTATGCGAAAAGAATATTAGTAGAGGTAGCAACATGAATCATTCAAATAGGAGCCTACTAAATTCAATTCAAGACATTCACATATCTTCAAGTAGCTGGTACTCTTGTGTGCCCTAAAAGGCTCCTAAGATATCCTTCAGATCAGCTGATACTCTAGGAGATAGCCTACCAACTTGCTTCTGCTTATGACAGAGTGAGGAAACAACATAAGAAGACATGGGTCTGGCCTATCACAATTGGGGCATTTGAGGTAAACAAAAAGTGGGACATTACTATCTTTGATTCATAATGGGATCAATATCACTTGGAAGAATACAACTCTCCTCACCCATACCTTGACAACATTGGGATGGTCTGGCATTTTTCAAGAAAAGAGTTTGTCCATATCAAAGCCCTAGAAGATCATTGGATGAATGCAATAGATGACTATGATGTCTGCAAAGGGACTATTGTAGGATGATTCTATATCTAGCAGAGAATATGTTGAAAATGAAGATTCCTCTAAAGGTCGTAGAAAAGGATGCCTCAAAAGTCATGGATCCTTTGTGTAACAAAAATAAAATCTGCAACAGGACAAACATGAATACAAAGATAGGGCAAGAGGAAAATATTTCCATAGATCATCAAGCCAGACATGTGGTCAAGCTAACAAGGGAATGGATCCAAGAGCCATTTTGGATGGTTCTAGTTCCCCAGGCCATACCTCTACAAGACACAACTACACGTCAGGAAGGTAAAGGTGCTAAGGTCACTATATCAACCTACCCAACTCAATCCATAGTAAGGCTAGAAATAGTGCATCAACATGAGTGAGAGGTTGAGTACTTTGAGGAAAATAAGGGCAAAAAGAAGAAAAAGGAAGCCCCCAAAGTAAGCACAACTAGAAAAAGGGTAAGATGAGCCTCAATCTAAGAAAGACAAACCTCCAAAATAAGCACAATAGGAGTAGAAAGTGGAGGAATAAAGGGTCCCACTGCCAATAATTTTATAGGAAGAAGCCTCCCCCTCAACGTTGAAGAGAAGGAGAATAGAAACAATTGTCATGGGTGCTTAGAAGAGGATATTGAAAAAGAAGAATACTCCCTCCCCACAATTTCCAAAGATCATCCCAAAAGCTAAGGATGAGGAAGAAGGGAAATAAATATATTTTTTCCCTTGAGCCAAATAACCCACTCAACTAAATCCATAGAGGAAGACAAAAGAAGAAGCTCTATACAAATACCTCTATCTGCTCCAAGGGAGCCTATCCAAGTATCAACTTTAGAAGATGAACAACATAAGTGGATAGTAGAATGGAGGGTGAAGGGATAGATATCTTCAACCTCTCAGACTTTGATTTTATGCCAATGGGCACTAAGATGGTGGGTGAGAAGATAAGAGATACTCCCATGAGAGAGCCATTAGGAGAGGATTGGATTTAATTGCCTCCTCTGCCTCAAGGACCTCTAGGCATTCCATCAACGCCACCATAGGATATGACCACCATTCTGGATAAAGAGTCAATAGCTCCACCTCCTCCAAGGATACAAGAAGAACCACAAGTTCAAGGAACCAAGGAGAGATAATACCAACAACTTCATACTGATGAAGTATTTAAAGAGGGGTAGATACTAGAAACTTAGTAAACTCCCCCAGATATAGAGGCTATATTCTTAGCCCAATAGAGCACAAAAATTCCTTCTAAATATTTTCCTCCACATGAGAAGACTCTACAAAGAAGTAATAAGGGAAAGGAGTATGCTTTAGGAACAACCTCTTCAACCAAGTACATATCACCTATGGAGACCACACCTTATGGCTAAAGAAGGAGGTCATGTTTTGATAGAAGAAGTAGTTGGAGCTGACTGAAGAGGAGGGAATGAAGGAATTGATCAAAGTGATAAAGAATCCTAAGCCACCTAAGGGTGATTCTGGAACACTTGCCTTCATCATGAAGAATCAAGATCAGGACCTTCTAGCTCATATCATTGTTTCTTCTCCTCATGCCAACACCAAAGAAATGACTCCAAAATATTACCAAATCAAGGAGGTCATCTTGGGAAAGCCCATGGTGGATATAGCCAAAATTATGATCTTTGGAAACTTACAATTGGAACAATTGTTGTTTTCGCATTGATGTCAAATATATGGATGAGACATGTTTCTACCTAATCTAAATGTCATCTCTATTTGATTGATGAAGAGGATTTGTGAATTTAGTCATAACTATAGCACCTATAGGAAAGGTTGAAGTTATGAAAAGGAAGTTAAAATGGATATTTGATTAGACAGACTTTGATAAAGCAAAGTAATTGTTTATGTCAAGAAAGTTAGGCTAAGTTGAGCAAAAGATCAAAATACTAAGGAGTAATGAGTAATGCTACTATCAAAAAAACTACAGTTAGTGTCGAGAAAATCTCCTGTTGACTAACCATTAGCATCAACTGAGAAAGTTATTTGATGCTGAGAAAGAAGCTTTACAGTCACTGAGTATTTCAATGTTAACCAAATATGAGAATTTTAATATTATTGAGTGACAAGAAGAGAACAAAATTCAAATAGATCGTAAGATCAAGTTGACTCAATTAATTTCTTGGGAGATGTAAAACATGTTAAACATAAGATTGATGAGTTGGATCATTAAATTTAAGGAGATGATTATGAAAATACCTAGAATATGGATTCTAGAAAATTTTCTAGAGGATGATCAAGAAGATGAATAGATACATCGAATCAAGTTGAATCTGATCATTAACCCTCAGATTTACAGTATATGTAGAAAATGGTAAAGCATAAATTTCTTATTTAAAGACATACATAATTCATCATTAAGTGTGATGTTCAACTACGTCTAGTCAGGCCAAGCCGAGCCCAGCCAATGTGTGTGTATTAGAGAGTTTGTGTGTGCAGAGAGACATGCAGAGCGAGGTTGATCAAAAGCACACAAGTGTTTGAATGTGAAGCTAAAGGATAAATCTTATAATTATGATATTGTTTTTGATAAGATAACTAGAGAAGAAGGCTTATTTATTGATGAGAATAGTGGATTGATTGCTTGAAGGGTGACCAAGAAAATTAAAATCAAAGATGATAGTGAAAGGCTTATCAGTGAACCAACACAAGGACCAAACAAAGATCTAAACCAGTAAAAGTGAGTTGTTATCACACATATCAAAGCTAATTTTTTATTTCTTATCATTGTAAACAATTTTAATTGAAATCCTTTTAACAAAGGTTGACCTAAAAGTCATTTGAAGACTTAACAACCTGTGTAAATCCTTTAACTAGGTGACATTCTAAATGGAATGATCAAAGTCCTCTTACAAGACCACTCCTAATAGGGTGATTAAATCCTCTAACCAAGTCTATTTAATAGTGTATATTGTAACCTTTAAAAGGGTTGGCTCCTAATAGAGCTCACTTTGAAAGAGTGAAAAAGAGTGACATGTTGCTGGTGGTTTTTCCCAAATTAGGTTTCCATGTAAAATCCTAGTGTCAAACTATGATGATCTTTTTATGAATGTTTACATTTGATAATGCTTTCATTATGCAAAGCAAGTAATGCTAATGATAGTTTTACAGTAGCGACTAAGCAACAACAGGATAAG
The DNA here is from genome assembly GCA_028749045.1 of Cupressus sempervirens. Taxonomy (NCBI): domain Eukaryota; kingdom Viridiplantae; phylum Streptophyta; class Pinopsida; order Cupressales; family Cupressaceae; genus Cupressus; species Cupressus sempervirens. Next base: position 737,303,958 of record CM053786.1, read on the forward strand.
CAGAATAGCAAAGTGATTTATGTTTAATTTTTTAAGTGGTACATATAGACTTTGAGTAACTGATTCACCCCCACCCCCCAGTTTTTATAAAAATTTCTAAAAATTGGTATTAGAGTGTAGTTAACTTATAGAGAAAATTTTGAAGGTACTTAAAGCTAAAGATCATGATGAACAAGAGAAATGCACCCAAGTTGACCAAGGAGAAATTTCTTGCATGGAAAACCTTGATGAAGCTCCACATATCATGTATCAGTGATGTTGTTGTCAAGTTTCTAGAAAATGAACATGTAGAAGTAGCAACTACTCCTCTAATTGCTAAAGAATTGAGACATAAGTTAGATCATAACCAAGCAATGTTGGAGATTGCCTCAGCCCTAAGCTATGTTGAGTTTGATGACCTAAAAGATTGTTATACTACAAAGATATGGGATAGATTGAAGATCATATATGGAGGTGATGACAATCTTTTAAGAGCCAAATTAGAAAGCCTAAGAGGAAAATTTGATGGCATGAGAATGATGGAAGGTGAGAACATAGTATAATATTGTACAAGAGTTAAAGAGTTTTTTAATGTTATTTGAGGTGCAAATGGGGAAATCAAAGATAAAATAGTGATAAGTAAGGTATTAAGGACTCTACTCCCTATCTATGTCATTAGAGTCTCTAGAATCCAAGAACTAAGATGCACGCCAAATAAAAACTTGACCTTAGAAGGTGTAATTGGTAGACTCACTACTTTTGATATGTCTAATTTTGATAACTACACACCTGCTATCATTGAATTTGCTTTCAAGTCACAACTTGTTCTTAGCAAGAAGAAAGGAAAACATGTGAAGATTCAAAATGATAGTTCTAATGATGAGATTGATGAACTTGAAGCCCTCATTAAAAAAAGGTTTTAAAGAGGAAGAGGTAAATATAAAGGTAAATTACCTATCTTCTTTTTTTCATGCAACAAAGTTGGTCATATTGCTGCTAGATGCCCTAATAGAGAAGATAAGGATGAAAGGAAGGAAAGAAAGTACAAAGGAAGAAGAGATGACAAAGACTACAAGACAAGAAAGGATGACAAAGGTAAAAAATATTATTATATTGCTAAAGAAAAGATTGATAATGAATTTAATAGTAATGATGATGAAATTGTCTATGTTGTTATGAAAGAAGATTCTAATGAAGATGAGAAAATTGCATTAATTTCTTATGTGAAAAAAAGTGATAGATGGATAATTGATATTTGATGTTCCAATCATATGACTGGTGATAAAGAAAATTTTGAAGATATAGGTTTATACAATGGTGGGTGTGTTAAATTTGGTAATGATATCCCATGTGTTATAAAAGGTAAAGGCACTATTCAACTGACTGACAAGATAACATGTGACAATGTTTACTAGGTTGAACAACTTAACTACAATTTTTTGAGGGTTTCACAGTTGAACAAGATAGGTTACAGAGTTGAATTTCACAATAGAAAGGCAAAAGTACATGATGGTGATGGTGAGCTAATTGTAACTGGTGAGAAAACAAGAGGTAACTTATTCTATCTAGACCTATCAAGTAAGACATGTATGTTTACACTACAAGAATATGTTTGGTTATGGCATAAAAGATTATGTCTTGTGAACTTTGAAAATTTGTTGAATATCAGCAAGATGAAGAAAGTAAGAGGATTGCCAAAGCTAAAGATTCTTGACAATGCTATTATAAATAGTGTCAATTAGGAAAGATGACAAAGTCTAGTTTCAAGAGTAAAACATATACTACTAGTGATATTTTGGAATTGGTTCATACTGACCTATGTGGACCCATTGGTGTTAAAGTTACTGTAGAGATTAGTATTTTTCTCTATTTATGTGACTATTCTAGAATGATGATTGTGATGTTTATTAAAGCTGAATTTGATGATTTTCAATTATTCAAGTGGTATTTAGCCAGAGTTGAAAAATAAACAAGGAAGATTCTGAAGTGTTTGAGATCAAACAGAGGTGGTGAATTCATCTCACATGAGTTCAATACATTCTACATTGATAGAGGAATCAAAAGACAGATGTCAGCACCAAGGACCCCTCCTTAGAATGGGATAGTTGAAAGGAGAAATAAATAAATAGTGGACTGTGCAAGAACACTAATGATGGAGAAGAACATGTCTTAAAAATATTGGAGAGAAGCAGTTAGTACTATTATCTATACCTTGAATAGAGTACAAGTCAAGAAAGTTACAAATGCTACACCTTTTAAACTATGGTATGCCTATGATCCACATGTTAAATATTTCAAAAAAAATGGTAGTAGATACTATATACTGAAAGACAATAGGAATGGAAAACTTGATACAAAAAGTGATGAAGGCATATTCCTAGGTTATTCCACTAAAAGAAAACCTTATAAGTGTTTGAATTCTAACACTAACAAAGTTGTGGAAAGTAAAAATGTGAGAGTTGATGAGTTTACAGAAAGAGATGATACTTCATGTAATGAAAAACTTGAAGACTATAGTACATTCATCTATGTGGATGATGATACTCCCAACACTCAAAGTAAAAAGATCAGTCAAGATGCAAGTTCCCATCAAATAGGAAATGAGGAGTGTAAATGCAAATTATTGAACAACAAAGAGTGGGTGTCAAGAAATAGAGTGAAGATGTTGAGTCATAGACAAGCATTTTCGACCATCAAATGGTGTATGTCAAACATTTAGAACCTAAACCTAAACAAAGAAGAGGAAATGATCATGAAATTATTTTTCCAGATGAACCTGAAGAAGAACCAAGAAGGAGACTACATATGTTAGAAAAATATGTGAAAATACATCATAAACCTGATCAAATCATTGGAGATGTTGAATCAAGTATAATGACAAGAAGAAGACTCAAAGATGGTACATACTTATTATGTGAGTTTGAGCCCAAGTCAATAAAGGATTCTTTAGACAATGAAGATTGGATACAAGCAATGAATAAAGAAATTGACTAGATTGAGAAGAAAAATACTTGGACCTTAGTGCTAAGACCTAAAGAAAAAAAATGTCATTGGTACAAAGTGGGTTTTTAGGAAAAAGCTCAATGAAAATGATGAAGTAACAAAAAAAAAGTCAAGACTGGTATGCAAGGATTATACACAAGAAGGAGTTGATTATGGAGAAACTTTTTCTCTTGTGGCCAGACTTGAAGGAGTCAGAACTCTGCTTGCATACTCAATTTACAATAACTTCAAGGTATATCAAATGGATGTCAAATCTACATTTTTAAATGGCATACTAGAGGAAGAAATATACATTGAACAACCTGAAGGATTTGTAGATCCAGACAAAAGGAACATGGTATGTGAATCGAACAAAGCTCTTTATGCATTAAAGCAAGCCCCAAGAGCATGGTATGAGAGACTACATAACTACTTAGTAAAATTTGGTTTTGAAAGGAAAAATGATAACAACAACTTATATTTAAAGAATGGTAAGAAAAATGAAGTACTATTATCTAAGATATTTGTTGAAGATATCATATTTGGAGGACGGGAAGCATTCTATAAATCATTTGCCGATGAAATGAAAAGGAATTTGAAATGTCTATGTTTGGTGAAATTGAATTCTTTGTTGGATTATAATTGTGTCAAATGAAGTTTCAAGCCTCCGGATAGGCTTCAAGCCTTGGCCCAAAAGGTAATCCTACCACATTTCCTAGTGGATAATAAATTGACTATGGCTATGCAAAAGTATGATTTGTGGAATGGTATGGCTTTAGTTGGTGGTCTATTTTCACATTCTCAACTTCTGCAAAACCATGAATTTTATGTTATTTTTGAGGCTATGAAGAAATCTATAGATACTTGTAGTTTTATTTATTTGAAGCATACTCTGCCATCTGATCCAAGATTAATGGGTGTGCAATTGGTGGAAATAATTAAGTTAGTGGGCCTGGCCATGATTAAATTGCAAAAGGATTCTAATGTTTCAAAATCCATACAACCAAATGCACCGTCAGAAAATTTACAACCAATTGAATAGAGTTTTTGGGATTCAATTGATGTGATTAACTCTGATTGGCTTGTAGATAGTTCAGAATTTTGATTTGGCTTGGGAATTCTTTTTGATGGACTTGGATTTTCTAGTCGTGGTCTGGTATTTGTTTGAGCAAGATTGAAAGGCAATGTTTCTAAAGGTCCCTTTCAAGTTATGTCATCATCAATTGGTGTTATCTCTTGTATGTTGCAGCTTTATGTCTAAGTACTTCATGCCTAAGCTATTGTATCTAAATTTTGTAGAAGTTTAGATTTGGTTATCTTCAGGGGTATATTGTTGGGTGATAACCCTTTCTAATTGCTTGCTCATAATATCTAAATATATGTAAACATTAGGGATGATGCTGGGTTTTCTTCGATGATTCTTTCCCAGTTGACCTCATTGAATCAGATTAATAAATATTATAGTGGCTAGCCACTTTTTCCTTTAAAAAAAAAAATTGGAATAATTGTTGTTTTGTCATTGATGTCAAATCTATGGAAGACACATGTTGCTACCTAATCTAAATGTCATATCTATTTGATTAATGAAGAGGACTTGTGAATTTACTCATAAATATAACACCTAAAGGAAAGGTTGAAGTTATGAAAAGGAAGTTACAATGGATATTTTATTAGATAGACTTTGATAAAGAAAAGTAATTATTTATTTCAAGAAATCTAGGCTAAGCCGAGAAAAAGAGAAAAATATTGAGTGCCGAGTAATGTTAGTGCCACCCAAGCTAGAGTTAGTGCTGATGAAATCTAGTGTTGACCAGACATTAGCATTGACCAAGCAAGTTAGTTGATACTAAGAAAGAAGCTTTACAGTGATCCAGTATTTTAGTGTTGATCGAGTATCAAAATTTAGAATTATCGAGTGATAGTAAGGGAAAAAATTCAAAGAAAATGTAAGATCAAGCTAAATCAGTTGATTTCTTGGGAGATGTAAAACATGTTAAAGATAAGATTGATGAGTTGGATTATCAAATTCAAGGATATGACTAGGTAAAGACCTAATAGGAAAATTCTAGAAAAGTGTCTAGAGGATGACCAAGAAGATGAACAAATGCATTGAATCAAGTTAAATCTTATTGTAAACCCTAAGATCTATGGTGGATGTAAAAAATAGTAAAGCATGAATGATGTATTTAGAGATATATAGAATCAATCATTAAATGTGATGTCTAGTCATGTCTAATCAAGCCAAATCGAGCCTAGCCTCTGTATGTGTATGAGCAGGTTTGTGTGAGAAGAGAGACATATAAAGAAAAGTTAATTAGAAGCACAAAAGTGTGTGAATGAAAAGCTAAAGGAGAAAGATTATAATTATGATATTGTTACTAATAAGTGAACTAGAGAAGAAGGCTTAATTATTGATGAGAAGAGTGGATTGATTGCTTGAAGGGTGACCAACAAGATCAAGATTAGAGATGACACTAAAAGGCTTATTGGTTTACCAGCATAAGGACCAAACAAAGATCTGAACAAGAAAAAGTGAGTTGTAATCACACAAATCAAACCTATTATTTTCTTTCTTATCATTGTAAATAGTTTGTATTGAAATTTTTTTAACAGAGGTTGACCTAACAGAAATTTGAAGAGTTAACAGTCTATGTAAATCCTTTAACTAGGTGACATTCTAAATAGAATGATCAAAGTCCTCTTACAAGGCCACTCCTAACATAGTGATTAAATACTCTAACTAGGTCACATTTAATAGTGTGTATTATAAACTTTAATAGGGTTGGCTCCTAACAAAGCTCACTTTGAAAGAGTGAAAAAGAGTGACATGTTGGTGGTTTTTCCCAAATTAGGTTTCCAAGGACAATCCTAGTGTCAAACTGTGATGATTTTTTTATGAATGTTTACATTTGATAATGTTTTCATTGAGAAGAGCAAGTTATATTTATGATAGTTTTACAGTTGCAGTCGAACAAAAATAGGATAAGCAGAAAAGTGAAGTGATTAATGTTTAGTTGTTCAAATGGTATATATAGACCTTGTGTAACTAATTCACCCCCCCCCCCCCCCCCAACCATTGACTTGGAAAATCTAGAGGTCACTCTTGGAGCTACACTAGGAAGAAAATAGGCAAGAACATAGTTGGACTCATTTTTGGATGTCAGTAATGGAATGACAGTTTTGAGGAGAAAGTTATGCAGATCATATAGGGAAATTTGAGCCTAATGCGCAACATCCAATCAAATGCTGACAAGTTGGTTTTTATAGTGAACCAAAATTTTGGGCTGATAGATGAAGTACATACCTGGGCCAAGACATCTAGGAACTCGAATCAATAAAGGGTCAGAGGTACTGGATACTAATGGAGGTATACATTGTAGAGGAGCTTGATGAGCTTGAGATATTTGAGGGTAAGTCTAAGACCAAAATTTTTGTGGTGCAATCAATAGTCCAACAATTCATAGGAATTTTCAAAAAAGCTTTATAATAAGGTGATTTAAGAAAAGCATTAAAAATTGAAGAGGCATTGTTAGAATTGGACACCAAGCTTGAGGATTTTACAAAGACTCAGATAGAAGTTAGTAACTACTAAAAAATAGTAAGGAATAAGTATGAGGCTTTTGATTTATTGGAAGCTAGTCAAGTAGCATAGATCATAGAGAAATTCAAGAATGAACATCTAGACATCATTTGGTGTAAAGAGGGAAAAAACCGAGATGCTAGGAGTTTAGTTTTGACACTTAGAAGATTTTTGGTTTTTTGGAACCTATCACCGAGGTGCAAGGTGCACTTTTCATAGAGGTGCACTGATGATTAACTGTCAGTTCCTAATTTAGAGCATTCCATGCACCAAAAATGTATTTTGATGGTAGTTCAACTCCTAGAAACATCTAAAGAAGGCCAAAATTCCATTTGTAGGGCTTCTAAAGACTTTGAGATCATCTCACAACATCCTTCTTCGATCTTCTTATTATTTCATTCCTTTGTGTTGTGTCAAGGTTCATGTACCCATTGATTTATATAAACAAGGGTGGAGAGCTACTTAGTGTACACTCAAAAGGTGTCACACTCTAAAACTTTCTATCTAAGTGAATCCATGAGATCAAAATGCCTAGATGTCATCTTAGAGCTCCCCATCCACAAAGTGCAAGAAAGAATGTTTCAAGTATATGAAGGCTCTTAGTTGAGCCTTAGAGATACTTTTATTGCTAGTAAATCATGCAACAAGAGGTTTCTTTAAGATAGGATGCAAGAGCGAAAATGTCCGCAAGAGAACTCTTAAAATGCAATGAAAATGTGAAGTAAGCTAATATGAAATGCAAAATGCAGCTATAGTAACCAAGATGAGAGTATTACAAACAAGCCTAGTTATACTATATGAGCTAGATTATAGTAAAGGAAACTAATATATCATGCAACTATACTAAAATTTCATGATATGAGAGAATGAAAACAATAAAATGGATGTTTTCCACAAATCTCTTCAAGGATTCGAATAAAAGACCTACACCATAACATTATTCAAGAGTGTGGATCTTTTACGAAGGGGAGAGCTCTTTCTTTTAAAGATGTACGGATGGTGCAGATCAAAATCAAATGATGGATGATCAAGGGTGGAGTTTGAAAATAAGATTGATCCATGTACACACACAAGTCAACCAATAAACAAAGAGTTGACTTTGCATCTGAAATAAAAAGAGTATTTTCCTTCAATTTGCAAAATAGAAATAATGCTTTATGTGTGCACATTGAATGGGTTAGAAGAATAGGTTCTTTTATTTAATTAAAATGGGACATGTTCTTCTAATCAAATAATGAAATTAGGATAGTATAGTCAAACTATAGGTTATAATCAAATTAATGGATTTTTAGCAATTTGGTCTAGGCAAATGATTAATTAATTTAGCCAAAATGCTGAGAAGGAAGGCTAATAGTCTAGATGACCATTTTTAGGTGATTACATTTTCCTCTCTTTGACTAATGTGTGATAAATTTGGGAACACATTAGGACAAAGAAAACATAAGCCAAGTAGGCAACAATAGATAAAGATATCTGATTCTGAAGAACGAAATGCAGAAAGAGATAGAAAATCCTGAATGTACAACCTAATAGTGGTAGTATTAAACACTAGGAGAGAGATATTGTCAAAATTAAAGGAGAATGCTAACACCAATAAAAGTAGATAAATTGAGAGAAAATGAAAAGATCAAACATATGCTCCTAAGAAGTAGATAGTTGTAGGAAGCAATAATCAAGTATTTTTGCCACCTCGGTATCAAAATCAAAATGAGGTAAGGGGGATGCGAAAACAAGCTAGATTATGAGAAAAATAAGATATAGAAAATTCCATGATGACATATAGATGATTAGAACCAAAGAATGACCATAAGGAAATGATAAAATGCCCCAGTTTGATCAAACTTGACCATGAAGTATAAAGTATAAAAATAAGGTCAAATCAAGTAGAAAGGTGATTTAGACATGAAAAATGTAAATTAAAGTAGATATAAAGTGTATAAATTATGAATTCATGAAGAAATGAAGATGCCCCAACAAAGATTTGAAGATTAGACCTCAAAAAGTCAACTAACTGCATAGGAGAAGGTAGAATTTTGAAATGCAATTTTGACTATCAAGATGAACTTAGATTTTGATTTCGATCCTAAAAATGGATCTAGGATGTCAAATTTAGCTAGGGGTGCAATTTTTCATGGAATTCTAAGGAGTTTGAAAAATGAGCCAAAATGAGATTAGAACGCTATATAAAGGGTCCAAGTTTCATATTCAAATCATATTTCTTTTGTGATTTTTAGAGCTTTTGAGTGGTCTGGAGAGAAACATGGTTTTAGCAAACATTTTGACAAACCAACATCATTTTATGGTTTAGGGTTTAGGGTTTAGGGCAACAAAAATGTACACTCAAAAGGTGTCACACTCTAAACCTTTCTATCCAAGTGATTCCATGAGTTTGGAATGCTTGGATGTTGTCTTAGAGGTCCCTAGACATGGAGTGCAAGAAAGTATGTTTCAAGTATATGAGGGCTCTCATCTAAGCCTTACAAATACTTTTCTTTCTAGTAAACCATACAACGAGAGTTTTCTTTAAGACAAGATGCAAGAGTTCAAATGTCCACAAGATAACTCTCAAAATGTAATGCAAATGTGAAGTAAACAAGATTAGAGTATTATAAACCAACCTAGTTATACTATATGAGCTAGATTATAGTAAAGGAAACTAAGATATCATGAAACTATACTAAAATGCCATGATATGAGAGAATGTAGACAAGAAAATGGAAGTTCTCCAGAAAGCTCTTCAAAGATTTGAATAAGAAACTTGCAGCATAACAATAATCAAGATTGTGGATCCTTTCAGAAGGGGAGATCTCTTTCTTTTAAAGATGTAAGATGGTGGAGATCAAGATCAAATTATGGATGATCAAGGGTGGAGTTTGAAAATGAGATTGATCCATGTGCACACACAAGTCAACCAATAAAAAAAGAGTTGACTTTGCATGTAAGACAAAAAAAAGTATTTTCCTTTAATTTGCAAAATTGAAATAATGCTTTATGTGTGCACATTGAGTGGGTTAGAAGAATGGGATCTTTTATTTAATTAAAAGGGGACATGTTCTTTTAATCAAATAATGAACCTAGGATATTATAGTTAAACTATAGTTTATAATCAAAATAATTAATTTTTAGCAATTTGGTCTAGGCAAATGATTAATTAATTTAGCCAAAATGCTAAGAAGGCAGGCTAATAGTCTAGATGACCATTTTTAGGTGATTACACTTACCTCCATTTAGAGAATCATTTTGTATATAATTCTTTTTTTTTAATTCATTTTAGCATAAGTTTGCATTTAAAGAAATCTCACTCCTAAAACAAATGGAGATAACTTCTTATAAATACATGGATGTAATGTGTACTCCAGGTCATTATTTTGATGCAATAATATCTGATATTGGTGCTCTCATTCTAAGTGTAGTTATTATTGTTGAAGTGTTTTGTTTTTGTGAATGTATGTTCATGAATAATAATGGAGCCAATAGTTTTATTGTGTGGTTATGATTGTGCGATTTTAGTTCTTGTGTTTGCCTTGTGTTAACAAAATACGTTGTTGTGATGAATTAGAGAAAGGATCATCTTTGTTCTTGCATAGTGTCTTGTCTCGTGTGAGTGTACTTTCTATGGCCTTGCAATTTGATGAAATGTGAAACATCTTTCAGTTATTATTGAGTTCCCATCGACAATTAAATTAGTGGAGTCGAGGAAATTTTTCTCCTAATTTCAATGGTTTCCTACTTGATCCTTTTGATAATTTAATTCGTAGACATGTTGTTACCTTGGTTTATGTCTATTAGGAATTTCCTTTTCAACTATTTTCTTTTTAAATACTTGGTTAAATTAAGAATTTGTATAGTTTCATTGATAAATTGCATTCATCATAAAATATAAAATAAAAAAATATATCTTTTTGTGGCTATATTTCAAACAACAACATATTGTGTAAATTGGTTGAACTAGTAAAGGCCTACTTGTGAACATACACATTTATCTTCAATTGAGTTATCCAATCAGTTGAAGTACCCACCCGGAACCTTGGAGTTAGTCCTTGATCATCTTTTCAAGAGAGAGATTTGAAAGGATCCCTATCATTTAGCATCATGCAAAGTGACACCTCAACAGAAGCAATGCTAGAAGGAGTGCCAAAAACCATTTGGATTAAGAAAAACAAGTTGTTTGAAAATTTTGTAGTTTTTGGACATTCAAAAAAATTGTTTATCACTTTCAGAAAGGTGTGTAGGTGCCTTTTTTGAAGAGGTGTTCTTTTCAGAGGTTTTCTTTTCTAGAATCAACACAAATGTGAAATAATATACCATTTCCAATTTAGCGAGCTTTGAGGTCTTCACCCGGTGGACACAAGTTCCTAAAGCTTGGTCATTTTAGCAAGCCTCTTAGTGATAAGGGATTACCAAGAATTCTAGCACTTCCATTCCAAATTTCATCATCTTCTTTAGTTACACCTCTGAATCTACCTCCACCTATCATTCCACCTAATCCTCCACCAATGGCCTTCTTTGCAAACATCATAGATTCACCAATCAACTTACAAGGTGCACTCAATGGCCTTCCTAAGAATCCTAAGAAATTCTTCCTAGGTTCATCTATGGAGAGACATGAATAGTTGAGGATCATATCAAGGTCTTCAAAGAAATATGCAATCAAAAATAGATTCAAAAAGAGAATGTGGTTCTCCATTTATTCCCATACACCAACTGGTAGGTGAATTTTCTACCGAGAAGTATCCAGAATTGGACCACCTTTGAAAAATTGTTCTTAGATCAATTCAAAACATCTGTTAACTTGGTTGTGATACATCATCATTTTATATCAATCATAAGGGATCCAATAGAGACCATTTCACATTTCAATCATCGCTTTCATGTGGCATGTTGCAAGTTGGAAACACCCTATACCATACTAGTTGAATCTACAATCTAGATATATCTTAATGCTATGGACCACCTTGCTATCTTCCTAAGGAGATTGTATGTTGTAGACATTGATGCATTGGAAAAATTATTTGAAGAAGCAATTACATTTACTAAGTAGACCAATCATAATGGAGGCAGAATGATGGTTTTGACTCAAGATAGTATAATAGTACAAACATATCTTACTAGAGCACAAGTGATGCCTAGTTAATTCATTCCACTGACTCCAATTCCACTACAATAGGCACTAGCTATTCCAACTCTAGTCATAACTTACCCAGGATATGAACCTCTAAAAGTTGCTTTCTTTGAGAAAAAGGAAGCAATGTTCGTTGAAGAAGACAATAATGTTACAACAAAGTTAGGCCAAATGAAGAAGACCATGTCTTAGATTACCAATAAGCTAACCCATTTAAGGTTGTCATAGGGACGGAATAACAAATTTCAAAGAATGAATGCAAGCCCTTACAACAATAACTATAGTCAAAATTACAATAATAATTTTAGCAAAAATAATAATGCAAGTAATAATTCCAATCCTCCACATCACAACAATAGTTTCCAAAGACATAATCAACAATGCAATACCCATCCAAATAATGGAAGTGTCCCTACAAAAAACAATAAAAATTCTCAATTTGTGGAAATCAATCAATTTGACACCAGTCAAAACATACCTAATGATGGCGACTAATATTTTAATTGAAATCAAGAAGTGAATTAGAGTTCACAAGTCACTAACAATGAGCCCCCTATGCAATTCAATACTATGTTATTTGAATCTTATAATTCTCCACAAAATTCAAGAATGGAAGAACAAGTGAATGAAGAATTTTTCTTTCCATTTAGTTAAGAACCAAATACTAAACTAGAAGAGGTTTTCTCTTTTCGAAATGACAATAAAAAATACTTACAACTCGCAAAATCAAAGGGAACCCATGACTAGTGGGATTCTTCATGTATTACAACCAATGCCTCTAGATTCAAGAGCTAATAAAAATCCAATACCTACTAGAGCACCCTATGTTAGACAATAAAATCAAAACCAAAGAAATATACCTATGATACTAAAAAACATGCTTGGTCAACTAAAAAGTATAGTGTATAGTGGAAGATTTAAAAATAACAAAGGCTACTATATCCTCGTTTGATATGCTACAAAGTTGCCCTAATTAGAGGGAAACATTGTTGAAGACTCTTGATCATACCAAGGAAATGTCCTCTATAGGCCATTAGAAGACAGTATCATAATAATTTAACAATTCAGAGGTGATGCTCACCATGTATAAAGACAAGGTCGAAGTGCCTCCTTTCTTGCTCAATCTTAGAATTTTTGGAAGAAATCTCCATAATTGCCTGATAGATTTAGGAGCTTCTAGTAATTTCATGCCACTTTCAATAGCTCAAAGGTTGGGAGTCACCCCTCAACCTACAATTCAAATAGTGATTCAACTTGATAAAATGAAACTTAAAGTTATTGGGGTATTGAATATATTTGAATGTAGTTAACTATGGACCCCAGAATTCAAGATATTATAGACATACACATGGTAGAAGTTCCAAAAACATATGGCTTATTATTGAGTAGAGAATGGACCTGATGCCTAAGAGGATGGTTCTCAATGGATTTTACTCAACTATGGTTGCCTTGGAAGGGACTAAATAATCAGATCAAGATAGACATTGAACCAAAGTTGAAAACAATGATCACATAATGTTAGAATCTGATAAGATTAATAACCCAAAAAACTAGTGCAAAGAGTAAATATCTAAACTATGAATGCAAATGATACAAAATCAAAATAGCATCATAGAGTTAGTCTCCAAGAGAGTAATGCAAATGCTGGAAGAAAAATAGCATTAAGAGGATGCAAAAACAAGAGATACAAATACAAGCCAGGTAGCATGCTTATATAGGCTAGGAAGAGGGAGGAGGTGGCAACACCAACCAATGAGGAGCAACCATCTATTGGACTAAAGATAGCAAAGTATCTTCCCAAGATAGCTAATGGATGCTCACATGTAGGAAGGTGACACCTCACAACCATTCACCTAATAAGACATGCTTTATTAACCTAAGCGAGATTATTAAAAGTGTAGGAAAAACCTAGCAAAATAGGAAAAATAAAAAACTACACTAACACCCCCCCATGAGCGAAGCTTAGGTGGATGTAGAAATGGGTCTCAGCAAGTTAAGCCTGATGAGGTACCCATGTACATAAAATTCCCCCAAAAGAGAGAGAAAAGAGACTCCCCAAAGAAAATTAGGACTCCAAGTGAGAGGAAGCCCCCCCCCCCCCCAAAAGATGAAGCATCTCACACCTCCAGCAAAGCTTGCAAATTTTGTCCGGTAGATCCACTTACATCGAACAAGTTTTCTTCCCTTAGGAAAAGGGACAAGATCCCAAGTGTGGTTCCTCATCAAGGAACTATACTCTTCCTGCATAGTTGTATCCCACTCAGAAATACCAGAAGCCTCATAAAAGGATTGTGGATTTGAGGTAGTAGCAATGAAGATATGTACAACATCTTGGAATTGTGAACTAATCTGCTTGGTGTCTGATGGATCCCCAACCCAATCACCTACAAACTGCAAGGTCTGTCTAGCCCAAAGTGGACTAGAAGATGGAGAATCTAGAGGAGAATCATCAACCTGTAAAAGATGAATAGGAGAGGAAGGAGGTGAGTCCTCTAAATCACTCTTTGCATCAAAAGTGGAGGTAGAAGACTACTCAAGTGAATCTGGCCCATTAGAAGATCTATCATGTATTCCAAGTGACTCCAATGTCAAAGTAGAAGGCAACCCTGTGACCATGCTCTGTTGGTTAAGCTGATGCAAGTAGTGGAAGTTAAGATGGCCAAACTGCTCATGCCATAATCTGCTCACATCATTAGAGTGAGTGAGCAAAACAGTCAAAGGAGGATCAGGAACAAAGTGAGAAAACATATAGAGTTGTGACTGATGATCTGCTCTCCCAACTGCAACTGTAGAATCATTGTGCAACTCACGTATCTCCACTGAATCAGGAGTGAACTCAACCCGCTTGCCTAAACCTGTGTGAGTGATCTGGTGTACCGATAGGAGATTAGTTGACAATGAGGGTACACAAGGAACATCATGGAATGTGCCATCCCCCACATCAATAGACCCTCTCCCACACACCTCAACAAGAGTGTTATCACCCATCAAAATAGAAGGCATAGTACACGGCTCCAAGGATGCAAGTTCTTCCTTAGATGAAGCCATGTGGTGCGAAGCACCCGAATCAAGAACCCAAGTGGATGGTGAGGAAGCAACTGCAAAAAGGGCCTTGCCCTTTCCTTTCCCCTTACTGTTTTCTTTTTCTTTGTTAGACCCTTCATTAGAACTTTTTTTGATAGACTCAGGAACACTGATATTATTCTTCTCAAGAATGTATGTCAAGTGATCAAGTTGTTTCTGCAAACATTTATGTTCATCATGACCAGGTCTTTTACAATAGGCACATTTGAACTTTTCTTTCTTAAGCTTATCGCCCTTGGAAGATGGTGCGTCAATAGTTGCTTTTGAAGAAATTGATATCTGATCCTTCTTCTCCTCGCTATTCTTTTGTTTCTTGTCCTTACTATTGTTGTTACTACTTTGTCCTTGTTGTTCTTTTGTGCCTTGGTTGACAGTCAAGGCATGTGACATAGAGGACTTAAGAATGCCCATCTGGATTAGCTTGTCCTGTTCTCGAGTGAGATTGACAGCAAAATCATCTAAAGATGGCATGGTGAATTGAGTACCAAGTGCACCCTTAGTAGCATAGAAGGTAGAGACAAACACATAATATTCTGAACTTAGCTTAGAGAAATTACTAAGAATCAATTGTTCATCTTTCTTTTCAATTCCACATTGTTTTAACTGTAGCCTTAGTGATTTCAATTTGGTGAAAAAATCTTGGATTGTGTTGAAATTTCCTGGACTTAAACTAATTAATTCATTTTCCAACATATGACCCCTCATTGAATCTTGTGTGCCAAATAGTGTTTCTAGCTTTGTCCATACTTCATTTGGTGTATCCAAAGACTCAATGTGAAATAGCAAGTCATGAGAAATAGACAAACACAATGTTCCAAATGCCTCATCACATTTGTTAAACCACTTAGGCTTATCTTCATCTTTAGCAGGTTCAATTTCAAGTCCCATAGTTATCCTATTTAATCCAGCTTTCCTTAAGTGAATTATCATGCGTGATTTCCACTCAAAATAATTGTATGGAGTTAGGATGGGCATATTTGTTTGATCCATGATGAAGAAATGAAAAGAAATGCTAAAAAGAAGAGAACCCAGCCATGACTGTCATGTCCCCTTTTCAAATAATTAAAAAATAATAATCTTTGCTGAGGCAGGCAGGCCCAAGAAAGTGAAGTTTCGGAAAAAGGGGGTTAATCTTTGGAAACTGTTGGACTAATAAATGAAAATTATTATTAAAATATGTTTCATTAACCTCTCTTGGACGTGAGTTATAGTTATGCCCTCTTTTAAGAGGTTTGGAGGCATTTTGGGGGGATTCCAGAACTTGATTTTGGCTCATTCTTTATTATTCTTCAGAGGCTGCCAAACCTGTGGAGAAGGAGACCCAAGAACGGGAGTTTGCAGGTTTCTAGGGAGACCCAAGAATGGGAGTTTGCAGGTTTCCAAGAAGGCTAAGGACAAGATTTTGAATCCATTCCATGTGCATGCTCATACAGAGTTTGCCTTTGTGCTGAACAGTGCAGATTTGTGGGTTTTCGGGTGTGTTTTTGGTATGAGTTTGGTGTTTCCAATTGAGTATTTCATATCAGTTTGGGTTGCTGTTGTATTTCAGACTTTAAAGTATTAAAATAGAGCTAAATATATGTATTGGGATGTGATTAAACTTATGAGATAGATTATTAGTGTTTTTGTGGTGTTTTCGGGCATTTTTGTGTTAATTTCGGGAGCCCGATGAGCATAGTTTTTGTCCTACATTTGTGAACTATTGTGTACAGGCTATACGGATCTGGAAATGTCATTTTGTAGGCTGTTATGCTACTGAAATTTTTGTAAAAATGTCCATTTTCAGATTTATTAATAATTTGTGAAGTTGTGAAGCTTTTGGCACTATTTTCAGCATACCCGATTTGGGGTTTCTGGAGAAATTTGGTGGATCTTTGTGATATCAGTTGTTTGATTTTGAAAATATGATTAGAGGTGTGAAATACCATATCAAATCAGAAAAGGGGACATTTCAGTGGTATCAGAGCCATGATCTTTCCAGCCTGAGGGTTTGTAGAAGTTGCATGTCAGTTTTGACAACTACCCAGATCTTGCATTTCAGTTTTTAGAACTACCCAAATCTTGCATGTCATAATTTATGGTTGCATGTTGCTTCTAATCAGCTGCATGTCAAAATTTATGGTTACATGCTACTTCTAATCATTTGCATGTTAGTTCTTGGTGAATTTGGTGGTTGTAGAAGTTTGCATGTCAGTTTTGACAACTACCCAGATCTTGCATTTTTGACAACTACCCAAATCTTGCATGTCATAATTGATGATTGCATGTTGCTTCTAATCAGCTGCATGAAAAAATTTATGGTTGCATGCTACTTCTAATCATTTGCATGTTAGTTCTTGGTGAATTTGGTGGTTGCATGTTGCTTCTAATCAGTTGCATGTCAAAATATATGGTTGCATGCTACTTCTAATCATTTGCATGTTAGTTCTTGGTGTTTGAAGAAGTTATATCCTATTGGGGTTACACTCTACTTTATCTAGAATGGACAGGTATAGTATAGAGTCTCAGAGGACATGATCTTGGACAATTGATATCCAGAGTCAAAACAGTAGAAAGGATGGTTATTTAGACATTCGTGATAAACTTATGAAAATAAGCCATGACATGTCTGAATAGTTGATTGAGCACCACCGTATAATGAATGACATGTTGTCCAACCCAGCTAAGGTGGATAAGTTGACTAGATTTCTATTTGACAGATTTTCTCACAGGGCAGATGACACAATTACCAAGAACTTGCATGAAGAGTTTGAGAAACTAGCTGATAGCCAGGTAGAGGTCTCAGATTCTACTCTACCACAGGAGGTGGTGGGAAAGGATATTACACAGATTGATAGTAATGGTCAACTTGATACTCAAATTGAGATAATTATTTACAGGTCATCAAAGGGTGATGCCACAGGTATTTAGGATGGTATAGTTACAATAGGCAGTGACTACAGTGTAGTGGGTTCAGATGATGATTGTGAGGATGTTGTTGTGCAGGATGGTGAGATACCTGGTAGAGATGAGCAGACATTGAGAATTCATGATTTTGCTGAGAAAGAGTACCAGGCATGTTTAGATGCTTCACCACATGAGGTTGAGGTTGGTAGTACTTCACGTGATTTGTCCAGCCAGCTGAAGGTGAACAAAGATAGTATTGTCACTTCATTATCTCATCATGACAGGTATGTGGAGTTAGTTGGTATTGGTCAAATTACTCAGGTGAGGAGTTTTCTTGAGTTACCAGTTGATTCTAGTTTACGGATATGGACTCGAGATTTTTATATTGGCATTTGGGATTCAGTTGACTGGAGATCTTTAACACTTTTTGGTAGCAGTGTTTGTTTGGGTGCTATCATGGATTTGATTAGTAGATTACATGGTGTTGTCTTTTCTTGTGCCAATATCTTGTCTGATGTTGGTATTAGTTTTTATACACTGATGTTGGGATTTGTTCATATATCTAGTCGACCATATTTGCTAAAATGTGTTGATGATCTTTCATATTTGGCAGTGTGTACAGATGAGTCCCAGGATCATATTGGCATTGATGACATCCAGGAGGATGTAGTGGGCAGTTTTGAAAAGTTAGTTTCCTTGGGTGCAGAGGAGTTGGACAGCAATGCTAATATTTTTGATACTCCGTATGTTGATATGAGCTTTAGATTTGATTCACAAGATATGGATTGTAATACTCTAGAGACTAGTGACTTTGATTATACTCCTTTAGACAGTGCATTAGAGGAGGTTCGTAGGAGACAGTCAAGCTAGTGCCATCATGTGTCTAATCAGTTGAGAGTTAGTGACTGAGACATTGCTATCACTTGCCAACATTTTGATGCTTCTCGTCAGTTGTTAGCAGTTTATGGATGGGGTTCTCCTACTAGTGATGAGCAAGAAGGAAGTTATCTTTCCTTGACAGAGATCCACTCTTTATGGGAGGCTATTCGGATTTTGAGACAAAATTATATGCAGTTGGTAGCTGACAGAGATTATCTTATGGAGTGGGGTAGTACAGCATATTATGCATATTATCTTCTTAAGTCCATCAATGGCATGTTGGAACCTGCAAAACTGATTGAAAACTCCAAATATGCAAGTTGGTTGTCAGATTTGAGATTGAAACCCCAGAGAAAAAACTATTTTTGTCAAAACTTTTCTGATTCTTGGGATCATCCAAAGATGCGAGAGAAGAGCATACTTCATTTTTCAAAAAATTACAATAAATTTTATTTGCCCCCCCCCCCCCCCCCATCTCTCAAATAAGAAAACTAAAATCTACTCTTGCACATAGAAAAGCTCTGATACCATGTTAGAATCTGATAAGATTAATAACCCAGAAAACTAGTGCAAAGAGTAAATATCTAAACTATGAATGCAAATGATACAAAATCAAAATAGCATCATAGAGTTAGTCTCCAAGAGAGTAATGCAAATGCTGGAAGCAAAATAGCATTAAGAGGATGCAAAAACAAGAGATACAAATACAAGCCAAGTAGCATGCTTATATAGGCTAGGAAGAGGGAGGACGTGGCAACACCAACCAATGAGGAGCAACCATCTATTGGACTAAAGATAGCAAAGTATCTTCCCAAGATAGCTAATGGATGCTCACATGTAGGAAGGTGACACCTCACAACCATTCACCTAATATGACATGCTTTATTAACCTAAGCGAGATTATTAAAAGTGTAGGAAAAACCTAGCAAAATAAGAAAAATAAAAAACTACACTAACACATAATATAATGCTACAAATGAAGTAGCATTTCTTCAATTAGACCTTGGTTCTTAAAAGGTGATGGCTCTTGACATAGATCTAGTTAAAAGAATAGACAATTTGAATATAAAATCTATGAACCCTACCCCAAGAAAAGAGATCATGACTCAATTTGTAGATAGCGTGGTCATGAATTTGCAATGTTTAGGGGAAGAATCAAACCCAAATATTTTGCCCCTTCCAGGATTGTGCAGGTTACACAAAGTAAGTCATTCATAATTTGAGTGCTCACATTACTAAGAAGTGGTTGCTTAGTAATTAACTTGGATGATACATTTAAAAAATGGTCAAACTTCAACTTAGATACATAAGGAAAATTCAAGTCCCACATACATATTTGAAGTCTTGGAGAATGATGAAGATCTCAATGCATCATATAGTGAGACCTCTTCAGATGGTGGAGATTAGTCTTTGCCTCCACCAGGAATGATCAAAGTCCAAAGGGGAAGATGCTTTGTGAAAAGTCAAGGCTGGATCTCAGTAGTTTTTCATCCTAAGCCACATATTGATAAAATCACAAGATTGATTGAGGAAATTCAAGATGAACAATAATAAGGAATGATTCCCATGTCTAAGGCAAACAAAAATAACTCACCAAGTCCAACATGAGAGAGAATGCAATGGATCCTAAAGAAACAGTCCTTCAAAGTTCAAGTAAAAGAAAAGGTTCAAACAAAAAAACACAAGTCAAGAAAATCAAAAGAATAGCCAATATGGACACTCACGTTTGATGGCTCTAAATGCAAATTAGGAGATGGTGCAGGTATTGAACTAATTAATCCCAAAGGTATATCTTTTTACATTGCATATTATTGACAATTTAGATGTACTAACAATGTTGTAGAATATGAAGCCTTGATTCATAGATTTCTCTTTGCATTAGAGAAAAATATCAAAATTCTTATAGTAGAGGGATACTCTCAATTGGTGATTAGACAAGTTAAATCAATATACTCTTGCAATGATAGAAGACTACTTGCTCACCAAAAAATATTTTGGGATTTGATGGAAGATTTTGAGGCCTTGATCATAAGATCTACTCCAAGAAGGAGAAATATGGTAGTTGATGCCCTTGCAATTTCAACTAGTACATTGTAGCTTGTTGAAAGAACAAAAATCAAAAGGTTCTATGTTAAATTGGTTGTTGCCCCAACTATTCCAGATAACATTATTAACTTCCATGTCTTCCAAGATGATCAATATATTCTTGAGTTCATTATGTGTAATGGTCTTTTCAAAGGACAAGAGATTGATGATACTCCCAATGATAAACCTAAGGATGATGAGCTAGAAGATGGAGATGGAATTATAAATTTGAAAACCAATACTATTCCTAAGGGGATGATAGAGTTGGAATGTATCTTTGACCAAGACAAATCAACACATAGCAAAAGAATTGTTGAAGAAAAAGAGGTTGAAGAATGTGATTCATATAATCTAACCACAGAAGATGATCCTAAGTCGGTAAGGATTGGAAATGCATGCAATCCTCAAGAATGAGAAAGTATCATTTAGTTACTTATAGAATACAAAGATGTCATTGCATGGAGTTGTGAAAAGCTTAAGATGTATGATCTTGACATCATTGCTCATGACATTCCACTCAAGCCAGATGCTAAACCTTTTCATCAAAGATAGAGACCAATGAATCCCATTATTGAAACATTGATAATGAAAGAGGTCTAGAAGTTGCTTGATGCTAAAAAAATATTTTCAATCTGACATTCTACATGGGTTTCTAACTTGGTTCCACTAAGGAAAAAGATAAGAGAAATTTTCCTTTGTATGGATTTTTGCAATTTAAACCAAGTATCCCAGAAAGATAACTACCCTTTTCCCTCACGTGATGAAGTATTATAAATTATCAACGGATCCAAAATGATATCTTTTCTAGATGGATATTCAAGATATAACTAGGTGATGGTAGATGAGGAAGATAGGTTAAAGACTCAATTCACAACAAAATAGGGAATGTTTACATATAGAAGAATGCCCTTTGGATTAATCAACATAGGGGCCACATTTCAATGAGGGATGGACAAAGAATTCAAGGGGCTAATAAATAAATTTATAGTTATCTATATGGATGACTTAATTATCTTTTCAAAAGATCAGAATACTCATATTTCTGATTTAAGATAAGTTTTCAGCTAATGTCAAAGATATGACATATCTCTTAATCCTAAGAAGTGTTCATTCAGGGTTACCAAAGGAAATATTTTGGGTCACATTATTTCTAAAATTGGGATATTTATTGATCATGAGAGGATAGAAGCAATTCTCAAATTCCCACCTCCCCATAATCATAAAGAACTAAAGTCTTTCTTTAGGAAGATTAATTTTGTACGTAAGTTCATCAATGGGTTTGCTCAGATAGTTCACCCCCTTAATGACTTGCTAAAAAAGGGAGCCAGAACTGCATGGATTCCTAAAATAAAGAAATCTTTTGAAGACGTCACTATAGATATCTCAATTTCATGTGCCACATCCTCTTCTCCTACCTCCTTATCCTTTTCATTGTCTTCTTCTTCCTTCCTTTTTGTTGCATCAGCAACTTCCTCTAGTTTCATCTTTACTTCTTCCAAGGCTACTTCAAGGAGCATGTTCTTCTCCTTTTTCTCATCAACTTCTTTGGATAACTCTACATTGGTCACCATGCTGGACTCACCTACTAACTCACCAGCAGCTGCAAACAAACACCACTTTCTCCCAAGTCTTTAACTTGCTCTAATACCACTCTGATGTGACAACCAATCTTGCTTCTTCCCCAATCTCTCTCCTAGGCACTCTTGGGGTCTCAATCTTGACCAACTAGGGCTTCTAACCACCCTAGGCTTCTTAGGACTCTAATCAATAGGTCCTAACCTTTCAATTGGTGCACATCAACTAGGTAGAACACATTGACTTGCTAACTCTTCAACCACATAGGTAACCCGAAGCCTATAAATGACTTCCAAAGTGATGATTGGTCATCTAGGTGTGAATTAGGCTTCTTCCAAGATCCAAAATCCAAAACAACATTTAAACCCTAATCGAGTTCCAACCCAAAAGTGAAAATGCATTCAAAAGCTTGTAAAAAGGCTACTAGGATTAGCCCTCCAAATGCACTGAAACCCAAATATCTTGCAAAACTGCCTAACAAGGGATCAAAAAACCACCATTCTAAGTATCCTTTTCAGAGACCTTAAGGACTTTGTGGATCTCAAGTTCCCAAGTTGTCTGTACTGTATGAGCACAAATTTAGCCTAGAATCAAGGGTTTCAAGGGTTTAAATGTTGTCTGATACAAAAACTAGTTTTGTACTCCTTATAGCTTCCATCAAAGCTTCCCCTTTGGTTTGGGGTTACTCCAGAACAGCTTCTACCACCCCCTAATATCAAGTTGAAGTATTAAGAAAATTCAACCACTCTAACTTCACTTTTCTACTATGTGATCCCTAACCAAGTTGCAAAGACTTGCCTAGGGCATTACTGCAGAAACAACTCCACAACATTCCAATGCCCCATCTCCATTGTACATAATGTACATGGATTTTTTTTCCAAACCCCAAAAGTTCATATAAAATCTATGGTGGAAAGTGGCACTATGACTCCATTCTTGCCAACAACCTATTTGAAAATAGCAGACTGATAGAAACCAAAACAATTATCCTAAGAACACCAAACTCTATAAAATAACAAACCAACTATGTTTAGAACCTTCAATCAATTACTACTAAAACTTGCAAGACAAAAAGTATTGAATCTAATCTATACGCATTCCAAGAACACTCAAAATAATAAACTATTATTGGAATCATGTTTGCTTAATCCATAAAATGACAAAACTAGTTTCTCCAAACCCTTGGACAAGTTGAGAATGGACTTATATAGGCTTAAAAAGATCTCTTCCAACTATTTTAGATATTTGAAAAGCTCCAACCAAAAAATTCCTCCATTGCAAGAAAAATTGTCAAAAAGTTGTCAATGACAACTTTTCAAGGTTGAGCAAATTTTGCAATTTTGAGCATCTGCTTCTAAAACTTGCTCCAACTGATACCAAACTATTCCAAAGGCTTTAAATATTACCAAACATGTAACAAGGTCCTTCAAACAACTATTTTACCTTTCTAGCCCTCAAAACCCAAAAATGCTCTAAATAGGCTAATTAAGCAACATTGAGCAACTTTGCCTAGACAACCCCATCTTAGGGTAGGATCACTCTATTATTCACCTAGCGGTGTGGCTAGAACCACTACAAGCCAAAAACTTGAAGGGAACCCTAGTTCTTCCTTATCCCACCTAGGTGCCCCTGTGCCATACTTCCCCAAAGAGAAAAAAATCATATCACTCTTGTGGACAGTATGTCTTTGCTAATGCGCAGTTTCTTGAAGTCTTCCTAAGCAATCCATGTGGCTTTTGAATCTAGTTTGGTCTTCCACTTGAGAATTTACTTCATGTATACTTTGTTTTTAGTAGTCTTCTTGACTCTAGAATCTAGCACCTTGTCAACATCTAACTTGGTAGTGGAAGGAACTACTGTAGGGTCGAAATCATGTTGAACTCCTGGACCATTGGTAGTATTAGTAGGAAATGCTCCTATAAACTGCACCAAATCTTGCACATTAAATACTAGAGATATACCCAAATCTGATGGAAAATCAACTTTGTATGCATTTGCTTCATACTTTTCTATGATCTTGCAAGGTCCTACTCTCTTCATCCGCAACTTAGTAGCTGCACCTTGCTGCAATCTTGCCTTGTTTAAATACACCATGACATAATGTCCAATGAAAAATTGAACATCTTTCCTCTTCTAATCTATTTTTTCTTTTAGCTTTTGGGTATTGTCCTGAATATTACTTTTGACTTGGTCTTGGATCTCCTTCATGGTTTGGGCAAATTCTTCAGCATGTACACTCCTGTGCTCCATTCCTCCAAGATCCCTCAACTCACACACATCTCTAGAATGCATGCCATAAACAATTTCAAAGGGACTTCTACGTATGGTTTTATTCCTCTATCATTGTAGGCATATTTTTCTTGAGAAATAATGACATCCCGAGTTTGTCCATATTCCTTAGTTAGGCATCTTAAAAGATTACCTAGCACTCTATTAACCACCTCAGTCTAACCATCAATTTGAGGATGGTATGCTAATCCAAATGATAAATTTGTGCCAAGTCTTCCAAAAGTGACTCATAAATTTCACATCCCTATTTGAAACTATGCTTAGTGGAAGGCCATGAATCCTTACCACTTCCTTGAAGAACAAATGGGAAATGTGGCTTGCATCATTGGTTGTTTTACATGGGATTAAATGCCCCATTTTTGTTGAACCTATCAACAACCACATAGATAATGTCATAACCCTATTTTTTTTGGGAAACCCTACTACGATATTCATGCTCACACATTCCCAAGGCCTATTAGGAATTGGTAAGGGCTGATAAAGACCTTCATTACTCATCCCAAGGCCTATTAGGGATTGGTAAGGGCTAATAAAGACCTTCATTACTCATCCCTCTTTTGGCTTTCATACACACCATGTACTATTCCACATACTTGGCCACATCTCTAACTAGTTTAGGCCAATAATAGAACCTTTGGACTAGTTCTAATGTCTTGTTGATCCCAAAATGTTCACTTAGGTTGCCATTATGTTTCTCTTGTATAAGGTTATCTCTTATGGATCCCCTTGGTACACACAACTGGTTAACTTTAAAGAGTAGTCCATTGTGCAAGGTAAATTCAAAATATTTGTTATGAAAATGATTCTCAAAATTGGAACATACCTTTTGTGCTTCACCAAAGTCTTCATCTTCCTTGTAGAGACTCTGAAAACTCTTTATTCCAATGCTATGCAATTGTACCTCTTGTTCTATCAACACTCTTCTGCTTAATGTGTCTTCTAGTTTATTCATTAGTCCTTTCTTGTGCTTGATTGTGAAAGTGAATGTCTACAAACACTCCATCCACTTCAATTATTTATTGCTTAAATTTTCTTGAGTGTCAGTGTAGCTTAAGGCCTAATTATCAGTGAACACAAAAAATTCCTTGGGAAAACAATAATTCCTCCAATCCCTAATGGACTAAACTAAGGCAAATATTTCAAGGTCATAGGAAGAATATTTATTTTTGGCCTCATTAAATTTTTCACTAAAGAAGGCTACTAGCCTACCTTCTTGATTTAATATTCCCCCCTACTGCTAGGCCACTTGCATCACATTCAAGGGTAAAAAGTTTCCCAAATCTAGGTAGTTACAAGGTAGGTTGGGTAGCTACTTGCTTCTTGAGCATCTCAAAGGACTCTTCAGCTTCTAAGGTCCATCTAAACTTGTACTTGACCCTACCCTTTATGTTCTCTAACAATGGTACACATATGCCACTAATGTTTCTAATAAACTTTCTATAGAATTGAGCAAGACCATGAAAAATTCTTACCTTAGTTTAAGTAGTAGGTGGTGGCCGGTTGAGGATTGTAGCAACCTTCTCTTGGTCCATCTTTAATGTTCCTTGGGACACCACAAAGCCTAGGTATACAAGTTCTTGCTTAAAGAAGTCACAATTATCAAGATTGATGGCAAGCTTCTCTTCATGCAACCTCTGCAATATTGCTTCCAGATGTTTGATGTGCTCCTCCTTATTCTTTCTAAAGATGAGTATATCATCTAGATACAAAACTAAAAATCTATCTTTGAAGTATTTAAGCACTTCATTCATGAGCCTCATGAATGTGCTAGGAGCATTGGAGAGATCAAATGGCATCACTAGCCACTCATATATCCCATTTGTAGTCTTGAATGTTGTCTTCCATTCATCTCCCTCCTTGATCTTGATTTGGTGGTACCCACTCTTCAAATCCAACTAAGCAAAGTACTTAGCTCCTCTAAGAGAATCCATGAGATCCTCAATCCTAGGTATGGTAAACTTATACCTAATTGTGATCCTATTTATGGTTCTTGAGTTTGTACACAATCTCATTTTCCCTCCTTTCTTAGATGCTAACACCATAGGGACTACACATGGACTTATGCTCTTTTTTATCAAACCTTGGTCCATTAATTCTTATACTTTCCTTGCCACTTCCAAGTTCTGATCTGGAGTGAGCTTGTATCCTACTTTGTTAGGTAGGGATGCACTTGGAACAAAGTCAATTTGGTGACTTATAACCCTTATCGGAGGTAGTGTAGTAGGAGTTCCATCACTCACTATATCCTTATATTTCTCAAGCAACTCTTGTACTTCCTTTGGTAGTGGCTCCTTGTATGCATTTTCTTCTCCTTTAGACTTCAGTATTACTAAATAGCTCTGGCTCTCTTCATCTTTGAGATCTTGAACAAATTCTTTACCAAATAATAATAAGGTTTGGAGAGTGATGATTGTGTGATGGATATAATGATGTTTATTCTTCATCTTCTAAGTCTTATCATGATTCTTATAAATATCATCCAAATTCTTCATCTTCGAAGTCTTATCATGATTCTTCTAAATATTGTTCAGATTCTTCATCTTCTAAGTCTTATCATGATTCTTATAAATATCATTCAAATTCTTCATCTTCGAAGCCTTATCATGATTCTTCTAAATATCATTCACATTCTTCATCTTCTATGTCTTATCATAATTCTTCTAAATATCATTCACATTCTTCATATTCCAAGTCTTACCATGATTCTTCTAAATATCATTCGTGTAGGTCCTCACCTACCTCTTCTTCACAATATAATTCTTCTTCTACTTCTACCAAGATTCTTATTCCTCTTATTGAGATATATCATAATGAACAACATGAAAAATCTTGTGACATGCCTATCTATAATGCTTATAGTGACAATGATTATGATGATGATGACTATTATATTCCTAGAAGTCCTAAAAGTCCTCCTAGTCTTATGCTTGTGGTTGAAGGGGATGAGTCACGGATAGATATTGATGGTAATCCATATGACTCGAATCTTCTAAACAACATTGATAAATTTTGTGAACAATACCTAAATGATAAATCTGCATTTTTTGAGGAAGAGAAAGCATTTTTTTCCGCTGAAATAAAACATCAATGCCATAAGAGTTCCTCTTCTAAGAACCTTCATGCTAAAAATATAGATTACACTCTTGAGCAAGATCATGTTAATGTTGAACCTTTGTCTTCTAATGCTCCCCTTCCATCTTCTACTTCCTCCACTATCCATATATCCCCTAAAGATTCTAAGTCTCTCAAATCTTCTACCAATCCTTCATCCAACAAATATTCTAGTGCTTTTCATGTGGTTCCCTATAGTTATCCTCAAAGGTTACCTCTTAAATAAACTCAAGCTAACCTTCACTTGGCTGCAAATACTTTTGATAATGCTAAACCTAAATATCCTAAGCCTTTATGTGCTATAATGCCTACTTCAACTAGTCCTTCATCATCTATTCCAAAGTCTTCCATACTATTCCAACATGCTTGCTTCTCCTCAGGAGTGGCTTCATGTCAAGAGGACTCTAAAAATGATAAAGAAAAGAATATAAAGAAAGATCAAGACCAAGAACCCTCCATGTCATCCAATTATTTTCATGATGTCTTTGATTCATTTCATTATCCTTTTGATCCTTTGTGCCCTTAATCATTCATTCCACCATGTCTTAAGTCTTCTCCTAAGCAAGATCAAGCTGCTACTTACACCATTGAGCTTATTGACAATCAAAATGACCTTAACACAGTTGCGCCTTTCAAAGATGATGCTTCCATTAAGGTTATTAAAAATAGTTTTGTTACTTCCAATGTTGAGTCTATTGAAAATCAAGAGAAAACCTCTACACTTATGCTATCCAAAGATCCTTGTCAAGATCAAAATCTTCCATCTTCTTGTTCTACCACTCCATGTTCCCTTCCACTTTCTACTCTTCCTAAGTCTTCTCAAGCTTCAAGTACTCCTATAAAAGAATTTTCTCCTATTCAAGATGTTAATGATCCTATTAAAAACCTTAATGCTCACTCTAAAGTGTTGATGTCCTTCATTGTCATATAGATGTTGATGAACTTATTGATTACCCTTTTGCATCTTCCACATCCATCCTTGGACCTCCCCCACCAATACTAAATGCTTCACATCTTACTTCCATCTTGGGTCCTTATGTCCCTTCACTTTTCCCTCCCAACTCTCCTAATTCATCATCCATCTTAGGTCTTTACATCCCTCCCTCTCTTTTCTTTCCTCAAGATCAACATAGATGCATATCCTTGAATCCTTTTCATCCACCCACTTACCTAAACCAGACATATCATCCTTCTTCTTCCACAAGTCCCAAGTCTTTTGGAAGTAACCTGAATGTTCAATACAAGAAAAAGAAGCAATTCAAGAATCCATATAAAAAAGAAGATCACTGTGTCTCCTCTAATTGACATGGGGGCATAAAGTCAAAAGATATATCTAAGAAAAAAATTATAAGACAAGTATGGGTTCTAAAATCCATCATTGAAGATATTATCTCTACATCATCAAAAAGAAGTGAAAAGAAGCCTACGGCTATATGGATTCCAAAGTATCTCTTGAGTGAGTCTAATGTTGAACAACAATCGAAGTTGACATTCAAGCTTCCAAAAAAATCCACTTCATCTTCTTCCAAAAGAATTATTCCATTCCAAGCACCTAAATTGCAACCTCTTCTATCCACTCACCCTTTTCCTTCACATATTCCTTCATTCACATTTTCTCCATCCTCTCACCACCCTTCAAGGTGTGTTTTGACTTTGATCTTGCTTTCATTTCCATTTTCCAGTCTCACTCGCTTTGCATGAAGCCATATCCTCCATTTTTTGTCTTCCATCTTCCTTTCCCTATCAGCATCTTTGAGCATATCATTTAAACTCCTTTGCATGCCATGGTTTAAAATTTCAAGGAGAATTATCTAAAAAGCTTGACTTCTTCCAAAAAATTCAAAAAATTTAAGAAATTTTGAAAAAAGATGGAAAAAAATGAAAATTTTGAAAATGTGCCTTGGTGAAAACCTAGTAATCAAGCACCTTGGTAGCAAAAGTAAAGAGAAATGCATTTGCATATGGTGAAAATGACTCCCTTGTGGCACCTTCGATAAGTACCATGATGAAAACTTGACAATCAGGCATCATGCATAGTTCTTCTACATCTTTCATCCATTCTCTTTTGATCTTGACAATGTTGACCTATGCACAAATATTTGGCTATCTTGTGAGCTATCTTATGATGATCTTGTTTTCATTCCTTTCATGTTTAGCCTTCATATCTATTTTTCTCCATTCATTCTAGTCTTTCACTATCCTTTTCCCATTTACCCCTTTGGTCTTGATCTAATAGAAAAGAGTAAAATGTGATGCTATGAGGCCTCTTGACATGTCTACTCCTTTGGATTTCATCTTTCCCACTTTTACATTATGCTTTTATGAATTATCTTATGTTGGCCTTTCATTTCTTATCGAAGTGTGCTTTACATGACAATTTTTCCCTAGCTTGGTTATTGTTGAGGAGTTTTCCCTTGAGGATTTCTTCCCTTTATTCTCCTTCATTCTCTTGTCTTTCATTTCTTCCACTAGCTTGCTAATCACTCTTGTCCTCGACCTTGCTAGACATTGGGACTACATGATGTAATCTTGGTTGAGAGTTTGGTCCTTGTTTTTGTCTAGAGGCATTGCATATTATTTGTATATATTTATTGATCTTGAAAAAATACAAAAAATATATATATTCCAAAAATACAAAAACACAAAAAAAATTTAAAAATAGAAAAAGTTCCTTTGTGAAAACTTGGAAACAGGCACCTAGTGGCAAAAATACAAAAAAAATATAAAAAGTCCTGAAAATAATAATAAATCCAAGTGGTGAAAACCTGAAAACGAGCGCTACTTGAGGCCTTTGTACCCCTATTTCTTAGCATGTTTCCTCAACACTTATCCTTTCTCCATTATGCCTTGTCCTTGTTGCCTTGGTTTGGAATTAATCTTTGTCTAGGAGGAATAACTGTGTTAGCTTTGATCTCTTGGATGTGTTAGTCTTTAGGACACCTCGCAAATGGTGTTTTTCAACACCACCTCAATTCTATTTTTCAATACAACCCCTGACATCGAGTGTTTTTCAACACTTACTGATTTGGTCTTACCCAATTTTGTCATCTAACCTTACATGTTTGCAAGCATTCGATCCTTATCCTCAAAACTTGATATCAATTAACACACTTACATTTTTAAACATAAATACTTAATGTTTGAGCTATGTCATGATCTTTTCTTTGTGTGCTAACTGTTATTGATTTTTGTTGAGTGTCCTTGTCTGATAAGTCTCTCTGGGATGCATAGCTAGAGGACTTGGGGCATGGGGCATATTTTTATTTTATTTTTTCTTATGGGTGTGGTCTTGAAACTCTAGAGTGTCTCTTGTTGTCCCCTTGAAACACTTAGGAGATTTAAGGCATCATCCTTGACTATTTTTGCACAACCATTCTCCTGGTCATCTTGGCATCTATGCCTTGATGCGAGCATGGTTTTGCTACATTAAATTGGGCAAGCTAACATCGAAGTCATTTTGACCTTTATGTCTTTTATGCTTATGTTAGAATCTTTCCACATTCCAATCTGATATAAATCACATTCATATCTTCATAGTTGCATTTGTGACTAGTGATGATTATGTGATTTTTCAATGTCTGTTAATAATGGCCCAATGATGAAAATAAGTTCCTTTACATTCTCTAATGAATAATAAACACAAAATCCTATGTTACAGTTGCTCTATTGCAAGTACACCATTGCATTTTCATGTAGCTTGCATTATTAGACTTCATGTTATTTGCATTTTTAGGCTGCATTATGAGTTTGAGAGCGTTTTCCCTTCATCTTTCTTGTGGACTTTTAATCAATTGTGGTTATGTTTTTATCTTCACTTCCTTATCTTCTTTCGTGATCTCAATTGAAATTTCTATCTTAAACAATTGATTGATTTTGGAGCATTCTATTTCTTATGAAAAATTTTATGTTCTTCTTTCTATTTCTTTCCATATCTTCCAAATTTCTCCATTCCATTTGCTTTTACCCCACTTCTTTTCTTCTAATTCACCTTTGGGGTATAATATTTCATGCTTGATGATCTACCTTGGTTCTATGATTCTTATATCTTTTATCTTACATCAAGAACTTTATCTTTTGTTTGATTTGATCAAATTTATTAATTTGTTGTTTCTCCTCTATCTCATTTCGATTTCGATCATTGGGGGGCAGTACTTATCAAACTTCAATCCTTGATTCAGTTTTATCAATTTTATTCTTGACTTTTTTTAAGTCTAAAATTTATTTGTATTCCTTGTCCTGACATGTTCCTGAATCGACCACACATCTGGGTTGTTTTGTGATCCCAAATCGATCTTACACTTCAATTTCTTTCTTTGACTACATGTGTTCCCAAATCAATCACACATTAGTCAAAGAGGGGAAAATGTATGCACTCTAAAATGGTCACCTAGACTATGGGCCCGCATTATTTAATTTATCAATTTATCAATTTCTTAAATCAATGGTTTGCAATATTTTATTAAATCAATTCAAATCAAATTTCTTGATCAAATTCAATTATTTCAATATTTCCTAAGGTTGATCATTTTATCCTAAGTCTTATTTAATTAAAAGAAAACCTCTCTTTTAATTAAATAATTAATCCACATTTAATTAATTAAGAGAAAACCCCTATTTTAATTTAATCAAATATTTCCTATTTAATTAAAAGAAATTGCTCCCTTTTAATTAAATAAAATTCCCACTTAAATATCTCTTTGTGATGAAAAATGAAATTGAATAAATAAAAATTAAACCCACTTGAAAAAGGAAATAAAATAAATAAAAATTAAATAAATCTATTTTTATTTTCTCTACACTTAAATGCACATATCTCTAAGTGGGAGTCCTCTTTTTCCTCTTTTCACTTTCTTCTCAAACACTCCTCTTTTCTCATTGGTGGAATTTTGTCTCACATGCATCAAACTCTATTATTCCATATTGGTTGTGAGAAGCCTCTCACCTCCACATTTTCCTTTATAAGGAGCACTCTCCTTCTCATTTAGATATAGAGAAATAGAGCAATATAGAGCGATATGGAGAAATATATAGAGCAACATAAAGAAATATATAGAGCAATAGAGAGAGATATAGAGAAAATAGCTCTTTTCTATAGTATTGTTATGCTACAAGTTTAGAAAGCGATTTTGGAGGAGTCTGAGCATTAAAAATTTTTGTGGAGAACTTATATCTTCTTGTCTTATTCTCTCTTGCATCCATGGCTTCCATCATGAGGTTTCATCCTTGCATTTTTATATTATATTAGAGTCATATTTGTTTTCATAAATCAATGTTGCATTGTTATTTCCTTTCATAGATTAGATTTTCTTTCTTGCATTGCTTTGAATTGTCGTCATTTAGATTAGTTTTCACCTTCATTTGTATTCATATTTTTATCCTTGAATCTCTTGTTTCATGGTGTACTTGCATGGGCACAAACTAGGTTAAACGGAGGGCCTCCATTACAAACCCTTGCACTCCATGAATAGAGAGCTATGAGCCGCCATTCTTGACCTCATTTAGCTTGCATTATTAGGCTTCGTGGTAGTTTGCATTTTTAGGCTGCATTATGAGTTTGAGAGGGTTCTCCCTTCATCTTTATTGTGGACTTTTAATCAACGGTGGTCATGTTTTGATCTTCATTTCTTTATCTTCTTTCATGATCTCAATCAAAAATTCTATCTTAAATAGTTGATTGATTTTGGGGCTTTATCTTTCTTCTTTCTATTTCTTTCCATATCTTCCAAATTTCTATCTTCCATTTTCTTTTACCCCACTTCTTTTCTTCTAATTCACCTTTGGGGCATAATATTTTAGAGAAAATAGCTCTTTGCTATAGTATTGTTATGCTACAGGTTTGGAGTGTAATTTTTGGCTTAAAATGTAAGCACACTTCTATGAGTCATTATATCCAAGATTGCTCAAAAATGACATCTAGAATGGCAGCTCATAGCTCTCTATTCATGGAGTGCAAGGGTTTATAATGGAGGCCCTCAGTTTAACCTAGTTTGTGCCCATGCAAGTGCACCATCAAACAAGAGATTCAAAGATAAAAGTATGGATGCAAATGAAGATGCAAACTATTCTAAATGATAACAATGCAAAGCAATGCAAGAAAGGAAACTTAATCTATGAAAGGAAATGACAATGCAATATTAATCTATGAAAATAAATATGACTCTAAGATAATATGAAAATGCAAGGATGAAACCTCATGATGGAAGCCATGGCTGCAAGAGAGAATAAGACAAGAAGATAGAAGTTCTTTGCAAAAAGCTTTAATGCTCAAACTCCTCCAAAAATCGCTCTCCAAACCTAAAGCATAACAATACTTTAGCAAAGAGCTATTTTCTCTACATCTCTCTCTATTGCTCTATATTGCTCTATATCTAAATGAGAAGGAGAGGGCTCCTTATAAAGGAAAGTGTGGAGGTGAGAGGCTTCTCACAACCAATATGGGATAATAGAGTTTGATCCATGTGAGACAAAATTCCACCAATGAGAAAAGAGGAGTGTTTGAGAAGAAAGTGGAAAGAGGAAAAAGAGGACTCCCACTTAGAGATATGTGCATTTAAGTGTAGAGAAATGTTTTTAGAAAAGATTTTTTTTATTTTTTTTTATTCTGTTTTCTTTTTTCAAGTGACTTTAATTTTTATTTATTTAATTTCCTTTTTCATCAAAAAGAGATATTTAAGTGGGAATTTTATTTAATTAAAAGGGAGCAAGTTCTTTTAATTAAA
Source organism: Cupressus sempervirens (assembly GCA_028749045.1). Lineage (NCBI taxonomy): Eukaryota > Viridiplantae > Streptophyta > Pinopsida > Cupressales > Cupressaceae > Cupressus > Cupressus sempervirens. The sequence continues at coordinate 737,338,249 of CM053786.1, forward strand.
TAGGAAATATTTAATTAAATTAAAAGAGAAGTTTTCTCTTAATTAATTAAGTGTGGATTAATTATTTAATTAAAACAGAGGTTTTCTTTTAATTAAATGGGGACTTATTTTATTTAATGAAAAGGGAGATTTTATTTTAATTAAATAAGACTTAGGATAAAATGATCAACCTTAGGAAATATTGAAATAATCAAATTTGATCAAGGAATTTGATTTGAATTGATTTAATAAAATATTGTAAACCATTGATTCAGGAAATTGATAAATTAATCAATTGAATAATGGAGGCCCATAGTCTATGCGACCATTTTAGGGTGCATGGACTAGGTACCTTAGATTGTGGTTCTTCCCCCTCCAATAAGGATTGGATTTTATATGTTCTACCTCCCTTCTTAAATGAGATGGAGTTCTCCTTCCCATGATATATTGCTTCTATTGTCAAGGTTTCCCCAATAGTAGATGGAAATCATCAATGGGTAGGATGTCACACAAAAATATGTCCTTCTACCCTGCAATGGAGAAGTCCCCCCAAGTTTTCTCATTCACTAGTATACTTTGACCCTTGTTGAGCCAAGTCACTTTATAAGAATTCACATGAGGTATCTTAGTCAACTTGAGGTTATTGAGTGCCTCCTCTAATATAATGTTTTTAGTAGAACCAAAATCCACTACTACTTTACACACTTTCCCTAGGATCTTACATCTGATCCTAAATAGAGCTCTATTATGCTTAGGCTCATTAGGGGTAGGTTGTTTAATCAACACCCTTCTAAGAATTAGATTATCTCCTTTTTTTTATTCAATATGTGTTGGAAATATAAGAGGGGTAACTGAGAGGGGAGGGTGAATTAGTTACCACAAAAATAAATCCCAAATCCCTTAGATGTCAGAATAAACTTTGATTAAATTGTGTTCTATTGTAACTCGACAAACACATAAGTACTTAGTTAACACTAGTAAATATTAAAACTCAAAAAATACTAAGAATATAGATACCATATCTCTTTAGTATCTCTTTGATATATTTGGATTGAGTAATATAGATACCATCTTTCTTTTTTTGGATCTACAATCCAACAAAGAATTTTATCTCTCCAAACATGGACATCTCAAATTCTTTACTCATCTATTTTGAAAATGCCTTGCATAAGTCATCATTTCCTATAAATAAAGTGTCATCCACAAAGATTTCTACCAACACAATCTTCTTGTCTGGTCCTTCAACCCAATAAGCATTATCACATCTAAGTTCATTGGTTAGTGAGATACAACCTTTTCCTTTTATGCAACAAAGTTCATTGTTTCCAAATCTCACACTATCACCATCATAGTGTTCCAAGTGTTCAAAATTTGTTTTCTCACCAGTCATATAATGTGAGTAGCCACTATTAATAATCCATGTATCATTCTTGCTAATATGAGAGATAAGTGCCATTTTATCTTCTTCTTCATTAGATTCATCTTTTACAATAGTATATACCATTTCATCATCTTCACTACAATCTAAATCTTTGGCCATAAAAGAAGATTTGTTACCATTGTCCTTGTAGTCCTTGAAATTCTTGAAATCCTTCTTGCCTTTTTACTTGTGCTTCTTTTCATCTATGTCTTCTCTATTTGGGCACCTTGTAGTAATGTGTCCAACTTCTTCACAAGAGAAATAGATTAAATGGAATTTACCTTTATACTTTCCTTTTCCTTTGGGATACCATCTTCAAGAAATGCTTCAATAGCTTCAAGATCGCTGTCAAAACTATCTTCCTCTTCACTTTCAAATTGTTTTCTTTTAGATATTTTAGCTTTCTTCTTAAGTAATACCTTGGCTTCAATACAAACTCAAGATTGCTAGAACTAGGAGTATAATTATAATAGTTATCTAGTTCAAATGTTGTCAATCTTCCCACTAGAGCATTCATATTTATCTTATTATTTGGATCACATCTCATCTCTTGAATAGAAAACACTCTAATTACATAGATAGGAAGAAGGGTTGTGAGTACTTTTTCTTACAACTATTTTGTCATCAATGTCTCCTCCAAATTTTTTGATTACACTCAAACTTGCTTTATTTCACTTAACAAATTTTGTAATGTTTTCATCCTCTCTCATCTTCATTTGATCAAACTGACCTCTCAAGATTTCTGCCTTGGCTCTTTTTACATTTTCATCACCTCCATAGATGTCTTTTAGTTTAGTCCATATTTCATGAGTAGTAGTGCAATCTTTGACCTCATAAAATTCAGCATAGTTAAGAGTTGATGCTATGTCAATCATCATGATATTATTATTTTTCTTTTCAACAATTTCTTCCACAGTCATTGTACCAGTAGGAGCTTTGTAAGTAGTGTTTAAATATTGCAAATGTGAATAATTGATGGTTGTTAGATGCAACTTCATAAGGTCTTTTCATTCTTCAAAGTTGTCTCTATTCAACTTGGGAATCTCTCTTCTGTAATACATCCTGATCTTTAGCTTAGGTCCTTGAAACCTTCTCTACAAGCACCAAGAGTTCTATGATACCAATTGTTGGAAATATAAGAGGGGTAACTAAGAAGGGAGGGGTGAATTAGTTACCACAAAAATAAATCTTAGATCCCTTAGATGTCAAAATAAACTTCGATTAAATTGTATTCTATTGTAACTCAGTAAACACACAGGTACTTAATTAACACTAGTAAATATTGCAACTCAGAAAACACTGAGAATCAATTTTAACTTGGCAATAATTGGATGAAATTATCTTAATGTGGTTAACTTTAAGATTAACTTAGTTTCATACACATAAAATAAATAGTGTGAATACAAGTGACACCAAGATTTAATGTAGAAACCTAACTTGGGAAAAAAACACCAATTGTAATTAGTTACTAGTTTTCACTCTTCTGAAGCAAGCCCTGTTAGGATCCAACAATGTTAAAGGTTACAAAATACACTATTAGGTGTGACCCTATTAGAGGATTTGATCATCTGTTAGGAGTGGCCTTTTTAGAGGTCTTTAGACACTTCAATCCAAAAATGCCACTTTGTTAGAGGATTTACAAATAGTTGTTAAGCCAACTCTATTAAGAGATTTGGATCACTGCTACAATGGTTAGAGTGTAACGATGAAATGACCTAATTTTTTTATGTAATTAAATTATTGATTACATATCTCAATTTTGGCTTGTAGACTTGATCCTTTCTGATCAAATGAATCTTTGCAGCTCAACAAGGATATTTTGTTTATCCTTCTAATTCACTTCCTCTAAGAATCTTCAAATATTCTATTATGTTCCATAAATTCAATTCTCAATTTAACCTTTTATTTATATTTTACATATTGTCAATTCAACTTGAATACAACTTAAAATACTTAATATTCATTTCCATAGTTGGCTAGAACCAACAAAAAAATCAACAAAACTCAATATGCCAAAACAAGAAAATCCTTCATTATTCAACCCTACTCAGTAGACACTAACTTAGAAAAAAAATTCTTGAGTTAACCAAGTGAACTTAGTTAACACTATATATCCATAGAGTTCCTTTGGTAACCTAGTGAGCTTGATTAGCACTGGTTTCATCCAACATTTATTTCATTAACTGAGTGAGCTCAGTTAACACTCAACTTCTATGAACTTCCCTTTGACGCCCGAGTGAACTCGGTAAACACTATCTTCTAAACTTGGTAAACTCTAGAATACTCAGAAGACACGGAAAACTATCTTCAGCACCCAAGTAAGCTTGGCATACACTGACTGGTAATAATATGGCATCTTGTATTACATCAAAGATAACACACAATTAACCAATTGTTTTCAAAAATATGATCTACTTCAAAATTCTTGTTGCAGTTGTCCTCTTAAACATATGTTATGCTCTTGTCAAGATTAGAAGAAGAAGGCTCATCAAGGCATCTATATTTTGGATGGCCTAGTTGTCCACAATTATAGCATTTCATAGTGGCAAAATAGGAACTACTCCTGCCTAATCCCCTTCCTCTATTTGAGCCTCCTTAGTTATTTCTATCTCTACCATAACCTCCTCTAGAAGTTCCTTCATTTGTCTACTTAGTGAGTTTGTTCTTACCTTGATTCTTCTACTTATTCCCTCTACCTTAGTAACCTCCTCTTTTTCCTCTATGATTTCTTCCCTCACCCCCATCTTTGAAGTTGGAGTCCCTTTTCTTTTTTTTCTTTTCCTCCACCTTTACAGGTAGTTGATGGCATCTTTGAACAGTAGTAGGTGCCCAAAAACTATTTTTTTCTTGGATATTCCACTTCAAACCTCCTAAGTATCTAGCCACTTTTATTGGCTCATCTTCTTATTTCTTGGATCTGAGACACAATCTCTAAAACTCCTCTATGTAAGAGGCAACATCTAGGTTTTTTTTACTTCAATCTAGGTCTCCTTCTATGGAATTGAATTTCATATTCTTATGGTAGGAAATTCACCCTAAACTTAATAACCATGTATTCCAGTTGTCTATAGGATTCTTGCCCATACTGATCCTCTCGTCTTGGACATACTTCCACCATGTCAATATTGATCCTCTAAGCCTTGGCTTAGCCACTTTGACCTTCTATACCTCTGACACCCCTTCACACTCAAAATAGTTCTCCATTCCAACTACCCAATCCATCACTAGATCAATGTCCAATTTTCCATTGAATAGTGGCACACCTTCAAAAGATTTTCCTCCTGGAGCTTTGATAGCCTTCAAGAAGGTCTCTTCATTCAAGATAGATCTAGGTTTAGGTATCACATCCTTTTTTGCTACCCCCTTACCCTTTTCATTGTCTTCTTCTTCCTTCCTTTTTGCTACATCAACAACTTCCTCTAGTTTTGTCTTCACATCTTCCAAGGCTACTTCAAGGAGCATGTTCTTCTCCTTTTGCTCATCAACTTCTTTGGATAACTCTATATTGGTCACCATGTTGGACTCACCAGTAGCTGTAGATATACACCACTTTCTCCCAAGTCTTTAACTTGCTCTAATACCACTCTGATGTGGCAACCAATCTTGTTTCTTCCCCAAGATCTCTCCTAGGGACTCTTTAGGTCTCATTCTTGACCAACTAGGGCCTCTAACCACCCTAGGCTTCTTAGGACTATAATCAATGGTTCCTAACCCTTTAATTGGTGCACATCAACTAGGTAGAACACATTGACTTGCTAACTCTCCAACCACATCGGTAACCCAAAACCTATAAATGACTTCCAAAGTGATGACTAGTCATCTAGGTGTGCATTGGGCTTCTTCCAAGATCCAAAACCCAAAACAACACTTAAACCCTAATCAAGTTCCAACCCACAAATGAAAATGCATTCAAAAGCTTATAAAAAGGCTACTAGGATTAGCCCTCCAAATGCAGTAAAACTCAGATATCGTACAAAACTCCCTAATAAGGGATCAAAAAAACCACCATTCTAAGTACCCTTTTTAGAGACCTTAAGGACTTTGGGGGTCTCAATTTCCCAAGTTGTTTGTACTGTATGAGCACAAATTTAACCGAGAATAAAGGGTTTCAAGAGTTTAAATGTTCTTTGATTTAAAAAAACTAGTTTTCCACTCCTCATGGCTTCCATAAAAGCTTCCCCTCTAGTTTTGGGTTACTCCATAACACCTTCTAATATTCTCCAATCTCAGGTTGAAGTATTAAGAATATTCAACCACTCTAACTTCTCTTTTATGCTCTGTGATCCTTAACCAAGTTGCAAAGACTTACCTAAGGCATCATTGCATAAACAACTCCCCAGCATTCCAGGACCCCATCTCCACTATACAAATGTACATGGATTCATGTTCCAAATCCCAAAAGGCCATACAAAACATATGGTGGGAAGTGGCCCTGTGACTCCATTCTTGCCAACAACTTGTTTTAAAATAGAAGATTGATAGAAACCAAAATAATTATCCTAAGCACAGAAAACTTTGTAAAATGACAAACCATGTATAGTGTTGATATATGATTGAAAAGATCATTTGAGTAGAGAGATTGTTATTGAAGAAGTGTTTTCAATCATTGTTTTGTCACTAATGTCAAACTTGCTATATGTTGGTAAGACAATTGCTTATATGTTTCAAGCACTATCACTTAGTTGATTGATGAAGAGGATTTGATCAACAAGATGTAACAAAAGTGCCTAGAGGAAAGGTTGAGTTATGATTATGTATTGAAGTGTAAGAATTAATTAAGATAGTGAGAACATAATGTATTGATGATCTACTTGAGGTTACAAAATATTTGGCTACACTTAGAAATTTCGGATGAAAACGGTTGGACAAATTTCATTTACTAAGCTTGACCAAGTTGATAGAAGGTGCCAAGCAAAGTTAGTGCAAGCCAAGAAAAAAGTTAGTCAGACCCAAGTGAATGCAATTTCTAGTGGATGTAAAACAAACTAATAGGTGTTGAGTAAGTTAGTAGGTGCCACATGATTTTCACTTGATGCCAAGTAACACAGTATGTGCCCAGCATCAATAAATTGATAATGCTGAGCTGCTGCATTATGAAAAAGATCAAAGATTTTCCAATTAAAAGTTGACAAGTTTGTTTTCTTGGAACTTGTAAATCAGGAGGAAGATAAGATTGATTAGCTAGAGGCATAGAATCTTATGTAAACCATTTTGGAGGTGAATTCAAATATATTTTAGGGGAATTTTATAAACAAAACAAGATATGGGGCAGATACATTGTATCCTACCTAATCCATCAAAAACCCTAATTTTTGTGATGGATAATGAGCAAGAAAAAGAATTATAATTCCATATATGTAGGATGTTTGGTCATGAAGAAAATTTAGTTGGAGGTCAAAGAGTTTTTGGATGCAAAAATCTAATAAGGTGAAGAAAGAGGGTTTGCTTCATCAAGTGACCCAAGAGGAGAAGTCTGCAATGGTAAGCTAAGCAAGAAGGTGAGAGGAGGATGAATGCTTAAAGGGTGGACAGGCTGTCAAGAATTGCAAAGATAGGAAGCTAAGTAGATTTGAGGACTAAATATTGATCTGTAATCTACAAGTAAGGTTGTAAGTTTTATCAAATCAAACTCTATTGTTACTCTCTAACACTTGTATCAGATTAGCGTAAATCCTTTGGAGAAAGGTTGACTTTAATAGGGTGGAATTCCAAGTGAATGGCCTAAAGTCCTCTAACAAGGCTCACTTTTAATAAGGTGATTGAAATCCCTTAATCAGGTCACATTTAACAGTGTGTTGTAACCTTTAACAAGGTTGGCCTTTAATAGGGCATCACTTCAAAAGACTGAAAAAGGAGTAGCATGTTATTGGTGGGTTTTCCCAAATTGGGTTTTCACGTTAAATCATTGTGTCAAGTGTACTGATGGATGTGTTGTGTTTTATGCTTTACATTTCTAAATGTTAGTTTAATAGTGACATATCAGTTTTGGTTTGCACACAATGAATGCATGCATAGTTAAGAATATTATATGGGTTCACTGAATTGTGAAAAAAAATTATTTGGACATTTGGACCTTGATTAATTGATTCACCCCCCCCCCCCATTAATCTAAAAGAATTCCAACAATTGGTATCAAAGTGTAGTTGCTTGAAAGGATTAGTTTCAAGGTACTAAAAGCATAAAGATCAGGATGTCAAAAAGAGAGGTACCCAAGCTGAATAGAGATAAATTTTTTGCATGGAAAAGTTTGATGAAGCTACATCTTGGAGGACTTGGAGATTATGCACAAACTTGCATTACAGTAGAACATGTTGATCCAATAGGAGCCCTAATTGCTAAAGACTTGAAGAAAAAGAAAGAACACAATTAGGCAATGTTGGAGATTGCCTCTACCCTAAGTTATGTTGAGTTTGATGACATCAAGGAACTTAAAAGTGCAAAGAAAATATGGGATGCCCTAACTACTATCTATGGAGGAGAAAAAAATGTTCAAAGAGCCAAGTCAGAGAGCCTTAGAGGTAAGTTTTCTGACATGAGAATGGAAGAAGGTGAAAACATTGCTCAATATGTTGCTAGAATAAAAGAAGTTTTTAGTGCTATAAAAGGTGCAACTGGTAAAATAGATGATGATATTGTGCTAAGTAAAGTTTTGAGACATTGTTGTCTGTGTATGCCATTAGAGTGCCTATAATTCAAGAGTTAAGATGTATGCCAGGAAATGATCTAACCCTTGAAGGTTTGGTAGGAAGACTCACTGCCTCTGAGTTATCAAATTTTGATAACTACAGACCAGAAAGTATTGAATCAGCTTTCAAAGTAAAACTATTACTGAATGATTCTTAGGAGGTAAAGCCAAAGAAGAAGAAAAGGAAGATAAAGTATGCATCCAGTGAGCGTAGTATAGATGAAGAAGACAATGAACAATTGGAAGCATTGCTACCCAGAAGATTTCACAAAGGAAAAGGTAAATTTAAAAGGTAAGTTGCCTATCATTTGTTTTAATTGCAATGAAGTTGGTCATATTGCAGCAAGATGTGTGCAAAAGAAAAACTTTAGAGAAGGGAACAAGCACAAAAATAGAAGAGAAGATGAGGGAAGAGACTACAAAGACAAAGGAAAGAAGTCATGTTACATTGCTGATGAAAATAACTCTGATAAAAATGATGATGAAGTGGTCTATGTTGCAATGAAGGATGAACCAGATGCGGATGAAGCTACTGCACTTATAACTTGTATAAACAAGAATGAAAAATGGATCATTGATAGTGGATTCTCACATCACATGACTCGAGACAAAATTAAGTTCATTACCTTAATGTGTTATGATGGAAATAGTGTAAGATTTGGTAATGATGCACCATGTTCAATAAAAGGAAAAGGGTCTATTAATCTTACAGACAAGATCCCATGTGACAATGCTTACTATGTTGAAGGATTGAATTATAACTTGTTAAGTGTGTCACAATTGAATAATTTGGGCTGTAAAGTTCAGTTTGAAAACAAATCAGCCAAAATATATGATACAAATGGAAATCTGATTAGAAAAGGTGATCAAGCTAGAAGTAATATGTTCTATTTGGATATAGAAGATGCTACTTGTCTTATTGCAAAATTTGATGATGTGTGGCTTTGGAACAAGAGATTATGTCATGTTAACTTTGATAATCAAGAGACAAACATCGGCACCTAGGACCCCTCCACAAAATCAAATTTCTGAAAGAAGAAACAAATATGTAATGGACTATGCCAAAATACTCATGATGGAGAAAAATGTTGCCCTGAAATATTGGAGAGAAGCTATATGTACTACAGTATACACTTTGAACCGTGTGCAAGTAAACAAAGGTACTCACTCAACACCTTTTGAACTATGGTATGGTCATCCACCTAATGTGAAATATTTTAAGGTATTTGGAAGCAAATGTTATATTCTTAAAGATGTTAGGAGTAGAAAGTTTGATGCAAAGAGTGAAGAAGGTATATTCCTTGGTTACTCCACAAGAAGTAAAGCTTATAAGTGTTTGATTACTAACACTAACAAAATTGTGGAAAGTGCAAATGTGAATTTTGATGAGCTTACAAAAGCACATGAGGCTAAAACTACAAAAGAACTAGAAGACTACAAGACATTTGCATACTATTATGAAGGAATGCTTATTGAAGAAGATGTTACAAATCATGTAGCAGCTCAACAGCAAGTTTCAACAACTGTCGAGTCACATCCTGTGAATGCCAAGTTGCATTCAAAAGTTGAGTTGTAAAATGAGGAGAATGCACAATCTGACTCTAAGATTGGGATACATGAAAGAGATGTTGAAATACCTAATAAAGATGCACATGGTGATACTGAAATTGAGAGACAAATTAAAGCCACAAGAACTGAGCCTAGACTGTCCAAATATGTCAAAAGACACCATCCTATAGATCAAATCATTGGAGACAAAGATGCAAGGCCAATGACAAGAAATAAGGTGAGAGGTAAAACATGTTTGTTAAGCATGAAGGAACCTAAAATAGTGAGAGATGCATTGGAAGATGATGATTGGTACAAGGCTATGAAATAAGAAATTCAATAGATAGAAAAGGACAAGACTTGGAGCCTAGTTCCTAGACTAGAGGACAAGAATATGATTGGTACAAAATGGGTATTCAGGAACAAGTTAGATGAGAACGGTGAAGTAACAAGAAACAAAGCAAGACTAGTTTGTAAAGGGTATGCACAAGAAGAAGGAATTGACTATGGTGAAACATTTTCCCCTATTACAAGAATGAAAGGAGTAAGAATTTTGCTTGCTTATGCTATATACAAAGGTTTTAAAGTTTATCAAATGGATATCAAGTCTGCATTTCTAAATGGAATATTAGAAGAAGAGGTCTACATAGAACAACTAGAAGGATTTGTAGACAAAAACAATAAGAACATGGTATACAAACTACACAAAGCTCTGTATGGATTAAAACAAGCACCAAGAGCATGGTATGAGAGACTTCACACTTATCTTGTTAAGATTGGATTTGAAAGGACAAATGATAATAGAAATTTGTACATGACAACAGATGAAGAATAAGGTATACTGTTATCTAAATTTTTTGTTGATGACATGATATTTGGAGGACAAGATGCTCTATGTAAAGATTTTGCAAATCAGATGAAGCAAGAGTTCGAAATGTCAATTTTTGGTTAAATCAAATTCTTTGTGGGACTACAAGTATATCAAATGAAGTATGGTGTATATATCACTTAGTAAAAATATATCAAGGAGATATTAAAGACATTTGAACTTGAGGATTCAAAACTAGTAAGTACACCTATGGTAACAACACTCAAACTATCAAAGAATGATGAATCAGCTGAGGTCAATCAAACATTGTATAGATCCATGATTGGAAATTTGCAATACATAGTACACAACAGACTTGATATTGCATTAGTTGTGGGCATAGTTACTAGATTCTTTGCTAATCCTAGGGAGAATCACTTGATGACAATAAAAAGCATAATGAGATACTTGAAAGGAATGGAAGAGTATGGCTTATACTATAAGAAGAATGAAAAGTTTGAACTAAAAGCCTGCACTGATGTTGATTGGGCTGGAAATATTGATGACAAAAAGAGCACCAGTGGAGGAGCATTTTTCTTAGGTAGAAGACTTGTTACATGGACAAGCAAAAAGCAAAGTTGTACTTCCCAATCTACTATTGAAGCAGAGTATGTTGTTGTTGCTATCAATTGCACAAACATTGTATGGATCAAACAACCACTTAAGGGAATGAAGGAAGAAATCACTAAACTAGTGACACTTTATTGTGATAATACAAATGCTATAAATATATCAAATAATCTTGTCATGCATACAAAGGCAAAGCACATTGCAATAAAGTATCATTATGTAAGGGAGTTGGTTCAAGACAAAGAGGTAAAGATGGAATATGTCAACACAAAGGAGAAAATTGTTGATATCTTCAACAAAGCATTACCTAAGGATGCTTATGAGTATCTAAGAGGTAAATTAGGAGTGATACCCCTATCAAAGGCTATGTAAACACAAAGGGAGTACCCTACATCAAACAAGCTTATATTCAATTCATACACATTGATGCAATGGATCTTACTTTAGCAAGTTTCCTAAAGTAATTACAGAGCTGGAATTTCAAATCAGTCACAAGCAAGGTGATAGAGGGAGAAAATTGAAGAGCCTACAAAAGCTCATATCTACATATGTCAAAGATGTCAACTGTTGTGTATATGTTTTTGGCATTGTTGTCAAAGAGGGAGAAAGTACAAGAAACTGATCAAGTGCATACTGATCAAGAGCTGATCAAGAGGAAGAAGATCAAAAGTAGAAGATCAAGTCAGAGGGAGAAAGTACATTGAGAGAAAGTACAGTGCAAAAGAGGAACACTAAAGTGAAGGTACAACATCAAAAGAATCATAAGACTGGAAGTAAGAAAGAGGGAGAAAGCAAAAAATAAAAAAGGGAGATATTCTGATATTTTGTTGATCCATGGAAGAAGAGAATGAGATATTATGTAACCTAAGAAGGAGTTGCTGATAGAGGTAGAAGTTTTATTCACAAGATTTCTTTTTGGTATTGCCTTATTATTTTAACCTATTTAGTTTATCACTTGTTTGACTGGTTGATCAGTTTGGTTTGACATCAATGCCAAAGAGGGATATTGTTGATATATGATTGAAAAGATCATTTGAGTAGAAAGATTGTTATTGTTGAAGAAGTGTTTTCAATCATTGTTTTATCACTTATGTCAAACCTGTTATATGTTGGTAAGACAATTTCTTATATGTTTCAAGCACTATCACTTAGTTGATTGATGAAGAGGATTTGATCAACAAGATGTAACAAAAGTACCTAGAGGAAAGGTTGAGTTATGATTATGTATTGAAGTGTGGGAATCAGTTAAGACAGTGATAACATAATGTATTGATGATCTACTTGAGGTTAAAAAATGTTTGGCTACACTTAGAAAGTTTAGATGAAAAAGGTTGGACAAAGTTCATTTACTAAGCTTGATCAAGTTGATAGAAGGTGCCAAGCAAAGTTAGTGCAAGCCAAGCAAAAATTCAGTTGGAGCCGAGTGAATGCAATTTCTAGTGGATGTCGAGCAAACTAATAGGTGTTGAGCAAGTTAGTAGATGCTGAGTGATTTTTAGTTGATGTTGAGCACCAATAAAATTCATTTGATGTTGAGTAACACAATATGTTTTGAGCATCAATAAATTGATAATGCCAAGCTATTGCATTACAAAAAATATCAAAGATTCACCAATTAAAAGCCGACAAGTTTGTTTTCTTGGAACTTGTAAATCAGGAGAAAGATAAGATTGATGAGCTAGAGGCACAAAATCTTATGTAAATTATTTTGGAGGTGAATTCAAATGGATTTTAGGGGAGGTTTCTAGACAAGACAAGATTTGGAGTAGATACATTGTATCCTACCTAATCCATCAAAAACCTTAATTTTTGTCATGGATAATGAGCAGGAAAAAGAGTTCTAATTGCCTATCTATAGGGATGTCTAGTCATGAAGCAAAGTTAGTTGGAGGTTAGAGAGTTTTTGGATGCAAAAATCTGACAAGATGAAGAAAGAGGGTTTGCTTCATCACGTGACCCAAGAGGAGAAGTCTACAATGGCGAGCTAAGCAAGAAGGCTAGATGAGGATGAATGCTTAAAGGGTGAACAAGCTGTCAAGAACTGCAAAAATAGGAAGCCAAGCAGAGTTGAGGACTTAATAGTGATCTATAATCTACAAATAAGGTTGTAAGTTGTATCAGATCAAACTCTATTGTTACTCTCAAACAATTGTATCAGATTATGGTAAATCCTTTGAAGAAAGGTTGACTTAACAGTCATTGGAAAATCCTTTAACAGGGTGGCATTCCAATTGAATGGCCTAAAGTCCTCTAACAAGGCTCACTTTTAATAGGGTGATTGAAATCCCTTAATCGGGTCACATTTAACAATGTGTGTTGTAACCTTTAACAGGGCATCACTTCAAAAGAGTGAAAAAGGAGTGGCATGTTACTGGTGGTTTTTCCCAAATTAGGTTTCCATGTTAAATCATTATGTCAAGTGTACTGATGGATGTGTTGTGTTTTATGCTTTACATTTCTACATGTTAGTTTAACAGTGACATATCAGTTTTGGTTTACACACAATGAATGCATGCATGGTTAAGAATATTATATGGGTTCACTGAATTGTGAAAAAGTTTTATTTGGACATTTGGACCTTGATTAACTGATTCAACGCCCCCCCCCCCACCACCACTCTAAATTAATCTAAAATAATTCCAACATATAGAACCTTAAATCAATTACTACTAACACTTCCAACACAAAAAAAATTGAATATAATTTGTACACATGTCAAGAACACTAAATAATAAATTGTTATTAGAATCATGCTTGCTCAGTCCATACAATGACAAAACTACTTCCTCCAACCCCTTGGATAGTTTGAGAATGGCCTTATATAGGCTTCCCAAGAGTGCTCCCAACTATTTCAGACAAGTGAAAAGCTCCAACCAAAAAATTGCTCCATCGCAAGAAAAATTGTCAAAAAGTTGTCAATGACAACTTTTCAAGTTTTAGCAATTTTTACAATTTGAAGAATTTGCTTCTCAAACTTGCTCCAATTGATACCAAAACATGAAAAAGGATTTAAATGGTTAAAAAACATGTAACAAAGTCCTTCAAACAACTATTTGATCTTTCTAGCCATCAAAACCCAAAAAGATCTAAATAGGCTAATTGAGCAACATTGAGCAACTATGAGCAACTTTTCCTATACAACCCAATCTTACGATAAGATCACCCTATTATTCACCTAGTGGTTTGGTTAGAACCACTACAAGAAAAAAAATCAAATGGAACCCTATGTTTTACTTAGCCCACCCAAGTTCCCCTAAACCCCAATCATTCGCCCTAATAAAAGTAGTCAAGAAATTTTGCCATTACATACTCAAGAGCAAGGTATATGATATCGTCTTGGATCCTACAGTCAAATCATTATTAATGCAAAATGAATTAGGTGAAAGAAGAGGAAAATGGATGGCTATATTACAAGAGTTCAATTTGAAAATTCAACTAATGAAGCTAGTAAGAGGACAAGGGCTGACCAAGATGATAGCTAACAATGAGATCATTAGTGATAATGAGATTAGATTTGATGATGAGATTAAGACTAGCAATGAAAAATAGATCATATTATCTCAAGTGGAATTTGATGAAGGAATAATTACAATGTAGGGTATCAAGATATCATGTATTACCTCTTGCAGAATCAATACCCTCACTGGATAAATAGTTCTCAATGCAGAGGACTCAAGATGAAATTTGAATCCAATATGCTTCAAGATAGGAAACTTTATAAAAGGAACTATGAGGTAATTTATTTGAAATTTTTGGGATGTGAAGAAGCTAAGGAGGTATTAGAATAATATCATGATAAGTAGGGCATGAGACATGGGTCAGCAGAGGCTATGGTCCATATGATTTTGAGATCAGGTTACTTTTGGCCTATGATTTTTAAGGATATATTTGCACATGTACACTCTTGCCACACTTTTCAAACAAGTGCCAAAAGGGAAAGACGTCCAACTATTCCACTACAAGTAGCATTTGAGGTATGCCCTTTTTCCAAGTGGGGGTTGGACTTTATAGGACCAATAAACCCACTGTCATCTACAGAACACATATTCATTCTCATAGCTATAGACTATTGCACACACTAGACAGAAGTTGAAACCTTCTCAAATTGCATAATAAAAGTGGTTACTGACTTCTTAGAAGAATAGAATGTCACCAAGTTTGGAATTCTATTCTTCCTTGTATATGATAATGGGTCATATTTTGTGTTGATCTTCCTTACTTAGTGGTCATTAGATAATCAAGTTCTAATCTAATTACTATCCCCAAGGGAATGGTGTGGTTGAGTCCACCAATAAGAACTTGATCACAATGATAAGGCGCTTGCTCACAAAGAATCCTAAAGATTGGCACACTCAATTGAAGTATACATTATAGATAGACAGAGTTAGGATTAAGAATACTTTGGGAATATCCCCATATCTACTTGTCTATAGACAAGAACTAGTAATCCCACTCAATCTCAAGATTTTAGTGTTGGAACTCATGAGAGGGTATGCTGAGGATGCTAATAGAGTCTAGATCATATTGATGAATCTCTTAGAATTGGATGAGAAATGGATAGCAACATAAGAACACGTGTCAAAACTTCAGGCTATCATAAAACATCAGTTTGACAAGCAAGCCACAATTAAATCTTTCAAAATCTCTGACCATGTTCTTTTGTGGGACAATGCTAAAGAAAAACTAGGTAGTCATACCAAGTTTCAACACTTGTGGATTGGCCCTTATCAGATTGAAAGGATTTTGGGAGAAAATAATTTTAAAATGAGTTCTTTACAAGGGGAATTAGTCCCTTTGCCAATCAATGGCTAGTTTTTGAAACATTATTTTGAGGCCTAAAAATTTGGAAATATCTCGAGAAAAAAATTTAACTTTTTGCATGTGTGAACATTTCTTTATGCAAGTGTGTTTGTTTTTCTTCAAGTGTATTTTCTTTCAGTTGTATGTTTTCTTTTAAAGTTGTGTCTATCTTTTCTTTTCAGTTTGGGGGTTACGTGCAATCAAGGATTTTTCTTGATGCATTCAATAGATCACTCCATTTGGTTTCAACTTTAGGGAAGAGGTATTTCTTTGTCAAAGTATTCAGATGATTTTGTTTCTTGAACCAATTAAAAATAGGTGTTTCTTTTAGTTGTATAGGACTTCCAATCTTAAACTTAGAATCAAATATTGATAGCTCTTAACACTTTACAATTTTAAAAATTGACTATCTTGGTGATTTTTGAATCTAGGTTGATAGTAGAAAGGAATAATTCAAAACTTGTCAATTCAAAAAAAGGGTCTCTTCAAAGAATTTTTAAGATCATAGTTTGGTATGAAAGTTTCCCAAAAGTTCATTAAAAGAGGAATACAAGAGTTATCAAACTAAAGAATATATCTAGAAAACAACACCAATTCCTTGGCCACATAGTCTAAGCATGGCTAGGGTAGAAAAGAAAAAAGAATCACAAGAGGTGTTACATCTAAAGAGTCCAAACAATTCTAAAAGGTAATCAAATATATAGGATATGCACTCCAAAATGGCTATCCTATTCTATACAAAACAATGAAAATGCTTCAAGGAAGAATCAAGTGGAAATATGTGAGCTCCATGAAGCAAGTTAAAGAAGCTTACCAAAGATTCAAATAGAAAAAATTAATAACTCACCAAGAGCCCTTAGAATGGATTCTCTCATCTAATCAAACAGTGCTTGACAAATAGGTTTAACAAGGATCACCGATGAATGGATCGATGGAGTCAATATATTTCTCCAAATTGTTGGATACTTATGATAGACTACAACTTGAGACATCAAAGGAAATTGATACACTAAGCACACATCAAGCTTGAAGATTTGAGATTGTAAAGCTTCAACTTCCAAGGGACTTGAAAGCTTCTTGAAATATTCAAAATTTAGTTGTCACTTGACACATCCAAGAAGAATGCTTGCTAATGAATAAATGACTTTTTCATTCCATCCCTTTTTGTTGGGGCTATTTGTTGTGTTTCATAATGCATGCCCCATTTTGTGACTCAAAATATGGACCCCCTATTTTGAAATTCCCCTCCAAGGCTTCTAGTCTAGAGCCCCAATCATTTTTTACCCTCCTTTGGGTCTAGGTCAAACCCTGGTCTTTGACCAAGAAGGGTCGAGCAATCGGAGAAAAAAAAATGAAGTTTTTGACCTTGTGTTTTAAGTGCACATATGCACACTTGCACAAATGTGCATGTGTGCCAAGTGTACAAATGCACACTTGACCCCTACTTTGGGGGTGCAAACATGCACATGTGTACACCCACGAAGGTGTGCACCTTCAAAGGTGTGCAAAAGGAGCCACCCTAGGGCCTATATAAGACCCCAAACCTTCTCTCCTTCCCTCACTTTGATATTCACCTTCTACCAGCACTACAACTCTGCACTTCTCATCCCTTCGCATCTGCACTTGTCTAGTTCCCTCCTAGAAATAAACACACAAGGTAAACACCTCTAATGAGGTGTGCACATAGGCACCCCTAAGAAATGCTCACACCTCCAAAACCTGAAAAAGACAAAAGAAACCTAAAACAAGGCTAAGGTTACTCAACGAGGTGCACATATGTGCATCCCTAAAAGTGGTGCATGTGCACACCTCCATAATGTAAAAAAGAGACTAAGCACCCCTTTGCACAATTGCATGTTGCTCATGTGCACAATTGCGCACATGCATACATTGTGAGGGTGCACATGTGCACTGGTGTGTAACTACACACTAAACCATTCTAAAGGCTAAATTAGTGCACTAGAACACCTTCCAAGGTGTGCTAAGTGAGCTAGTGCACAAAATAGGCTATTTGGGAGGAAATTTGCATTTTTTTGTCTATTCTGACCATTTTTTTAACCCATTTTGTTGTCAGTCTAAGTCCCATAGAGTCCATTTTTGTGCCTTTTGATATTCTTAAGAATAATGTTTGCCTCTTTTGTGTAGAATAAATGGCATCATCATCATCTTCCATGGCTAAGAAAATGGCACCAAAACCCATTTCATTCAAGTACCAAGGAGCACCTAAAAAATCAAGATTCTAGGATGAGCACATAGAGATTCGAGATACTAAGCTAGGACACATCGATTGGAATGTCTTTCTAAAAATATGCAAAAAACCTAAGGAGAGTTTAGTGATGATATCCACACTGATCTAAATTGGATTGGTGAACACAGCATCATATCCCACATCAGTTCAATCTCCTCAGTTGATAATGGCATTGGCAGAACATTATGTGACTAAGGAGAAGGTGAAGAGTATCATAGAAGAGATATTCCTAGACCTCTGACCTCACAACATTGAGAAATTATTTCACCTCCCAAGGGCATACTAGTACCTTTAGATCTCATATGATAGATTAGAAAGGTGGTATAGAAAGAATGAGAAAGAGGAAAAAGAGCTAATGCAGACCTCATTTTTTATCAATGAGACACCTTTGGGCCAAAGAGTAAGCAAGGTGGATATGACCTGAGGATATATGAAAGATGACATTGAATAATCAATTTTCCTCCTTAGTAAAGTAATAAGTCTTCCTTTAGCAGGTCACTTATAGACATGGACAGTTCACTTTATTGAAATCATAAGGACCACAAAGATGCCCATTGATTCAACCACCATCCTAAGTGACAACTTGGATGAGCAATTGGTCACTGCCAAGATAAACCCTCATTTTTACATGACATCATACATGGTGTACCTCCTAGAAGCTAGAACCACCGACTATCTAGGGCTATATAGAAAGCGAAGCATGCAAGATACAACTGCCTGGCCCTATGTGGTATACCCACAACTGGTAAAAAAGAAGCTCCCACTACAGAGTGTGGAATACATAGTGGTCAATGATGGATTCATCTTTTCCATCATCAGATTCATTGAAGAAGATTATGTGAAAAGAATGTCAGTAGAGGTGGCATCATGAAACACTAAAATAAGAGCCTCCTACATTCAATTCAAGATATTCACATATCTTCAAGTAGCTAGTACTCTTCTCTACCCCAAAAATCTCCCAAGATATCCTTCAGATCGGTTGATACTCTTGGAGATAGCCTACCAACTCACTTCTACTTATGACAGACGAAGGAAACAACATAAGAAGACATGGGTCTAGTTTATCACAATTGGGGCATTCAAGGTAAAGAAAAGTAGGACATTGCTACCTTTGATTCAAAATGGGACCAATATCCCTTGGAAGAATATAACTCTCCTCACCCATAATTTGACAACATTGGGATGGTACAACATCTAGCAAGAAAAGAGTTTGTCCATGTCAAAGCCCTAGAAGATCATTAGATGAATGCAATAGATGACTATGATGTTCGCATAAGGGACTATATAGAATGAGTCTATCTCTAGCAGAGAATGTGTTAAAAATGAAGATTCCTTTGAAGAGTCATAGAAAAGGATGCCCCATAAGTCATGGATCCTTTGTATAACAAAGATAAAATCTATGACAGGCCAATCATGAATGCAGAGATAGGGCAAGAGAAATATGATGACATAGATCATCAGGCCAGACATATGGTTGAGCCAACAAGGGAATGGATCTAGAAGCCATTTCGGATGATCTAGTTCCCCAAGCCATACCTCTACAAGGCATGGCTAGGCCTTAAAAAGGTAAAGGTGCTAAGGTCACTATACTAACCTACACTGCTCAATCCCTAGTAAGGCCAAAAATGGTACCTCAACATGAGTGTGATGTTGAGTAATTTGAGGTAGATAAGGGAAAAAAAGAGGAAAAGAGCATCCCCTAGGGAAAGGAAACAAATGGTTGAGGCCCAAACAACTCCAAAACAAGGGAAAGATGAGCCTCAAGTTGAGCAAGAGAAACCTCTAGAGAAAGCACAACAAGAGCAGCAAGAGGAGGAACAACTAGAGGAATAGATGGTCCCACCACCAAGAATTTTAGAGGAAGAAACCTCCCCCTCAGTGACAAAGAGAGGGAGAACAAAAATAACTATGGTGGGTGCTTAGAGGAGGAGATTGAAAAAGAAGAATACTCCCTCCCCACAAGTTCTAGAAACCATCCCGAAAGTTGAGGATGAGGAAGAAGGGGAACAAATAGATTTTGTCCCCTTGAGCCAGAGAACCTACTTCAGCAAAGCCATAGAGGAAGAGAGAAGAAGAATCTCTACACAGACACCTCCATTTGCTCCAAGGGATCCTATCCAAGTATCAACTTTAGAAGATGAACGACAAAAGTGGATAATAGAGATGGAGGGTGAAGGGATAGATTTCTTCAACCTCTCAGACTTTGATTTTATACTAGTGGGTACTAAGATGGTGGGTGAGAAGATAAGAGATACTCCCACGAGTGAGCCATTAGTGTTGTAATATGGAGCCTAATCAGACTTGGAGGTTTATTTGGTGTATTTTTCTCCCCATATTATTTCTATGAGGGTCAAGGGGCAATGCCCCAAAAATGCCCTTATTTTACAAAAGGTGGCAGCTACTATTTTTCTATTATTCTAGCCCTAATTTTGTAAGCAGCAAAAGCTTGTATAAAAAGGCTTAGGATTAGGTATTTCATAATGTAATGGTCATATTGTAGCTTCTCGTAGTGGTATTGAGCTATAAGGGATTACAGATTGTAATCATTGGATAATAATAATATTGGACTTGTTGTTGGTGGACGTAGCCAAGGGATTGGGTGAACCACATTAAATCTTGATGCCTTCTGCCCTCTTTTATGTGATTTATTATATTTTGATATTGGTTATATTTATATGTAACTATTATTTCTATCTGAGGTTAATCCTAAAAATTAGGAGATTATTGGATTCAATTGCCTCATCTACCTCAAGGACCTCTGAGAATTATATCACCACCACCATATAATATGGCCACCGTTTTGGATAAAGGGTTAGCAGCTCCACCTCCTCGAGAGATACAAGTAGAATCACAAAGTCAAGGAACCAAGGAAGGAGAATACCAATCACTTCATGCTAATGAAGTATCTAAAGAGGGGAAAATATAAGAAACTGGACAAACTCCCCTAGATATATCTAGGCTAGATCCTTATCCCGACATAGCACAAAGACTCCTTCTGAAGATCTTCCTAGACATGAGAAGACTCCAAAAAGAAGTAATAAGGGAAAGGATCCTTCTTTAGGACTAACCTCTTTAGCCAAGTACATGTCATCTATGGGGACCACACCTTCGTGGCTGAAAAGGGAGGTCATGTTTCAATAGAAGAAGCAGTTGGAGCTAATTGAAGAGGAGGGAATGAAGGAATTGATCAAAGTGATAAGGAATCCTAAGCCACCTAAGGGTGATACTAGAACACTTGCCTTCATCATGAAGAATCAAGATTAGGATCTTCTGGCTCATATCACCATTCCTCCTCCTCATGCCAACATCGAAGAATTAACTCCAAAAGATTACCAAATCAAGGAGGTCATTTTTGGAAAGCCCGTGGTGAACACGAACAAAGTGATATCACCATAGGCATGAAGGAGGTGTTTTGACTCATGGATTAGGAAAATTCCAAATTGATAACACTGCAGAAGCAAAATGAGGTACTCAGAGGCTACCTGAATGAAGTAGTGGGACCTATTGACCTAGAAAATACAAAGGTCTCTCTTGGAGCTGCACTAGGAAGAAAATAGGCAAGAACATAGTTGGACTCATTTTTGGAAGCCTGTCAGTAATGGCATGAGAATTTTGAGGAGAAAGGTGTGTAGATCATACAGGGCAATTTAAACCTATTGCACAACATCCCATCAAATGCTGACCAATTGGTTTCAATAGTGAACCAATATTTTGGGAAGATGGATGAAGTATGTACCTAGGCCAAGGGCTTATAGGCACTCAGATCAATAAAGGGTCAGAGGTATCAGATGTTAATGGAGGTATATGCTAAAGAAGATCTTTATAAACTTGATGACTGGATAGAAAATATATTGGTAGGTAATCAAGTAATGGAAGGATTACATGAGGAAATCAAGTGGATAAAGGACAAAGTTCAAGAACAATTATTGGAAGCAAAAAAGTACTATAATGCTTCTAGCCTTGATATTTTTGAGGATAAGTCTAAGAGTAAGCTTTTTGTGGTGTAATCAGTAGTCCAACAATTCAAAGGAACATTCAAAGATGCTTCATTAGAAGATGATGTAAGACAAGCATTCAAAACTAAACAGGCATTTTTAGGACTGGTCACCAAGCTTGAGGATTATGTAGAGACTTGGATAGAAGTTAGTAACTACTAGCAAATAGTAAGGAATAAGTATGAGGCTTTAGATTTACTAAAACCTAGTCAAGTAGTAGAGATGATAGAGAAATTCAAGAGTAAACATATAGACATCATTTTGGTGTAAAGAGGGAAAAAACTCAGATGTTGGAAATTCAGTTTTGACACTAAGAAGATTTTTTGGTTTTTTAGAACCTGTCACCAAGGTGCACAGGTGCACTTTTCATAGAGGTGTGCCAATAATTTTGAAGAATAAATTATGTTACAAAACTTCAAGAAAAGGAGGAAGTGCTCTTTGCAGTTGTGTGCGGTAGCCAGACACCTATGTGCCTCGACTTCTATACCTACTACGTGGTTATTGCCATATTTTATTATTTTTTACCCTAGTTTTCATTATTTTTTGCTGGTGTGCATCTCTAAGTCTCTATTTTCTTTTGTGATTGTTGTTTATATGTCATTTGGGCTTCTCAAATAATTTTTTGGTAATCTTTCCCTGCCTTGCATTATATGTGCACCTTGGATCACTCGTGAGAAACTAAGGAAGGAAATTATGGTTGAAGGTGGAGGGGAGACATTTGAGGATATCATGAAATTTGATGAGGTTTTAAACAACACCCATGATGAGGATAAGAAAAAGTAAGTACTTGAGAAATTTCCATATAAGGCAGTGGTGGAGGAGTCTTCAACCTCTTGCCCGTCGTCTACTTTCTTTTCTAGCAAGATTTACAGGAGCACTCCAGATGGAATTTGAAGTGACGGAGCCATAACTAATGGATATAAAATTGGGGATGGAGGCAACTATACATCTAGTGTTAGTGGAGGAAAGGAAAACCCTTTCTCACTCATTGAATGAGGATATTGTAAGAGCTATTAAATTAGAACAATCTTGGCTAAAAATTATTGCAATTTTCTTTACATGCTTAGATAAAGGATTTTTTTCCCTCTCACAAGTTTTTTGATGAATTGGTTGTAAATGTTTGGGGTAAGAAACTTGGGATTCATGTTACTCTATGTAGAATGGTTCAAAGAGAGATTTTTTTTGTATTTGTCAAGACTCATAGTATGCAAGAAAGAATACTAAGAAAGAAATTTTAGAAAGTGGGTAAATCTCTATTCAGAGCCTTCTCATGGTCTCCCTACAAGGATGTAGAAGAAGTGTCTACTAGGGCTTCACCAAATTGGGTTGGAGTTGAAAATCTAAATGTTCAATTTTGGCCCTTTATTCACCAGTTATTGAAGCCTATTGTCTTGGTTCTGCAAATAGAACAATCAAAGACTACTCTCCTGAATTTAAATGCTAGGGTTCTAGTTGCTCTTGAACCTGGAATTATATTCCCTGATAATATCTCCCTTAACTTTGATGCTAAAGCTTTTTCATGCAAAGTTTCTTGACTTGGTAATTTAGGTGCTTGTTTTCATTGTAAAAGGAACAGGCATGTAAGAAAGGATTGTCCAAATTTATTTAGATCCCAAACTGCTAACTTTGAGGTATCTAAAGATAATGTTAACAAAGTCTCTAGTTCTTAAATAGAGATACCCTCGGCACCATCCTTAAGAAATTCTGACAACATTTTGGGGATAGATAAGCCTATGGAAAATGATAAAAATTAACTTTCTGATGTTGTCCTAGAAAAGGAATTTGATACTATTGTCAATCCCCTTTATGATACTGAATCAAATCCTACTAATGATCTCATTCCTAGTTCTAAGATCATCCCAAGTGGTTCTTCCCAGTGAAAATTCATTATTTGTCCAAAAGATAGTGTTGTTGTGCCTTTGGTTGAAACCCCCATCAAACTTAATGCTCAGCAACTTGCTCTTAATTTTCTAGTTGAGAAGGCAGAGCTAGTTAAGAATGCTAATCACACTTTGACTAGTAAGAATATGTAGTTGAATGGGTTGAAGTCTTTAGGGATGGAAAACTCTTCAGATATAAATAAAACTAAGTCCCCTTTTGTTGAAGTCGCCAATAAAAGAAATAAGAAAAGAAAGGGAAATGATAATCAGATATTAACTAATTCTAATGGTTATAAAATTAAACAAGGAGATATCACTGATTGTTTTAATAGATTATATAAAAATGGTAAGAACAATCCTAAAAATCATGAACATGATCAATGTCCATACTTGGAATGTTAGGGGGTTGGAGATGAATGATAAGAAGTACATTGTCAGAAGATGGTGTAGTAAACTTATACAAAAAGATTGTATTTTTTTTTACAAGAAATTAAAGTTGTTGGATTTCAAGCTCACACTATTTTAAAAATGCTTTGGGATCATGCTACTACATTCTACTCCAACCATGAAAGAGGAAGGGGGGAGTTGCTATCCTTATGAGACCTAATTAGGTGGATTATAAAGTGAATAAAGGTGTTTCTCCTTGTCATAGGGCTTTGCAGATTGTATTCTATAAAGATTATCAAAGCTTTGGATTGTGTAACTTCTATGCACCTAATGGCTATAGAGATTGAGCTAAACTATGGAAATGGGCTTCAAACAAATTGCTTAATGGCAGGTGGATTTTTGTTGGTGAATTTAATATGGTGGAACATAGGGAGAGTAAAATTGGAGGTAACTCTTTTAGTTGGAAAGGTAATTAATTATTCTTCTGGAACAAATTTAAGAGGAAATTTAATGTTTTAGATCCTCTAGAAGATAGAAAATCAAAATTTCAGGATATAGTGTATACTTGGTGTAATAGTCAAAAGGGTTCTCAAAGGTTTTGCTATAGATTGGATAGAGTTTATGCAAATTCCACTTTCCTTTGTTTTTTTTTTTTTTTTTCTGATCTTGGGCACTCACCTATCATAGTTACTCCAACTTCTCTTTCTGGCCATTCTCCTATCTCTGAAAAGATTGGGTTGCAAGATGAAATTTTAGTTTCTAGGATTAAGGTTAACAAGCTATTTAAACTTAATTTTTCTTTCCTTAAAGATCAGGATACTATTAGTGATGTCAGGCAGGTCACTGGTATTGTTAAACTACTTAGTGGTGATGTTTTACCAAGAGAAATGTGGTAAAGATTAGTTGATGTCTAGCAAAATATTTTTCACATTATTCGTAAAAAAGAGTATGGATTTAATGCTGAAGAAACTAGGGCACAGAATAATCTTAACTGAATTGAGAAAGATCTACATATTAGAATTCAAGATCTGGAATTAGAAGTTTATTTGATTAAGACTAAACATTCTTTGAGGAAGATTCAAAATTATAAGATTTAAGGGCAAAGAGATAGATCCAAATTAAATTAGAATCTAGAAGGTGATAGGGGGTCTAAATATTTCTTCAATATTATTAAGGAAAATAATAAAAGGGAGGTCATTGAACATGTTGATTTTAATGGTGAAAAACCATTGGATCTAGAACTAATCCAGTCAACCTTCTTTGAATATTATCTCAACTTCTTTTATCTGAGATGGTGGATGCTAATTATGAGGCACTTGATAAATGTCTACAATTGATTCCCAAAAAAGTGTCTAAAGAAGATACTAAAAGATTAAGCAATCCTGTTACTTTGGATGAAGTTAAATTGGCTATTACTTCTTTAGCCAATGATAAATCACTGGGATGTGATGGTATTCCTATTGAGTTCTATAAAATTAACATAGATTGAATTTCTAGTGATTTGTTAGCGCTCTATGAAGACTCTTTATAGAGGATCCCTAGGTAAAAGCATTAATAAAGGCATGATCAAATTGATCCCAAAGGCTAGTGACAAAGATGAAGTTAAAAATTGGAGGCCAATAACATTATTGAACATCTTCTATACCATTATTGCTAAATTGTTGGCTAAAATAATTAAAATTTTGCTCAATAGATTTATCTCGGTTATACAGGAAGGTTTTATTAAAGGTATCTATATACTGGAAAACTTAATAACTAGTTGGGAAGAAATGCATTGGGCTAAGAAGAGCAAGCAGAATGTGGCTATGGTGTTGCTTGATTTTGAAAAAGCCTATGATATAATTGAATGGACTTATATTATTGTGATGCTACAAGCTTTTGGATTTCTTGAGTTTTTTTGTAGATGGATAAAGGTGTTGTTCAAGGACTCTTCAACTATCATAGATGTGAATGACAATCTTTACAGCCCTATTCCTCTTGCGAGATCAATTAAACAAGGTTGTCCTATCACCCCTATCCTATTTGTGATTGTTGTTGATGATTTATTCTATTTGCTCAGAGATCACTCCCTTGGTCCTCTGTGAAAGCTCTCCTCCTTCCTAACAATGATACCCTTCTCAATTCTCTATTCATTGATGACACTTCTCTATTCTTGGAACTTGAGGAATTGAATTTTCATAACACCTTAGATAGACTTGGATTATTTTGTTTAGCCTTAGGAACCAAAATTGCTCCTCACAAATCTTCATTTTTTAGGTTGGTCTAAGTCTCCTCCCAATTGGGTTCAGTCAATGTCTTAGCAATGGAAAGGTCCTATTGAGATTGCCAGATATATTGGTATCCCTTTTTCTATTAATCCTTCTACTAAAGCCATGTGGGAGTAGGTCTTTGATAAAATTCAAAAGAAACATGTGAAATGGTAGACTCATTATCTTTCTTTGGTAGGAAGAGTACAAGTTGTGCAAAAAGTTTTGGCATCATGTCACCTTTACTTTGCTTTTGCTTGTTTAATGACTAATCAAAAAATGGGGCAAAATTGAAAAAAAATTGAGAGATTTTTTTGTGGTCCGATGGAATGGGAAATAAAAAGAGACACTGTGTGAATTGGAAGTGGTGTTGTAAGCCCAAGAAATATGGGGGACTAGGTTTGAAGGACCTAAAAATCATGCTATTGCTCTTGCATCTAAGTGGATTCTTAAGGCCATTTATGGTAATGAACCTTGGAAAGTTCTAATCAGAAATAGTATTCAATGCTCTATCATTTCCAAAGGTAAAAGTTGGATGAACATGCCATTTTGTGATTTGCTTTTAGGTGATTTCAAGATCAGGGTGTTTGGTTCTAATGTTTTTACTACCCTCTGGAAGGCTTGGACCCATTTACGGATACTCTTACTAGTTAGAGATGTTGTTGGCTCTTCCCCATCTTATGTTCTCACAAATAGATCAATTTGGTGGGGGTTGTACCTAAATGGAAAACCTTTAGAACCTACATGAAGTTTCTCAACAAAACACTAGAATGTGTTGGGACTTTCATTAATTAGTGAATTAGTGATCGATAATTGGATGGGTACTTTGGACAAACTTAGAGTTATATTTGGTATCCCACAAACTTAGAAAAAAACATATACATTAATTTGCAAGGCACTTTTTACATGTCACTTCTCTAAGGCCATTGACTCAGAAAATTTTTTCAAACAACTATTGTGGAAAGATGGAATAGTGCTTAATGAAGTAACAGCAAAGCAGTTATATACTATGCTTGTGTCTGATCCTAAAATTTTTCAAAGAGTGATCCAAGGGTGGGGTTTGTGTTATCCCTCTTCTAAATGGTATTTTTTTCAGTACTTGTGGCAATAAAAAATGGAACCCAATTTTTTTTTTAAATAGCTTTTGTTGTTTGAAAAACTCGCTTTAGGACCTAATTTGGAGTCTTTAGGTCTTACCTCTAGCTATTGTAAAGTCTGTGATGCAGCTAAGTCTTTTGAACATGTTTTCTTTCAATGTGATTTTTTTCTTATGATATGGTCAATCTTTTTGGGCAATCCTATTGTATGGAACTCAAAGCCAGGTCTTTCCTAGAGTGAAATTTTAGCTAGATATGTTGAAGCTTTTGATTCTAAGTTTAATTCTTTGTGGTCTATTCTTACATGTGAAATTTTATGGTTCCTTTGGAAACTGAGAAATGAAAAGGTTTTTTAGTAGAAGGATAAAGGACTTATTAAGTTTACTCATAAATTCTCACATTTTTCCATTATGTCTCAGGTTTCACTCTCTTTGGAAATCTCTATGGTTCAATTTATGACACTAGTCAAGGATGGTATGTTACTTATTCATAAATATGAGGCGAAGGCCTTCAAATACCTTGATCAATTCAAGGATATGATGGACCCAAATGACATAAAATATTAAAAGAATGATGGAGGATCTACACATTTTCACTAGCACCCAGCAATCTTCTTCACTTGTTTCTACTGGTGAAAAGGTTCAACTAGCAAATGATTTTATTCTAGTAGGATGGAATGATGAATTGTTCAATGCAACTTTTCTACAAGCTCTAGCTTCTAATGATGGATGGGGTCTAAATATAAACCAATAGCATGTTTTAGTGTGATAATCAGAAATATATACAACTTTGTATTTATCATCAGTAATATGTTACTCAACACTATGTACATCTTTTTGGATATTCAGTTTAAATTTAATACTATTTTGACATGTATTAAAGTGAAACAAATGGGATGACTACCTTGCAAGTCATGTTTAGTAGTGATAAGGTAGTCTTAAAAATATGATATTCTAATATCTTATGTTGAATAGTTCATGATGAAACTAATGTAATCAGTTTTTACTCTATTCTAATATCAAGAAGAAATTGCATGCTTAGTTAACTGTTAGTTCCTAATTTAGAGAATTTCATGAACTAAAAATGCATTTTGATGGTAGTTTAACTCCTAGAAATGTCTAAAGAAGGCCAAGCTTCCATTTTTAAGGCTTCCAAAGGCTTTCTAGTCATCTCACAGTTTCCTTCTTCTTATCTTCTTATTCTTTCATTATTTTGTGTCATGTAAAGGCTCATTCACCCATTAATAGATATGAATAAGGGTGGAGACCTACTTAGCATTGTTTAGAGAATTAGTTTGTATCTAATTAGATTTTTTATTTTATTTTTTAGCATAAGTTTTCATTTAAAGAACTCTCACTCCTAACACAAATGGAGGAGATGATTCTTATTAATACATGGATGTAATATGTACTCTAGGTCATTATTTTGATGCAATAATTATGCTATTGGTGCTTTCATTATGAGTGTAGTTATTATTGTCAAAGTGTGTTATTTTTGTGAGTGCATGTTCATGAATAATAATGGAGCCAATGGTTTTATTGTGTGGTTATGATTGTGCAGTCTTTTAGTTCTAGTGTTTGCATTGTGTTAATGAATTTTGTTGTTGTGGTAAATTGGAGAATGGATCATATTTGTTCTTGCAAAGTATCTTGTCTCGCATAAGCACACTTTCTGTGGCCTTGAAATTTGATGAAACGTGAAACACCTTTCAATTATTATTGAGTTCCCATCAATTATTGTATCAGTGGAGTTGAGGAAGTGTTGCTCCTAATTTCATTAGTTTCCTACCTGATCCTTTTAATAATTTAATTCACAGACATGTTGTTGCCTTAGTTTATGTCCATTAGGAATTTCCCTTTCAATTATTTTCTTTAATATCTTGTTACTCTATCTTTTTTATTTTCTTTTAAAAGACTTGGTTAAAATAGGAATTTGTATAGTTGCGTTGATAAATTGCATTCATCACAAAATACAAAATACAAAAATAGCAAAAAATTGTGCAAATTGGTTTGAACTAGAAAAGGCTTCCTCACAAACATACACATTTATTTTCAATTAAGTTACCTAGTCAGTTGAAAAACCCACCCAGAACCTTGGAGTTGTTCCTTGATCAACTTCCCAAGAGAGGGGTTTGAAAGCATCCCTATCCTTCAACATCGTGCAAAATGACAACTCAATAGAACCCCTATAGATTACATAAGGTCTTGGAGAAGATGAAGAAAAGGGTAGTGGTGATGAGGAAGAGGAAGAAGGAATCAAGGGTAAAGCCCTCATTTTTGTCACACCACCTAGCAAGAAGGCTAAAAGAACTGCAAAGAACCCAGTGGTGACACCCCTCTCTCCTTTGCCACCTACCAAACCAAGGACAAGGGCACTAACTAGTGTCAATTAGTCTACAAAACAAAGAGCAATGGAAACCACTTAGTCTAGTAGTTCAAAAACAAATCTTGAATATTGAATCTTTATGATATTGCAAAATAAGACTTATGTTGTAATTCAGCAAAATGAGTTACTATGGAAGAATATTTTTGGCATCACAACAAAAGAAAAAGATAGTGATACAATTATTGTGCAAGATGATGAGAGTGATGAAATGAGTTCAGGTGTGCCAAGTTCACAAGGAAGCATGTCACTAGCTCATTTTGACACCCCTAACACTCTAGAGCACCCATCAGATGTAGACAAGGAGGACCAAGAGGAAGAAATAGATAAGGACACTAGTGTAGATATTCCTACCAAAGGTCAAGAAGGACCAAAAGTGTTAGGACCTCAAATTGAGGTAAATAAGGAGGAAAATAAAATAGAGCCAAGTATTACTTTTGTTGTCTTTAGCACTTATATATAAACACCATCGAGTGGTGATACCCCCTCACTATCTCCCAAAGCAATGTTGAGAAGCAACACTTCTACACCTTGCATTAGGAAAGCAATAAAGGACTTGTCTCTATGTATTGAAGTTAATCTGGGTGAATTGATTGAGATGCCACAATTGGAATTGGCAAATATCACTCTTGAGCAAACAATTTTGCTAAAAGAAATTTTGGCATATAAGAAGAAATAGGTAGAGATGAGGAGAGAACATCAATAGAATTACATATTGCATGATGTTACAGATTTTTATTGAGGCATTTGATATTCAAAATTTTGATGGGAAAGCCCTAATAATTTCCCAGCTTGTAAATATCATTGAACAAATAAATGTTGGAGTTATTGAATTCAGTGAGAAATTTATGGATTGATCTACAAAGAAATTTGAGAATAAGGTTGTAAACAAAGCTTCTATAATAATTGTCAAGCAGAAAGTTCAATTGCAGGTACATGTACAGAACATAGTAGAACTAATTTAGAAAGTACAACATTTGTACACTATTCTATGCGATGTGCCAAGATTCACCAGTGGTCTTCAGGAAAACATCTAGTAGATTCAAGATGACATGAAGAAGGCAAGAAACACTATTTTGTAGCCAACTAAATCTAGTTTACAACACTACAATAAGTTATTGAATGCTCAAGGAAAATTGGTCAAGCTTCATGCAGCTGATAGTAGCAAGAGACCATAGTTGATCTATATTCAATAAAAGTTGATACCTCATCAAGAGGTTATGCAGAAAGTAATCAAATCAGCCCAAGATCTTATCAATGAAGATCAC
The DNA here is from genome assembly GCA_028749045.1 of Cupressus sempervirens. Taxonomy (NCBI): domain Eukaryota; kingdom Viridiplantae; phylum Streptophyta; class Pinopsida; order Cupressales; family Cupressaceae; genus Cupressus; species Cupressus sempervirens. The sequence goes on from CM053786.1 coordinate 737,369,622, forward strand.
AATCTTTTAGTGGTTGATAGTTTCATTAATTTGGCAGCTAGGCTACAGTTGTAAAATCACACTTTGGAATCAACAAGAACCACTTGGGATCATGCCCTTGCTATGATCACCCAAGTACATAAACTTTTAATTGAAAAATATGGTTTGATTCTACCCATTCAACCCTAGCAGCATCCCTAAGTGATAAAAATAAGGGGAAATGGAGTTGTAATGATGATTACATATCTTGAATGGTGAAAAGAAGAAAAGAATGATGAGAATAAGAGTTTGGAAGGCAATTAGAGTATGACATTGAAATAATTAGACTACTTAGAGTCATGTGTATACATTGTTCATTATTTATTTATTCAACATAAGTCAAAGTTTTTGTAGTTTTATTTTGAACTGTCATAGGCTTGAGAGGAGTACTCATATTTGTAATGATGTAATCATGACAAAGTGTTTTTGCCACTAATTTCAAAGGGGGAGATTATTGGTCTCTCTAATTGTTATTGTCTATTAGTATCAAATACTTAGTCATATACTAGGCATAGTTAGGCGGTCATCACTAAGACTGAGCTACTCTATATAGGTCAATTCATGAAAAGACTTGTATATACTAAGCTCTATAGGAGCCGAGCAAGTATGTGGTCACCGAATATTGTCAATGTAAGCTGAGTCTGATATTGACTAATTAGTTCAAGCATATGCAAGCCGAGCTATAAAAAAGGTACCAAGCATAATAGGGATGAGTGCTAGTAGCATATATAGTGAGTGCTGAGTGTTAGAAATAGTAAGTGTTGAGCAACATAGAATTTACATTCAAGTCAGGAATGATATAAAATTTGAGGTAAACCATTTCAGGCCAACATGGATGTGATATTTAATACTTTTAGAGATTTTTATGCATTTTATGATGTGGTTCACATATCCCTATGTTCCATGATGAATGAATCAAATGGAGAGGCAAAACAAGGAAGTATCTAGAAAACTCTTTATGAAATCTTTAAATAGGGAAGCACTTAACATAGTTTCATATGGCATGTATGGTATGGTGAAGAGTGTGAGACAAAGGATTCAATAAGTTATTCATGTAATTCAAGTGTGAATGTGTGAATATTGCAAAAGAGGCAGAGAGTTATGTTATTACATAATAGAGCCAGCGATATAGTCAAGCAATGAAGGACAGAAGAACCATATCATATCAAAGATCATATCAAATTGGAAAGAGGAGATCTAATATCAGCTTATCAGAGAAAACTATGGATCAGGTACTAAATCAATTTTAATAGATTGAGTCAGGGTAAATCTCTTAAGAGGATGGTCTTAACATATCTTTGTAAATCTCCTAATAAAATGTTTACTTCCTTGTAAGCATGAAACCCTCTAACAGGGTGAGATCTAGTAGTCTCAAAAGCTTTTAACAAGGTAGACCCCTCATAGGGTAGATCATTGGATATGGTCAAATAGTGTAACCCTAATAGGTTAACTTTATTACTGTAGTAGTGAAGATTTGTGGGTGTCATCCTTACCCCTGTTTTACCTTCATTCTAAAGTGATTCTAGGTAACCAAAATCTTTGTGTCATGTGATTGCTTTTCATGCATGTGATTGATAGATTAGATCTATATGCTATTACAATTTGAGTTTATATGTTATGCATGCATAAGCAATTAGATATGAGATGGTAAATGTGGTGAATGTATTATAGAATTGTTGAAAATTAAGGTTAAAGTGTTACATGTATTGATTCACCCCCCTTGTCTCAATATCTTGGTGTCCAATTAAGACTTCCAACAAGCTCTTCGTGGATTGTCTCCTCGAACTCTCAGCCTTATTATTAGGATTCCTTTATTAAGGAATGGTTGGGATGGATAATGAACCCTTGGTGAACTAGTCCTATATAGCCTTTCATTTTACCCTTATGAAGATCAATCTGGCTTGGACTCTCCTAACAATGAGTCTTGGGTGCACAAGTTCTTTATTGTATCTTTCTACTTTGTTAATAACCTTTGTTTGTAAGTCAAGATTAGTGAATGACATATATCATTGTTGGATTAGAAATTATCCTCTAGTTGAAAGTATAAAGCAATGAACTTCTAATATATTTATAATCAAATTACATATATTAGCGAAATATCTTTTTTGCAAAGTAGTCACCATGGTTTTTTTGAGTTTAAATTTTCCACATAAAATCTTAGTGTTTATGTTTACTTATTTTGTTCATTATTTTTCTTAATATTTTATATGTGTATATTGAACTTAGTTTTTTAATCAAGTGTGATTTTTCTTTATGTTGATTCAACCACCCACTTCTTAACATCTGGAGTGTGTTGAATAGTTGGTATCAAAGAAAGGTTCCTCTTGAGGAAGCTCAACCACTTTAGGCAAATCACAGATGGCACGTAACTTATAATATCAAGATATTATATTTAATAGAACTAATTTTTCATATTGGAAGAAAAATATGGAAACATTACAAAATGGTATGTGATAGGTTACTTAAAATACATTTTATCCTCTTTTTAGAAATTATTTGACTAATGGTGAAAAAATTCAAAAGGAAGATAATGTGAAAGTAAGAGGAATTATTTTTAGTAGTTAATGTGACATAGCATTGGGAAGGTGAAATGTTTAAGAAGTGATTAAGTGATTTGGGATAAGGTTTTCTTGGTATATGAAGTAGATTTAAAAACAAAAAATAGCAAGACTAATAAATCTAAAATAGAATTATGAGATCTTAAGAAAGGTAGAAGATGATAGTGTTAAAAACTACATATATAGAGTCACAGATGTTGTTCATGGAACTAGACCTGTTGGTGGACATATAGAAGATGTAGTTTTATATTAAAGATCTTATTAACCAATAGAGCTCAAAACAATGACATGTTCGATAAGAAGGAGAAATGATCTAATTTATTATTCAATTGATCAACCTATCAGTTCGCTTTGTAGATTTTGGATGTCATAAGTTGAAAAGGAAAAGACATACTATATTTAAAGTTGTTAAAGAAGTTGAATCAGAGACATGCAATATGTTAGAATAAACTGAAACATATCTTTTAGCAATATTACATAGAGAAGGGATTTCAAACAATATCTAGGACAAATTTGAATTAAATTATCTTAAACAAAGACAAAATAAAAAAATGTGTATTGTCTCAAATTTTGTCTTTAAGTGAGTGTCTTAAATTATTGTCTTAAAGTATTATCTTATAACTTAAACAATAATCAACACTAGTCTTAATGTCTCTTCAAAGATAATTAATTATTTTCTCTCATAGAGAATATTGTTAGATTGTGGTGACTAATCAGGCAAGTACTGTACATACTTCATAATTCCTAACTAGGAAAAAAAATTTGGGCCCTATTTTATCGAGATTTTGGGCCAACATGTAATTATTAATTGTAACCCTAAAGCGGTAAAAATACTAGTATAAAAGGGCTTAGGGTTAGGGATTGTTGGAATGTAAGATAATCTGAAATTGGTTCTTGCAGCAGTATTGAGCTGTAAGGGATTACAAATTGTAATTAGGTTGTAATCACTGGATCGTAAAAATATTAGACTTGCTATTTGGTGGATATAGCCCAAGGTTTGGGTGAACTACGTTAAATCTTGGCATCTTGTGTTCTTTTTTATGTGATTTATTATTTTTTGATATTGGTTATATTTGCATGTAATTTTTATTTATGTATGTGGTTTAATCCTAACAAGTATAGCTATAATAAATAAATAAATTGCCTTTATAACTATAATAAATATAAACTAAAAACAATTGATTTTTTCATCCTAGGGCATGATTAATTTGAATCACCATCCTCCTACTTATAAAATAGGTGTTCTTCCATCAAGTTATAACCCTTTTAAGAATACTGATCTCATACAAGATCTTGGATCTCAAAACCCCTTTGGTAGTGAATTTTATTTAGTCTAAATAGCAGTTGAGAGAAAACTTGGTGAAAACATAGAAATGGTTGAGAGAAGATTTGGTGAGACATAGTAGTGAATTTTATTTAAGTCCATGTAGAGAAGTCAAAATAGTGCATGCAACTATAGAGAGAAATTGAATGTTGGTGTGAGATTTGTCTACATATTGAAACTCAAAAATTAACCTTGGTGTATATTAAACATATCCATTTATGCTTTGACCCTACAACCTTGATGTCAATATATTGTAATAAAAAGGTGGCTATCAATATTTCTCGTATTTTATGTCTTGTCATTACAAGGTCACAACAATTAGGACTCCATGATAAAACCTTCAAATAAGGTTCATGAATTAGAAAGGATTTTTTTTAGATTAAGTAATGAGAATTGATAACATAGATCTCGTGCCTTAAGACAAATGAGGATAATATATGTATATGATAGCATGGATACCACTAGACTAAAAGCTCTCCTACTTGTGCTCCTAGGTCTAATTGCTCACCTCCTTTCTCCTCCTACAAGGCATGTTCTCTTTTGTCTCTTCCATCCTTACTTCTTGTAACTTGAACACTTACTCCTACCTCCTACAAAACACCTACTTTTTTTTCCTCCTTGCACTAATCTATCACTTGCAAACCTGCAAAATACTACTACTATGATGGGAATATCACTCCCTCATGATAAACAATACTAATATATCCTTGGAGAGAATTGAGTCTTGGTCACCAATATGAGAAACAATTTTTTCCTACTAGTTTACCACAATCCTTTTGACATGTTAGGAAGGCTATTGTTTACATGGGATACTCTAATTATTTTAAACATAAATACTCAATAATAACCCATCATTATTGATTAAAGCTTCCTTGATTTCTAGCATAGTTTTTGTTATTATAAAGTACTAGACTTGTACTCCTAGATTAAGGTTATTTAATATAGAAAGTACTATTTCTAACATTTATCTAATATGAGAAATAAAAAATCAACTTAAAAAATGGTAATTGGTCTTAAAGAGTATGCCCCACCATCAAAAGCATCTAATATCCTTAATTATGTTCCAACTCTTATGAACCCTATAAAAAAGCCAAGTGTTAAAATAATAGCTTTTGAAATTAAAACTAGTCAAAATTAGGTGACTGGTCCATAGAGTTACCAAAGTGATAAAAATACCATCAACTGAGGAGCAGCCCACAAACCAACAAACAACACACTAGTCGCTCATATTTAAAATAAAAAACACAATAGTATGAGAGTTTAGTAACCAACTATCTAACCACCTGTAGAACATAGTAATCAAACTATAACAAAATAAGATAGTAGTATAGATATCCATATTAATAAAAGTTTCCATAATCCAAGTAACAACCACACAAGGCTTAAACATAAGCATAAAATAAATGAATAGAGAAAACTAATCAACAAAAAATGACGTTAGACCCTCATTTCTCCTTTTCCTCCTAGAAGGGTGGTTTCAACAACAGTGTGTCTAGCCAATCATCTATGAGGAATCTATGGAGTTTCTATAAATTTTCATCCTCCACCCCTACTTTACCCTCCACCTTCTCCTAATGTAACACTTGAAGGGTGGTCATCATTGCATGTATCAATTTGACTGCAAAATCTTCCAGCATGTTGAAACAAATGTCTAATTGTGACATATTCATCTTTAGTTTCTCCATCTCCCCCTAGAGGTTCTTGATCTCTTCTTCAACCTACAAGAAATTGGTTTTCATCAAAGTGGACAAATGGGTGAGGGGACCTAGATAGGTAGGGGAAATGGTGGGTGATAGGGGAAGGGGTGAAGTACAGGGGATACAACTAGGGGTAAAAGTTGAGCAAGGGGGTCCTCTTTTGGATTCCTAAGAGTGAAGTGGTTGTCATAGGGGAGTTATTATTAGTTCTTAGGGCCTCTTCAAAAATAAAATCAATAGTGTCTAGACTAAAATTGGCTGAAACATGGGAGATGTCTTTATCTTAAGGGGCCTCCTCCATCCATGGGGGTGACTTGTTAGTTTTCTACTCTTCATCCTCAATGTAATGTATCCTCCTGGCTTTCTATTTTTTCCTACCCTTTTTCCCTTTCTCCTCATTTCTCTTTGAATCATAGTCAATATCCACCTCCTTTGGGCTCTCCTATGTTTCAATCCATTTTTTCTCACTGTTGGTGTTTTTAAAAGTGCTAAAACTACTAAGCGACAAAATGCTTAATACCAAAATGACAGTACATACACAATCTAAAGACTTAGCCTATTCTTATTAACAATTACATATGTAAGGTATTTGGACCCAACTTCAACAAAATCACAGATGGTTTTCTACTCTTTTGGCTCTGCAAAACCAGGGTGGGTATACCCAGGGATGGTTCAAAATTGAAACAAGTGTATGAGGATTGTTCTTAGTTTCATTCTGATTCTCATTTCAAGATCCTTGAACATATACATAATTCTTACTAACTTGATAAATACATCCCATAAACAGATATGGCCAAGAATTCTTCTATAGATTTATAGATGTTTTCAACAACAATGGCTAACTGAAGCTAAAACATTCCATGCAGACAAGTGCTGGCCAACTTTGAAGATCTACAAGGAATAAAAGTAAAATTTGATTTGATGATGCATTTGAAAAACCATTTGTAAGATATTTCTCCTTCAGCTGAAATAACTTGATCAGTGCCTAATCCATTGGGGTTCAGAGTCTATAGCAAATTCTTAGATCTAATTTGTTGCCTTACAACAAATTCTATCAACAATTCTTATCAGAACTTATCATTCAAAAATCCTTTTCAATACTTAAGGAATCTTATCACATTCATCAAAGCATTTATTTAATCCATTGAATTAACAGCAATGATAAATGGATATACAACCTAATTTGATTGCATTCAATTGCACAAGCTTTTACTCATACAACATCAAGGCAGCTAAGTATTTAATAGGAGACAAAATTCAGAAAGAACTGATATGGGGGACAGTTCATAATTTGTATTCATTTCCTTTGAAAATGGTATATCCTTTACAGTAGACTCGGAATGGTCTTCAGAAAGAAACACAACTCATTCTATATTCATGTATTCTCAGAGAGTTTGACAGAAAAGTACATTACAAACTTGCTTTTCAAATTTGGACCAAAAACTAGACTAAGCACAAAACTTAGAAGAAAATAGAATTCGGACCCTTTCTTTAGCCTTGGGATCTCACTTAAATAGTGTGAGATGCAACAAGCTTCAAGCTAAAAACAAATGATAGGTGTCCCTCTAAAAAAAAAGGGGCACTCACCTATACTTCTGTCAAAAAGACAAGAACAAAATAACAGAAAGGCTAATTACAACAAACATTCCCATGTGGGTCCCTTGCTGTTATGCTTCTCAGTTGTTGGGACAAGACAATATGATCTAATTTTACAATCATTCTTCATCTTCAGAGTACATAGCCATGAGGTCTGAAAGTGATGTATCATCTTCAGTTACCTGCAAACTCACTTTAATCTGGGGATCTTCCATGTCTTCATTACTAATTACAAGGGTAACTGTTACTTTCGCATCTTCCTCCTCATTGTCTCCTGACATCTGTTCCATAAACTGATTTTTCCATTTATTAAAAACATCATCATCTGGCCAATCAAAACTTAGAGCTTCTCTTTGTATCTTTATTAAAGAATTTGCACTTTCTTCTAAATTATCAAATTCTTTCTTCATAGCAGTATAAAACAACTGTATTTTTACTAGCTCTTCATTTGTCTTTGCCCAGAACCAGTGGCCAGTCTCACTCATGATGTTTATTATTCTTTCATTGAATAACTCATCCATCTCCCTTTTCCATTTTTCCTTTTCCTTTACTGTATCAACAGATTCTAAAGCACAAGAAAATAGGGTGAATTTTTCAGCAATATATTTGGAAAAACAGAGTGTTAATCTTCTTTGTAAAGAATCTCTTTCATCATCAAAATTCTCTAGCTTATTTAATAAATCAAAAATCTTCTCAACTTGATGATAAGGCATTTGGACTGCAGATATACATATGATTGTAATATCATTATTTCTCTCCCTCCATTTCTGCGCAAGAGAATTCAATCTATCCTTTTCTTTATTCAACTCATTCATGAGGGTTACAATTCTTGTCAACTGATCATAAAAAGTTGACCATTGTATTTTATCCCTCAAATATACCACACCCTGCTTCAATTTTTCTTCCTGTTGATTTCTAAATTCTATCTGCAACTCATGTAATTTGGTTTTTTCTGCTTCAAAGTCCTCTGCAGTATAGAATTGGGGCCTTTCAGGGGTGTCAGGTATTTCAATGATAAGGGTTGATCCAACAAATGACTGTGAAGGGTACGAAATTCTAAGTGTACTGGATTCTCCCACCTTTCTTTTCCCAAGTATCTTCTCCAATTGAGATATCCTGTTTTCCAGCTCAATTCTCTTTTTTACTTCTTGATTGTAGGCATCCACCACTATTTCATACTTACTCTGCAAATCAGTCATTTCCTTTTCTTCTCTTTCTACAGTGGCCAAGGCAAATTTAGAATAGTCCACATTCATGTAGGCTGCCTATACATTTGAAGTATCAGCAACCCTCCTCACAATGATACTCCCTGTTAGTCCTGAATCATCAGTCTATAATGGAGTATTCCTAGATCCTCTTCTTAGTGACCACATAACAAGGGCAGCTTGATCATTACTGAATGTTGTTCCCAAGAATTCCTTTTTATCTTGATCCTGTAATCCTAAATTATTTGACACAGAATTAAAAATTAAGGCATCAGCAATATCCCAATTGGGCAATAATAAAATATTTGCATTTTCACCATCTGTCTACCCTCGTCAGGGGTTATATTCTAGAATTCTTATATCATTTGTTCCTTTATTTGATTCTGAATGGAGGCTTCATCCATTTATGGATGCTCTGCTTTCATATTCCTACACCTTTGTTCAAAAATGTGCATGTTTTCCCTCCATGCAAACTGATGGAAAGCCCTAGATTTTACAAAAAATTTATCAAACAAAAATTGTTGACTGGCTTGTTCCAAAACAGGGTCTAATTCCCTTCCTCTGAAATCTGCTACAGTTAATTCAAAACTTGGCACAGGAGGCTCCTGGGGGTTCCCTTCATCAATTTCTGCTTGAGTAACAAAAACTCCTCCTTGCGACCCCATTTGTTCAATTTGCACATTGGTGAGCTGCTCTTCCTCAATTCTCATTGGAGTTTGGGAAGGTGAGTAACCTTCATCATGGGATTCCTCTTCCCTTATTATTTTTCTTCTTTTGGGAGAAGGTTCAGGGGATCTTTCTTCAAGGACAGTATTAGTAGATTCAATTACCTATTTTTCTTTGTTTACAATGGTCATCTGATCCCGAATAATAGTATATCTTGTCCTCTTTCGCACAACCAGTGGACCTACTCCTATGTTAGGGGTGAAACCCAATTTCCTCATAACTTCTCTAGCTTTATCTGGAAAAGAATCAATAAAATGTTGTTTCTTTTCATTCATTACCTCCATTATTTCTGAGAATGTACTCATGAGCTTATTTATCCTATCTGCATTAGTTGCAACATTACTAAGAGGACTGTAATCTTTGTCAAAACAATTAATAAACTCCAAAACTTTTGAATAGACTCTCCATTTTTCTTTCTTTGTTTCTTGTTCCTGGAGAGAATATTCATTCCTTATTATATCTTCAGGGAAATAGAATTCATGCTGACTTGGACGAAGCTTGATCCTATGTCTAAGAGCATAATTAAAGAAATCTTCTGTGTCACAAAAATGAGCATGAGATACTGCCATCTTATACCGATCCAAAAATTTGTAAAGGAAGATCCACCCTTCTTTAGTTATTACAAACTGGTGAGCTACAGTGCAAGTAGGAAAAATTGATCCTATTCACCTTTTGTGCAAAAAGGTCTCCTCCACTCCTCCCAACTGCCATAAAAATTCAGCTACCCCTACCTTTAAAGGTACCTGATAGGGTAGTACATGGGGTGTCCCTTTGAACCCATAGACCCTAATGACAGTTGAGACTGGATATGGGATGATATCTCCCCAATTATGTGAAACTTTTAAACTATGGGGTCTGTCCATAGGCCTAACAAGATGCATTAGTGCCTTAGGAATTCTGGGATTGTCACTCAACATGAGGCATCTTAGTTTAGAAGCAAAGTGCCTATCAAATCTAACAAAATTAGCAATTTCTACTTCCCCAATCATGTCTGCACTCCATAATTGAACTGGTAGTGCCTCCCCCTCTTGTTCCCTATTTAAAACCATTTCTTTACCGAAATATGTAACCCCTTTAAAAAGAAACATATGCATCAATAGGGAGTACTGACCCCAAACCTTTTCCACCTTGCCCTTTGCAATCCCCACCAATCCATTGTGAATCTCATTAGCCAGGTAAGATGCAAAATCAAAAATTATTTCTACACCAAAAGAAGAGATTTGGGTGATCATATACATGAAGCTCATCAAAATAAAGTCTTCTTCACCCTCTCCGAAGACTCTGCACAGGGTCTTGTATATCTCTACTGCCCTGGCATTAAAGCATGATTTCTTGAAAGGTTCTTTAGAAGATGATGTTATTGTTGGTAGGTTTCCAATTCTGCCTATGTGGGCTTTCAGTGCACCTTGTCTAACTACATCCCTTTTGGACATATATTCTTTTTCTAACTCTATCAAATTAATGGGCACATGATACATAGTGAGAGGTCTCAGACTGAAAACCTTCCTAATTTCTTCTGGACTGATGGTAATTAAAACCTCACCATCCATTCTTCCCACTACCTTAGTGGCTAGATCATAACTTTTCGCTACAGTTTCAAGCAGGTTATAATCCATAAACACACTGGGAACAACAAGCTTTCCAAGATCAAAATTCCATATATTGGCATGAGGAGCATATAATTTCCTTTCTGCGAACCATTTTTTGAACAAACTCAAACCAGTTTGAGAAGTCTGAGCATCCTTAACCCAATTACCCTTATCATACAATCCATCAGCTATCCTTAGCCTAGGGTTCAATGAGGTTAACCTTTTAACTTGTACTGTCTCTACAGTAGACTCAGGAAGCAACTCAAGCAAATCATCATGCACATTCCTATCCAAATAATTTACTACACCTGAAAATCCCTTCTTTGGAGGCATCTTGGACTTATTTTTTACAGAACTAAAAAGCCTACGAGGATTATGGTAGTACTACTTACTTGAATTCTGTCTTTGTTTTCCTCTGTATTTCCACAAACTTTCCGTGAAAAAACAACTTCACAATTTCTACCAGGCTTCGGCACACTTTCCTTCAGTAATTTCTTCTGCACAAGAATGGCTCCAAATCTTTGCTCGCGTAAGATGAAATTGATGAAATCTCTCTGTATTATACTCTATTTTTTCTCACGGATGATGCTTTCATGTCTAATTAATACAGAGAGTGGCACTACATTTTGCGTTTAAAATTGCGCTGTCAATTTTCAAAGATCCTACGATCATGTGATACAGAGAGAACAACTAGGAGTTGCATTTGACATGTCAATCAATTTACCCAATGAGAACTTACCACGTATATAATTCTTTCCTTGATGGCGCTTGTATATGGACCCATTGACAACTAAGGACACGTGTCAGCATGTCGCTACTTTGTTATGCATAAAGAACTAGCACCTTGCCATAGCGAAGCAGCGACAATCATCGATCTGATCCAGAATCGGTCAAATGATATGTTACTGGGTTTTCTCAGAAAGAAAACAGTGGGCCCTATTCGCTATTTCGCTATAATTATCTCCCTCGCAACTCTTCATAGCGAGAAGACAACAGCCATTGATCATATACTCAATCAAGGGTGAGGAAACTACATGGGGTCTTCTGATTCATATTCGCTATGTCGCATGGCTTAAAAAGCATGCAATTTTTCAAAGCGAGGTAGCGAGGACTATTGATTCTGTTCCAATCTGACATTCAGGATCTCTTTGTACATTCGATTAGAAAGGCATTAATGAAATATGAATTTTTGCATAGTTGGCGCCTGTCAAGATTTTACTGTAGTCCTAATTATCATTCCATGTCACCAAAGGTCCTGTCGACCTTCAGATTTCACAGGGCCTCACTACTTCGCTAACGGCGAAGTATATGATTTTTTCGATAGCAAGGTAGCGAGCTCCGACACTTTAATGAATTCCATACCGAAAAAAGCAAGGGGCAGCAGATAATTATTTCTGTTATTTAAACTGCTTCTGACAATGGCATTTATGACTTGCCACGCCACCTGGTGTAGTCATGGTACCGGCAAAATGCAATGTCACCGCCCCTTCAGATTTCACAGGCCTCGCTACTTCACTAACGGCAAAGTGTCTAATTTTTTCGATAGCGAAGTGGTGAAGCGTCGAAAAAATATCATTCCGGCTCTTATTTCAGATATTCTACTGGGTCCCCTTACCTGTTTTGATGGTAGTTGCAACGTGTACCTGCACAATAAATCATTCAGAAAACAAAGCTCCGACCATCATATCTTCACTTTGCGGTCCCGCCTCGTAAAATACTCAGCATTCGCTACCTCGCCATACTTAAAAAGCATGCAATTTTGCATAGCGAGGTAACGAAAACGGTAGATCTACTTGGATCTGGCGGCTGGGAAAAAGAGAAGAAAGGTAACACGGGAGAAAAGAAGATAAAAAGTGACAAAATATTCGTCTCATTTGAAAATTCAAAATTTCGCACCCGACAATTTATGAATAGAGAGAACATAGGGTTTTCATAAGTTTTTTGCCAATGGATGGATTATCCAGAAACCCTATGTTTCACTTAGAAATAAAAAATATGACTTTTCTACAATTGAACAAAAGACTTCTGTTACACAAAAAGTCAGACCAACACTCGCTAGGGTTTCAGGAAAACCTATGAGAGTGTCTCCTACCCCTAGTTAATTCCTTATCAATTTCACCCAAATCAACACCAAGCTCCATTTTAGATTTTAATTAAGTACACAACATAGCGGGTGGGTGTCTTTGATCATCAAGCCAATAAAGGAACAAAAATCTTAGGAAATAGTGGGTGAGCTAAGAATGTAAGTCAACACGGCCACAAGGGTTGTGTTAGGTGTTGAGGGTTGAATTAGAAGAATATTGCAAGGAGGGCACAAAGCATAGTGGAAATTATACAACTAGTAAATAAGTCCCTATGAGGATAATATAGTTTTTTATTTCTCCTCATTCACACATCCATAACAAAGCCTTTTATATCATGAATTTAAAATAAAGGGAGGAAAATTTCATCATGGTAATGAAAGTAATTTAATAGGAGAAAATGATAATAGTGACTCACTTTATTGTGGCCCTCCATGGTGAGATACTCCATAATCAAGAAGAAAACATCATTTCATATCCCTGATAGTTTTTCCCTATTAAAACCACCTCTCAAGTGAACTAGCTCCCCACCCACTTTAAAGAATATATTAATACTAGTTTTACCAACCACCTTAGTGATCTGCTTCCATTTCCTTTCATCCAAAGAGAGAGCAGTCACCTACATAATCACTTCTTCATTTATTTCAAAAGTAATGGCATTAATTGTAACTTTCCTAGCCGTCAAAGTGTTTACCAACTCTAGTAACACCATTTTGTCAAAACCATCCATGATCTACATAAAAGACAAAAACTTGCCTTCTATTATGTATGTCTAGGTATTTTCATTTTTTTTCCACTCATCTTCAATCTTCAAGGGTTCAATCCTATCCCTATTGCCTCCCATGTCAACTAGTAACACAGGCTCCTTAGTGTTAGAATTGCTTTAGAATAACTGAGAGGGTGGGGGTTTGGGGGGGTGAATTAGTTATTCAAGGTCCAAATATCATATTCAAACTTCTCTAAGTATAGTAAACCCATTCAACCATTGATTCATCCAAACTTTAACTTATCTAATCAACAAGTTGCTATAAATCAACATGTGAGCATAACACATAAGAAATCAACACATGACACAGTGATTTAAGCTTTTTTTCAGGCATTCTATAAAATAGTTCACATGCCTTGCATATGATATGACATTTTGCATGCATCCTGCACTCTCTCATCCGACTGATGATGGATTACGGAGAGTGATCTAAAGCGATGATGCTAAAAAACACACACAATCAAATCCAAAATGAACTTGCATTACAAATGGATTGTGGAAATCTGATATTGTTAATTTTGCATTCATGTCTACCAGGACAATCACAACTTAAACATATGGATTATGGAGAGTGATCTGAAATGATGATGCTAAAAAATACACACAATCAAATCCAAAATGAACTTGCATTACAAATGGATTGTGGAAATCTGATATTGTTAATTTGCATGCAGTTTTACCAAGACAATCACAACTTAAACATATATTTTGTTTAAGTTGTGATTGTCCTGGTAAACATGCATATGTTTAAGTTGTGATTGTCCTAGTAAACATGCATGCAAAATTAACAATATCAGATTTCCACAATCCATTTGTAATGCAAGTTCATTTTGGATTTGATTGTGTGTGTTTTTTAGCATCATCATTTCAAATCACTCTTTGTAATCCATCATCAGCCAAATGAGACAGTGTAGGATGCATGCAAAATGTCAAATCATACAAAAGGCATGTGAATTGTTTTATAGAATGCCTAAAAAAAAATTGACAGTCACTAATCAAACTGTCTTAAACACTGACAATAACTAATATACTTCTTCATTAATATACCCAATACAATAAGCGAACTTGGAAACTATGCATAGCAAGTTATATGCTAAAAGGAAATCATTTAGGAGATACAGAATCGAGTTGACTATATAATAATGCAGCACTCAAATCTGAAAGAAGAATCTCAATATTGGACTAGCCTACATCAAAACTCCACAAATCCACTGCCACTATTCCTTGAACAATACAATTATACAAACATATTTCCATGAAAGTTGTGAAACTTAATTGAATAGTATCACAAGTGTACAGTCACAAGCCACAACTAAGCCAAGTGGGCATATATACCTTAGATGTCTCAGGTTTAGCATCACAAGAAAATCCCCTTGTACCCCACCCACCCTCTAGTTGCACAAATTCCTCCTAAATTTTGTTTTAGCCATAACCCAAAAAGATCAAAAGGATGATTCACAATCCACAATCTTATCAAAACTAAGATCTTGGGAGAAATAGCCCATATTATCTACATGAATGGTAGTTTTCTTTATCATCCCTATATCCTATGTGAACCCACAACTACCTTAATAACTACAATCTAAATCAATCAAGGATGACCTCCATCAAGCACACTATAAAAATTTCTTCAGTCAAAGCCATACCTTTTGTTGTATCAATGGAAAAATTTCTCCAATCATCCACCTTGATTGAATTGGTTCCATAAACAGTTGTGTTCCTACATGTTATGATTTTGAAAGATTAGAGCACTCAAATATAGCAGCTTAAACCCATACATACATCACATAGACCAATTTTGATCAATCAAGGGTAACTCTCATAATCAAACACATCAAAATTTCATCAAGAGATCCCCCATCTATTTGTTCAGCTCATCTTTATCTAAGTTTCTTGACATTCCCTTTATCTGGGGAGCTTAAGTTCCTTTACAAGAAACCTTGTAGAGAGTGTTGCATTAACCTTTGAACAAATATGTGTAGTATAGCCTTTACCTTCCCACTTTAATCCTTAAATTAACCGATATCCTAATTTCTAAATAAAGAACTTATCTTCAAAGCAGTGGGTTAAGGATTTTACTAATGATAGTCTAAACGTAACAAAAATTAGTCTAGATTAAACCACTTAAGTTTCATAGCAACATGGACAATACGGTAGAGGATCTCACATGCCTTTCCCTCAAATCTAAAAACCAATAATTATCTCATAATGGAAACATTTATGCCAACTTGGTTTGTATCTCAATTACAAGCAAACCATCCAACATTCTTTCTAATGGCAGGCTTTGATAGTATCAAGGGCATAATGAAGCACTTTGCAGTAATCACAAAGGAAATCTTCTAGTTTTCCATATACTAGTTCAAACTTAGATATATCTTGTTGATCTAACAATATCACATCATTAAATGTGCCAGAAAGGCAAGAATATGAAAACATTTGTAGATCAACATAAGATCCATAATACCAAAATGTACTTGTAATATGCACTTGGAGATGATGCATAGAAGCACTATCCGTAAGTGTCATTCTATGAAAATTCCTACAAAAATAACAAAGTTCCAGTTACAAGGAAAAAATAATGTTCTACTCATCTTGCATCCTATGTCTTCCCACATGTGAGATATTAATATCTTTAATTTATGAAACAGTAAATGCTACCACCAGAATCTCTTCAAATTCTCAAGCTACCAACTAGCAGCTTGTATAATATTGTTGCACTTCGATTCTCATTCAGCCACCTCAAGCTACAAGAGCCTTTTCTCATATAAAAAGAATATTGCCTTTAAAAAATTAAGTTATGCCTCTTAGAGCCTAATTCTATTCTAGCCTATGGAAGCCTCATGATCACATAGTTGTATGCCATAGAGATGTGTTAAGGAGACATCATACTAAGATATCTCTATAGTCTACTACTCAAACCCCAGTAAGCTCTCACAAACAAAAGATTAGACTTCACTGTCAGAGACTAGAATTTTATAGTAGAAAATCTGACAATTATACTTACAGTTTAATAATAGGATGAGCCACTACCACCTAAGTATCCACCACCTATGCCACGACTCGAATAAAAATATGAGTAAGAACCTCCACCAATCTAAATATAACAAGAACTAGTTAATATTGTTACAAAATTAAACAAATCAAAATAGAAAGATATCAAGTTACATACATCAGCACCGCTAGATGACAAATAGTCATTGCTAGAAACCCCTCGAGCTTGAGGGATTAAACCTAGCCACACGCAAAAATATCTTTTTTATTAAATAGAAGAAATTTGAGTACAATGTTTTCAACTAAATACATGATTATCACATGAGTACAATGTTATCAAATAAATACATGAGTACCATTTGCTTAAAAAGCTTATACTAGAGCCAAACTCTTTCCTTACCTAACAGTTTAATCTTCATGTTTTCATATTTTTCCTATTCTTGGAATTATGAAGCCAATATTCCAAATACATTTGCTTTGTGAGACTCTTATGCCTGTAATTGTATGCATTCAGATTATTTGAAATGGTGCAGAATTGGCAACATCAAGCCAATTTTGTAAAAAGTATATAGAAGGATGGCAATACAGAGTCTCCCCATATTACTACTTCTATTGCAACATTTGAAGGATTATATAAAGCTACTCATAAATTTAGCATATTTTTCAACTAGTAAACCAAACAAACCTTACTTGTGCACCAATTTTGGAGACAATAAAGAGATTTTAAATGATAAGCCAACATTGAGCTATATTTTGCAGTAAAGTGTCAACTGGAAGCTCAAGGTCAATGGCATCCTACACACTCCATTTAAGCAACTTGGTAGATTAGTGGAAAGGTTATAATATCATATTGTAAACTCAATAATTTGGTTCTTGAAGCATCAATTGCTCATCTATTCCATCACTGTGCAGAATATAAACTGGAAGATATTGAGAAGTGCCTCAAAAAGTATCAGATGATGTGATGATGTTTCATTTGCTTGGAACTATTAAAAAAAATAGAATATCTTAAAAATTATAGGTAATGTCCAATAGATCAATGAGAAGCTCCATCTAGATGAGCATAAGTCCTTTTCCTTATGTTTCCAGAATATTTGCCCCTGATTTTGTTATGGACATTAATTTTTAATGTGGTCATGTGCACTATTCCATGAAGTACTATTTCCAAGAATCCATAAGGCATATATCCTACTTTATGATGGAAAATGCTTCCCTAGGTGTGTCATCTCTTACGCTACATTTATTGGTGTGACAATGCAAAAAAGGCATTGGCATGACCAGGCTCCAAGATCTCTTAGCTCCCCTTTAGCACACCTCTACAAGCTTTCCCTTTCACACATTCCACTTGATATCTCCTAGTATACTTCACTTTCCCTCCCACCCTACCATCTACATGTTTGACCATGGTCAAACACATCACAACCTCTATTTTCACACTAAGAAGATGCAGCATAGGAGATGAAAAAATAAAGGAATTAAGTTAGTATTTATCTTCATCAAGCAATAGGCATACACATGATAGTTTCTAAACTATAAATTGTGTTGTCTTCAATCAGAGGTTGATGTGTATTTTGTTTATGGATGCATAAAAATTATTAAAACTACCAACAAGAGGAAAGGAGGAGCTCAAGTAGTTCATATATATTCTTTCATAGCAAAAGTTCAGCATTAGATCCTTAGAGAGAAATATTAATTGAAAACAAATGGTAAATGATTGAGCCTTTAAAGCAAGAATCCAACTCTGAAACCAAGATCCAATCCTAGACACAATGAAGCCAAAACAAAAGGGACCAAATGAATTTTGTGCAAAAGATAACCCTTAATTATGGCAACAAAGCCAAGGGTGTGTTGCTTTTTTGATCAAAAGAAGATCAATTAAAATTTTAAAAACAAAAACACATCTTCAAAATATCAATCTCCCGAGCATGATTTTAGGGTTCAAATCCCCAAGTTAATATGGTAACATCCTCCATGAATAAAGGTTGATTGCATCACGCGATCAAAAGATAAGTACATTTTCAACTAGTTTATTTTAGCTCTCACGAGATGATTATGTTGCTTTTCCTGTCTATTCTAAAAACCTCACATTTTAGTTCTCCAGAGGCAATTAGATTGATCCTCCTTATTCTAAACTAGTTGATTTTCTAGTTCCACTCATTGCTCTGTATCATCTTTTGTTGTAATAATTTGTTTCCTTTTGAAATAATATGAATACAAGCTAGGCAAAATTGCCATGTCTTCATTCTTATAATCTGGTATTTCTTTGAAATGAGTAGCTAAGAGTTACAAGTTTCTTCACACACAAGTAGCTAAGAGTTACAACCTAAGTTGGCCTAGTGGTGGAGAACTTGTACTCTTGAAAGAGAGGTCACAAGTTCAAATCCCACTAGGGGGTAGGGTATGTATGCCTCATTTTTAGTGCCAAGTGCCTCTCGAAAAAGAGTACAAGGTAGTCCCATATCACTGTCACCATATGTAAACCCAAAAACTATGGCATAGTGTCGTGGACTATAAAACCCCCTTTCCTTTTTCCTTTCCTATGTTATGTTTATATTATTATTCTACATTATTTTCTAACGAACAATACTAATCGTTTGTGGATAAAAATGGGAAATACAAGTGTTGCAAGTGGATTATTTAGTAGGATGCAATTTGTGTATGCCATTTACTAGTCGTGTCATTGTAAGTCGACAAAACAAAACCAAATGCTTAAGACCACTTGAAATATTTATTTATTATATGAATACTCACCAATCCATCTCTAAAACATTGCCCTCGACCCATACACAACTTCTATGGAAAATCTTAGTGTTGTAATTTATCCTTAATTATTGTACCTTTTCACCAAACATATAAAAGTCACAAGGGGAACTAGTTGTGCTTGTAATTTCACAAACCTCATCATAACATATGAATATTTCTATCTACTTTATTCTCTGATTTAACTACAGAAGCACTTTGACCAATGTATCACAATGGGTTACCTACCTTGGGCTTGTAGAGTCTATGATGTCCCCATACTTAAACCAATAATACTAAAGCAATTGTGCACTTTGTGATCAAGGGGTGGCAGTCCTTGAACAACAATAGCAGTAGAAGTTAGAATAATTAAAAGTATATGCACATATATGTTAGTACAAGAATAAGATGTGGAATGCCATGAAGTCTTAAAAATAAGATGGTTTTCCTAATTGCATTAGGAAGAATAAGGGTTAGTTCCATTAGATGATCCCCTTCAAGAAGGATGGTGAACATTCTATACATCTTCATTTTCGTGAGCATCAGACACTCTATGTTGTATGGGTAAACCGTTGAAAAGGATAGTCAGCATGACATCTTCAAACTAGTCATCATGTAAACTATAAAGCAATAATCATCACAAGATCATCCATGATCAAATGGTGAAGGATCCTCAGCATGACATCTAGTATTGAGCAATCATTCCTAGATGAAGGAATGTACTCATATTAGATAATCACAACTATGGATAAATCGTCATTTAGAACTATTTTCACTAGTAGCTAAGAGATCAATCTACATCATACATGGAAGAAGTTGAAGAGCAGTCAATCAAGAAACTCCAATATAAAAGTAGATATATTTGCACCAATTAGGAACTGGAAAAATGGTAGATAATTTTGTTCATGGTCTCAAGAAAAACAAAGACTACTTGACAATAGCAAGAAACAACACAGATGACTTAGAAATAGTCTATCACAATGAAAAACATATTTTGTCCATCATAACACTAGCATTGCCTACTGTCTCATTTTTGGTAATAGAGACTAGTACAGACATCAATATGAACCCGAGGTTTATACTGAACAAATGCAAGGTATATAGTGAACTCTAGCCAAAGTGCACTGAAATATTCAGACTTCCTTGGTATGTATTGATTAAATTTTTTTTATTGTTTGATTGTTTTATGATTTGTTAGAGGATTCATGTGCAGGAATATATATATAATAAAATATACAGGTTTCTATGCCAAACTAACTCCAATGTGGACAAATATCTAATAATTGGGATTTAAACTAAGCAAGAAGATAACTGAGACAAAGAAGCAAATATATTGGCCTAACATTTATTTGTTGTAGCACAAATAAATTCTTTACAAGCATGCACAAGTCTGAGACTAGCTCAAAGATTCAACAATTACACTGATAAGAATATGAAATATGATTCAACAATTACACTGATAAGAATATGAAATATGGAAATATTTTGTGTTGTCCAGTTATTGGTTGATGGACAAGACCACAATACACCTATACAAGGACCAAAATGGACCAAGCACAACAAGGAGAGGTCTTATTTCTCCTCTCAATAATTT
This sequence comes from Cupressus sempervirens, assembly GCA_028749045.1. Classification (NCBI taxonomy): domain Eukaryota; kingdom Viridiplantae; phylum Streptophyta; class Pinopsida; order Cupressales; family Cupressaceae; genus Cupressus; species Cupressus sempervirens. The sequence continues at coordinate 737,390,506 of CM053786.1, forward strand.
GGCCAACACAAACAAAGAGGTTCAACCATCATAGAAGTCATGGCAGCTGATGCAAGGAAGAACCATTGATTATTCTCAAACTCCAATAGTTAATCATCCAAATTTGAGTCCCTAGCCTCAAGACCTAGCAAAGAAGTGCTTATGCACTCAAATAGGGATATCATTTTAATCCAAGAGCAATTGGAGTCTTGCCTACTACAGAAAAAGAGAAAGTTCCAAATTTTATGTTATTTGATGGACCTTGTTGAAGCATAGGTTAGGTCTAAGGATTTTCTTCATTGTGTATGAATTCATATATATATGTTGATACTGACAGAATTTCTTAACAAATTTGCAAATACTTACATGTGTCACATTTTAATATTACTTGAGAACATAATGTTTCCCATCAAAATAATCAATAAAAATTTTCCCATACACTTGCATAGGTTTAAAGGTGAAAAATGGGTCAAACTCTATGCTCGTCCACCACCAATTAATTCCTCTCATGCTTTGATCCTTCTTTCTATTCTTCTCAAAGTCCAAGATTCTATGATACTCTATATTTATCATCACTACACAACCTACCCACTTACAAAAAGCTTTAGCCTCTACAATGCTTACATCCACAACTCCCTCAACCACTTCTATTTAATTCTTGGTTGACTCAGGGTCATGAGCATAATGCTCAATTTCTACCAAAGACTATGTCTCTGAATAGATAAATCCATTCACAAAGAAGAATTTATAGACCTTACTTTTCCAAATACTCCTGATTTTATAACTTCCATTAACAATGAAGTATAGGTAATGCTTCATCAAAATAGGACTCAAAACTACAAGAAATGGCTCAAAATACTTTTGTTTAAAATGTCAAGCTTTCACTGTCCCATGTGAGAGTAGATAAATCAAATGGATATTTCCTTAAAGTGACATCTCTAGTTTGAATGGATATGTTTGGTTTGGAAATATTGTGGAAACACTTCTCTTTAACACATTTATTCAAACACTTGGCGTGCACCCTTAAATTCCCCACATTTTGGGTACATGTCAAAATGAGAGTTATCCCTAAATAATCTTCAAACTCAAACCCATTCTTTACTATGCAATCAAGAACTTTCTTACTATGGAAAAGAAAATCCAGATTTGCACAAATCTTGAGAACGAGGGTGAATGTAAAAACATTTGTGAAAACCCTTGTCCTCTACATTTGGTAATAGATTATGAGGGCATCATTGCAAATCTCATTAATAATACAATACCTTATCATAAAATTCTATGGCACAATATAAGATGAATGAATTTTATTTAAACAATTTGAGTGTATCCTTGAAACTACCACACTTTGAATACATGCTCAGAAGTTTAGGATCTACAAAGTTTTTATTTACTTGAAAACAAATTAAGTGCATCTCAAAATGTAGAGTCTTACCTTTTTCAATGGATTTGGTTGTGTTAGATGCATAAAACTAACATGAATAAATATTAGATTTCAATGAATTGTTATGCTTATCTAGATCTTGCAAGATTGGCACAGCCTCCTCCAATTGGGTCTCTCTGTAAAGTGTTTCAGTACTGTAGCTATATATTTTGGTAATTATATTCATTGTGCTTAATTATGCTAAAAATATTTGTATCTAAAATAGATGATCTAATTTATTAGATGGACTATCCATGCTACTCAAAACAGAGTGCTTGATGATTGACATAATAATGTGCATACATTGTGTTTTCCTTCTTTTTTCTGTTATTGTTAATTGTAAGCTATTGCTCTTATCTCCCTGGCACACCCCATTCCCATAGTTTCTAAGGACTACATTTATATGTAGCATAGAGTAACTCTTATTCATGTATTTGTTTAGTATAATCATAATTTGAAGTGATGTAAACTACAAAATCAAAGAAACAAAAATAGTGCACATACTTGTAAATGCTTGGCCTTAACAAATGGACTATCCTTAACCTCAACTTAATGTATAACATTTCCTTTGGCATAGAGTTGTTGGAAATGATTAAAAAGATCTTTGAATGAAGAATAATAGAACTAGTAAAGAATGTTTTCAATCATTGTTTTTTCATTGATGTCAAACTTGCTACTTGCAGGAATGACAATTGCTTAAGTGATCCAAATACTATCAATTGGTTGATTGACAAGGAGGAGGCAATCAATAAGATGTAACTAGAGCACCTAGAGAAAGGTTGAAGTTATGTTGTAATGAAGTATAAGGATCAGCTAAGCCATTGATGAAATAGTGTATTGATGACATACTCTAAGACATAGGGAATGAACACACTAAGACACATCAAAGATGTAAGATTTAACTAAGCCATTTGCAAAGACTGACTAAGTTCCTCTATGAGTGCCAAGCAATCCTTCAAGTGCCGAGCACCAGAAGAAAAAGGTAGTGGATGCTGACCAAATTTCTTCAGATGTCGAGCAAATCAAGAATCATTCAAGTACCGAGTGATCTAGAAAACTATATATGCCGAGTAACAGAGATGTTCATATGCTGAGCTATACATAATTCAACATGTGCTAAGTAACTCAGGATCCAACAAGAGCCAAGCACTATGAAGTAAATAGAAGCTGAGTGATTCAAGAAAATAGTAGAAGTCGAGCAATACAGGAAAGCTTCAAGTGCTAAGTAAAGCAGAAACTATAGAGGATGCTGAGCATTAGTAAATAGCAGTAGAAGTCGAGTAACCTAGTTAATGTCGAGCATCAGTAAACCAATGATGTTGAGTCGCTACATTATTTGTTAAGTCAAAAGATTTTCCAGATCAGTAACGATAAGTTTGTTACATTGAATTTTGTGAATTAGTTGGATGATAAGGATTATGAGTAGATGTCACAAAATTTTGTGTAAACCATGCAAACCAGTTTTGAGTGAGTACTGATGGACTTATCATGAAGTTTTTGGAAGAAACAATTTGGAGGGAAAACAATATCGTTCTCTCAAATCAAATCAAATTGATGAGCGGGAAGATTTGAGCAGGAAATGAAGAACAAAACTTTGTTATAAGGAGTTACAAGTCAGAGATCAAGATAGAGAGAGTGAGTTGGTCATAAGTGTGGTCGTGTGAAGAAGCCAAGAGAAGGCTAGTGTGAAGTGCTAAGAAGAGCACACAGTGAGGAGAAAGCATAGAGCATCAAGACTCTGAGTTGATCAAATGACCATAGAGTGCATTGGCATAACGAGTGGAAGAACTCAAGGAGACAGATCTTGAAGGGTGGACAAGCTGTCAGCACTACAAGGAAGAAAAGCCAACCAAAGAAAAGAACTAAAGAGTGATCTAAAATGTGCAAGGTTAGAGTTGCAATCTTTATCAGGTCAAAACCCTTCTAATATTTTCTTACCATTGTATTCGACATTGAAATCCTAAATTGCTAGGTTAGCTTAACAGCTAGGTGGATAAGCCTTAGGAAAAGGATAGAAGATCCCCAGGAGAAGGATAAGAGATCCTTAGGAGAAGGATAGGAGATCCTTAGAGAGGGATAAAAGATTCTTTTGAGAAGGTGACTATAAATCCCATGGACTTGAGTGGGCCTAACAGCTCTAAGTAAATCCTTTAACAGGGTGGTATTCTATGTTGAATGCTCTTAAGTCCTCTAACAAGGCACACTCCTAACAGGGTGTAGAAATCCTTTAACAGGGTCACATTTGACAGTGTGTAAAGCCTTTAACAGGGCAAACCATCAAAAGTGGTTGAAATCTATTGCGCAGTAACTTTGTGGGTATCATCCCCACCCTAGTTTTACCTTCTTATTCCTGGAGGGTTTATGGGTCACCAAAATCCTTTGTGTTATGTGGTGATGCATGTTTATTTTTCATGATTTTTTAATGTTTAATTGCATGCATGATAATTTCAATTATATGCCATTCAGGATTTGACAAGAAAGTAAAAGGCTAGTACTTTTGACTCACCCTCGTTTTATTAAAAAATAAAAATTGTATTGGACATTATTGGACCTTGAATAACTGATTCACCCCCCCCCCCCCCCCCCCCTCTTAGTTATTCTAAAATAATTCTAACAAGAGTGTAAGAGCATCCATTAATGTTCTTTTGTAGAGACTCTAAGCAAAAAAGAGAGGTAAATATAGATACCAGGTAGATAATTATAAAATATGATTTAAAAAAGTGTACCAAAAGATAATTTGAAGACAATAATTGTAGATTGTTATATTCAAATTTCATTTTACATTGATATTGAGTGTAGGGTTGTTTTCAATGTTGCTTCTAGTATGAACCTAAATCCACTTTGTTTGGTTCACAAGACCATGTCTATGACTTGTTTGGTCTATGGTATTTATTATATAGGTTTTCATGAAACTACTTTGCTTAATGTTGTATTTGTTGATGTTGGACATGCGAACATGCAAGTCTATGCAGTAGCCTTCAAGAAGGGAGAAGTGAAGATCTTAGCTCATGCCTTTAACTGCTCTCTAGGTGGAAGAGATTTTGATGACATCTTTTTCAAGAATTTTGCAAGTTTTTTTTTCAAATTTGATATGAAATTGATGTTCCTAGTAATGTATGTACCATGTGATTGTGGGCTACATGTGAGAAGCTCAAGAAGGTTTTAAGTGTCAATCTTGAGGTGCAAGGGGTTGTGTTTGTGTTGCAACTTAGTGTTGTCAGGAAACCATCCCAAAAAATTGGTGCTATTGCTCAAATGCAATAAGGGTTACAATATTCTCAATGTGTAATTAATGGTGTTTTTGCATAGGTTTTTTATGGTTACGAATCCAGATCTCTAATATGAATCGAAGTGTTGATGCACTATCTACTCAAACTTCTACTTTTCCTTCTTCTAGGTTCCCACTTCAACTCCTAGGTTCCAACTTCCTTACAAGAAACTAAAAGTTTCAATATGTTGAACCAAGACTTGGTGCATCTTATACAAGATCAAAAGAAGGATTTTATACTTAGTTCCAATCACCAAACTTCCTACAAAGGCTGATTGCCTATATTGCAGATTTGTGGCTTTTTGGCCTTATTGTTGACTAGGTATCTCCTAGCAACTTCTCTCCAAAAAAGGTTGATATTGTGGCTTCAAAAATTCTTGGGATGGACTTAAAAAGTTCAAATACAACCCTTACACTTCCCCAAAAACCAACTATCAATTCCACTCTAGCAACACAAAATAACTACAAACAACACTTTAGCCTAGGTGATCAAATCAAGTTAGGGCTTGCTAGAATCACCTCAATTGGGTGCATGAAACTAATCTATTGATTTGGTGACCTCCTATAGACCAAGTTTGAATTGTTCCATTAATGACCTCTATCACTCCAAGCAAAGAAGTAGATAATAGTCACAGCATTAAAAATCCACTCTAAAAAATTGCTGAGAACCTAAGTTGCACAACAAAATTATGGCCTCAAAAGATATTGTACCAATGAAAAAAATCATCTTAGCAATGCCAATGACCACTCAAAGAGCTATCACAAATGGAGACAAATGAGAGAAACACGTTAGACCCCTCTTACTCAAACATGTCATCCAAAATAAATGAGCCTTATTGAAGGAGCCCAATTATTCTCATACATTTCCTAGGAAGTTATCATAGGTGGAGAAAATGGTGGTGAGATTTTGCCCCTTCCCAAGCTTGTTAGTAAGTCAAACCTCCAAATGATTATAACAATATAAAAAAAAAGTAAGACTTAGAAATTGTGTTATTTTCTTTGTCCTCTTGATATTGTAAACATTCCTTTGAAGAATTACAAGAATGATTAATTGTAGAAGATATGGGGTCAAAATATGTTCTTTCATTTCTCTTATTACATAATTCTCCAAAAGGGTTTTTTTTTTTTTTAATGTTTGTTTGTGATCCTAAGTCCCATAAATCTATCATGGACAAACAATTTTAGAGAGTTTTCCCTTGTCAATTATGAGTCATTCCTTGGTCACTAGAAGCCTCTCACAATAAACTCTTGGTGCTCTCCATCCCTAAATGGTTGGTTATTGACAATCTACCTTCCTTTATACTTAATTTTCTCCCTCATACCCTCGAACCAATTAGCAGGCTTATCAAAATTGATTAGTCTATTGTGTTAATTCCAAATATTGACATCAAGGTTCTCATTTCCTTAAAAGCCAGACATTGAAATTTTGTATAACTTTCTCTTAAACCTTAGAGGCTCCCCATTTAGTTTCCCTATTACCATTTAGGTAGTGTTAATAGTTATTATTTATGCAGGTAAGAGGGCCATAAGAAGTAAGATTACCCTCTATTGAAGAAGTGTGCCCCTCTCACACCTCTACCTTGTGATACCAAGGATAATTATCACAAATACACTTCTCAAAAGACTTCTAAGATGGATACCCCTCTCCCACACAATGGGTTAAAGAATTTGAAAGCATCCAAGCCTTTCTTGATAAGTTGAATATCCAATTTAAGGAAGTCCATGCCCTTGCACAACCAATTGTTGATGTACCTAATTGCAGGAACTCCATGATGCCTATAAACTAGACTTTAGTTGAGAAAATAAGACTACCAAGTTGAAACCTCAAATCCAAAATGCTGAAAAAATAGCCCTAGGCTGGCTTAAAAGGAAATCTAAGAAAGTCAAATCTTTTTCACAACCCAAATGGAAAACCTATATTGTCACCCCCAAGTCATAGTCAACCCTTTGCTCAACCTACAACCTAAGCCCCATCTTTTGACAAGGATGGATACCCTAAGGATTTTAGTCTTCCTTCATCTCCCCCGATAGGCTTGGAGGACACTATTCAAGTAGGAGGAGAAGGATAGGGTGATTCTTCTTCTCAACATAAGTTAGAAGATAATCTCAATTATTTCTTGATATTTATTATTTTGGGGCCCCCTCTTCTCCCTCTCCCCCGCAATGAGACTATAGACCTAAGAATTTGTAGGAAGAAGAACCTTCATCCTTGCCAAGTGATAATGGAGTATTGGAGGTTGAGCATACGGAGGCAGATGAGTTAAAAGAAGGTGAGATTGATAAAGTGCAAGAAGATCCATAAAGAGGAAGAGATAGCATTTGTATTCACATCTGATCCTAATATTAAGCACAAGAAAGATAACAATCATCACAAGAAGGATCCTATGGAGTTTGTTGATGGATAAAATATTAGGAGGAATAGATTTAGGCCTCCTCTCCTTATTGGAAACCCCAAATCTTCCAAGACCCCTAGAAATAATCTTCCCCATTACTTCAAGATCTTTTAGGCTTTCATAGAGATAGATGAGTAAAATGATGTCTAATGAAGCTTAGATGTGTACGTTAGAATATCAGAGGTTTAGAGTCATCTAATAGAAAATTTGTTGTAAAACAACTCCTAAATGTGCATAAGGATCTAGATATCCTAATGCTTGAAGAAGTTAAAACAATAGGTTTTACCCTTAATATAGCCTTAAATTGAATCTATAAATATGCAATTGAAAATTTTTCCAATAACTAAAGAGGAAATGAGGAACCTTTATTTTTATTGGTTTGGAGTGGAGGAAATCTATCATATCTTAGGGATATTCTCCCTTTAGTATAACAATGTGTATTAGATTTTTATTGGAATTCTAATGGGAAAGTGAGATGCTAAGACAAGGGAGGGGGGTGGGGGTGAATCAAGATCTCCCAAAAACTTTACCACTTCACATGTTAGTCATACTAAACATAATTCACCATTCACCTCATTAATCTTAACCTTGTGTGTAATCAACCATGCAATATCCTGTAATAATAGATCTAACATCTACTAATATGAATAAAATGCATAAGCAATTAAATAACACTTGACACAAGATTTGGTATCATAGAAACCCTTTAATGTAAAGGTAAAACTATGGTGGGGATGGCACCCATAAAATATTTAGTATTTCAGTAATGAAGTGCCTATTATGGCTACAATTTGATCGCTTTTGATGATCTACCCTATGCAAGGTCTACTCTGCTAAAAGCATACAAGATTGTTTAGTCTACCTTTACAAAAGGATTTAAACTTCACAACTAAGTGAGTACGTTGTTAGGAGACTTAGAATAGGTCTGTTAGGACCACTCTTTTAAGATATTCACCTAATACACTAGTTAGAATGTAGCAGTACCATGATCCTTTAGTCTTCAATGATTTTTTGATAATAGATCTTCCCTCTCCAATATTTGATCACCTTAATGTGATTGTTCTATAATATCTAGTCACTATACTGCTTAGTCACCTTTAGTCCTTCAACACTTGATATTCACTAATTCTTCTTTAGCTTCACATACATGAATTCCTCCAACTCATAACTTACATTAACTTATTAAACCTTGAATCCTTGCTTATATTGAAATCTTAAGAATCTTATAGATCATAATCAACAATTTTCATTCATCTTTTTTGCCACTTAAGCTTTCCTATTTTTTGATTGGTTCTTTATACTGAATAGGGATTAATGATGTTGGATTACATGTGTAATCATCTCCTTAATCTTCACATCGATCTTAGAAATGTGTTACATGCTTAGAAAAATAGTTTACATAAGATTTTGTGTCATTCCAAACTCATATGCACGAACTAGATAACTCGACACATATAACCTTTGATGGTTGAGCGTGCTTGATTCGTATTGTTGATCCTTGACATTTACTATACTCAACTTAAATTATTTCATGTCTAAATTACTCAGCTCATGTGACACTCAACATGTGTTATCTTCTAGATACCTAAACAACTACTACATGCTCAATGACTATAATGTGCTTGACATATATTGAATTTTATTATTATTTCTCTTTATAGCTAGACCTTTGTTGTGGCTCGATCACAATTTTGATCGACTAAATTTTCCTTGTAAATAACTTAGTGTTTTGCACTAATAGGCAATACCAAGATTGCCTTTAGGGTCAAAATTTTCTAGTTGATAACACTGAGTTTGGGATATGCTTGATATATGCCTCAAATGATTATAACAAGAGGATAGTATTATGGAAATAAATAATAGAGATGGACAATATACCTTGGATCAAGATTGGGGAATTCAACATGGTAGGGAGGCCCCAAGATAAGAGTGGAGGCTTGAAGTTTGAGTGTAAAGGTCATGAAATGATCATCTAGAATAGAATCATAAGCAAGCTAAATCTCTTTGATCCCTTAGACAAGAAGAATGATGAATCCAACATAGTTTGGTTTACCTGGCCATACTTCCAAAGTAGTGAGAGGAGGATTTATAATAAGTTGGATAGGTTTTACTTGAACAATATATTTTTCAATTTCCCCTCCATCCCTATTGATGATTATGTTAGAGTTCATCCTTTTTCCCTCTCTGATCACCATCCTTTATTTTCTTGTATTCACTTGATCCCTAGTCATAGTGATTGATATGGTAATAAATAATGATTCACATGAGCTCCTCTCTTAGAGGATGAGGATGTTTTGGTAGTTGTCAATGTCATCTCTTGGTATAATAATAATATTTCCCATCATGACTATGGGGTTTATAGGTGGATTCAAACTTTAGATTCATGGAAAAACATGTTTAAAGAAGTTGGTATGAAGAGGGCCAAAGATGTTAGGTGGGATGTAGGCAAGTCGTTAGAATCTCTTTAGAGTGATGCAGGTCCAAGATAATCCCTTAGACCTAAACTTGGTTAACAATGTGATGTACAATAGGGATTCTCTTAGGAAGATTCATAATAATATAATTAGGGGGGCTAGAATTAGAGATAGAATCAACTGGCTGAACTTGGGAGATAGAGGATCTAAACTAATATTTTTTCATACACTCAAATAAAAGGAAGCCAAGGATACTATTTCTTGCATCTATCAATGAGGTAATAGTATCACATCTTAGGATGAAGTAGTGAATACCTTTTTAGAATTTTATAGTAAGTTATTTGCTATATAGGATCTTGGGGAGCCTATGGAGAATGCTAGGAAGAAGATTATGGGGATCATTCCAAAGAAGGTAACTAAGGAGGATGCAACAATGATAGATAGGGAGCTCTCAGAAACTGAAATTAAAAATTCTATCCTAACACTAGCCAATGATAAATTACTGGCCCGAATGGGCTTACAATGTAATTTTACAAAGCTAATGTTGATTGGGTATGTAGTGAATTTCTCAAACTATATTCTGATGCTATCTTGACTGAAACATTGAGACCAATTATAAATGATGGCCTCATTAAGATGAATCCTAAGGAGGGATAAAATTCTTATTAAAAACTAGAAACAAATAACCTTGCTAAATGTTGTGTACAAAATACTTGCTAAAGTTCAATCCTTGAGAATTGAGAATGTGCAGCCAAAGATTATCAACCATACTCAAACTAGCTTTGTTAAGGGGAGGTACATCTTGGAAAATCTAATCACTTGTTGGGAAACCATGAAATGGGCCAAATTCTTCAAACATATGAGTGGAATTTTGCTTATTGACTATGAGAAGGCATACGATAGATGATGCTAGATGTTGTCGCAAAATAAATAAAATGGATCACAATAAAAGAAAATGGCATAGGAGAGAGAGTGACAAAAATGGAAGCAAAAAAAATTTAAAAGGAGAAAAAAGAGAAAAAATGTTGTTTGGTTTAACAAGGTGCATAGGTGGCATAAAAAGAAATAATATAAAAAAATTCACTTTATTTATCGAGGTGTGCAGGTGGTATTTTAAAAGTTTGCAGAAAGTTCCTTAAATCATGCATTTAATACTTGTTATAGCTCACAAAGGAAATGTAATTTTCTAATTGGACCACATGGTGGTGCTTAGTTTTAATTAGGTGGGAATTTAATATTTATTATAAGGTAGTTTCATTTATCATTTATCCCATATTAGTTCTGTTTGTAATATGTTGCATGGCAAGTGCCTATATAAGGAAGACATGTGATCATTTGTAAGCAAGCTCTTCAAGTGTAAGCTCTTGGGATTAAAGATCTTTGGATAGAAGCTCTTGAGGTGAAAGATCTTAGTCTGTAAGATCTTAATATGCAAGCTCTTTGGTTGTAAGCCCTTGATTGGAAAGCTCTTGGTGTGCTAGCTCTTAGAGTGGAAGCTCTTGTATTGGAAGCTCTTTCATATTGTAATAAGTTGAAGTCCTCTCATTTCGAGAATTTGTAAGATATTTCAACTATTAATTGGACAATCTTAAATTGAATGCACTCTAATTTAATAAAGCTTTAGCACCTATTTAATGTGAGATCATCAATCTCCTTATGTCCTTTCTTCTTTCTTCCCTTATTTTCCCTCTCTCCTAGGTGGAATTGGTAAAAAATTTAATAGATCCTCTTTAAAGGTCCTATTTTCATGGTGTTAAGCTCAAGGTAGGATCTATCCTCCTAGGTCTTCCCTTCCCTTCATCTATCCACTAGGAATCTACTTTATACACTAAAATGACTATATCTAAGACTCTGCTTAATTTCGGGGTTTCAAGACCTTCTTTTTTATTGCAAATGGATCTTAGAGATTATGGGCCTTGGTCATTAGGGTCATGGTGCTCCCCTAATTGGGCCCTATTTTGGGTCCTTTGCTTGGATCTTGTATCTGATTAGTTTCAAGGTGCAAACTTCTATAAAAGTTGTCCTACACGAATAATATATTCTGAGCCCTTTATAAACCCTTTCATTTACTCCATTTCTCTTCCATCAAGTTTAAGTTCAAGTACTCATGCTCGAGCTCTCAAGTTTTCAAGCTATTGAAGGAGTTTATGCAAGATCTATCATTTCATCATTCAAGATCTCCCTTTATATATTCAAGATCCTCTGTTGCATCTCATGCCTTCATCCTCTCAAGATCTACATTATTCTACATGCATTCCTAAGGTGGATTTCAAGCACATTCATTCATGAAGTTTTTGATGTCACTTCGATTTCCTTTATAGGGTTTTCAAGTTAAGTCAAAGCTATTACATCTACATACTTGATTGCATTTCAAATTCAATAGTATATTCATAGATTTGCTTTACTTCATGTTAGATCTATCATCACTACTTGTTATCTTTCTATCATTATTTCAATTGAAGGCTAATTCCTAAACTAGGGTTTGAATAAGGAAATCCCCCTCCAATGACAAACAAACAAATCTTTTATTTTGCAAGTTTGGAATCTTGGATCAAAGAACGAGTTGTAGATTTGGATACCCTATTTGTCATTTATTAGAACTATGAAATTAGAATCAACATCACACACCTTTCATCATGGGTACATTGTACCTTTGATGCTCTATTTCACCCCTAATTATCCAAGTCACCTCTGAAAGATCATCAAATAATTTATGGGTTTTGTCCCTAGCACAATTTTCCTTTCAAATATCAAGAATCAATCCATTTGAACGTCATTTATCAACCTATTTTCATGTTTGTATCTCACAAGATATTTCATCTTCATCTCTTTCATTTATATACACTTTATCATTTTGTCCTATCTTTATATCATAGATCTATATTGCATATCTTCTTGCCTAAACCCTCCTAAGGTGGAAGTGAGAGGGAAATAAATCCAAGTTATTCATCTCCTTTACATTAGGGTTTGCATTAATACAAAAGAATTGCTGATTGTGTCTCATTCCAATGTGGTTGTTATCTTTATTTTCAAGTTTCATTCATGATATTCATGATTTTCCATTTCATGCACATGATTAAAATTTAGTTTTTCCTTGTGTTGATTATCATTATTGTTCAAAGGGTAATTTTTTCAAAGATGTTGTTGCTCAACCTTTAGTGATTCATGATGTTCTTTTTAAATCTCCATCTACTTGCATCTAAGAGATCTTCCTTTTCTATGCTTTGTTAATGCATTGCTTATGTTATGTTTCATATGATTTGCAATGGTGAATGGTATCTTGTCATGATCACTTTACTTGACACTTCTACACCCCTATTATGATTCTACTTGGTTTGTGACATTGTTATCCTTTTTCTTCAGGGCTCATTGTCTTGTTTTGAGAGTAACATAATAGTCATTTCCCTTATCTCTTCACTTGGGGGAAAGGGCCTTATTTCCTCTTTCTATCTATATCATATGTTCCATTATCTCCCTTTTTTGACTAGTTTTCCTTTTATAGGATGACATGTTTTCTTACATTCTTATGTTCGCTAGAAATTACATGTCTAGTTGAAATGACTTAGGGAGGCATAATGTATCCTTCTTCCTTTATGAAATTTCATTCTAAGACATTTATCATTTAGTAATTTTCTTTCTCTCTTCTCTCCAGGATTCATTATCCCTTTGTTATTTCTTTTTGTGATGACTAAGTAGGCACAATATGGTATCCTTTCATCTCTCTATCTAATTTCTCTATATATTTGTATCATTTTATGGAACATTCTTATTTATGGGTATGCATTGCTTTGTTACATGCATGACGATGGTTTATGTGTAACAAATGTCTTTTCTTACTTTAGATTTTAATGCTTCTCATTCAATAACAATCTATAGTTTACTTCATAAGTGATATTCTTTATCCTATGATGTTTCTTTCTTTTATCCCCTCTACGTTGTAACATTATATCCTCTTGTTCGATATAGGGTGTTTGCATTTTGTGTATGGCTATCAATTTTTTCTTACAACTCATCTTTACATCCTTCAAGATTTTGTTTTATAATCCACCATAGATTTCCTTTATCTTGTTTCACTCTTGGAGGTTAAGAAGCTTTGTATGTTCTTTATCTCTTTCTCTAAGGATCTACTTTCCTTGGGCTTTAGTGGAACTTGTTTATTATGTGGCATTGTTCTTTCTTTATGAAGAATTATGTTTTGAATATGGATTCTCTCTTTTACAAGAGGGGTGTGTGTCCTGTGTCATCACCTCTTCTTATCAAGTAAATCTATGTCCATTATAAACACTTTCCCTTACTTGGAGATTGTTATCCTTCATCCAAGGATCCCTATTTCACCTATATATAGGGGGTTGAATATGTGCATTCTTGTTCTTCTTACCTTCTTCTCAAAGATGTTATCTTAATCAAGCACCCCTCTTAGGTGGACATCATGTTATTAATATTTCCCCTTTTGAGGATCCTCTTTCCATGATGATATTTCTTTTTCACAATTGTCTATATTCTTGGATTGTAGGAGTCACAACTCCTCGCTATGAATGTAGTCCACATTGTTTCTATAAGGATATCTCCTTGTTACGTAAGTAGGTATCCTCTTTATCTTCCTTCTCATGTCTAGACATGATAAGGAGGGGGATACATACACCCTCCCTATATATAGTCTTGCTCTCATGGGTTAGCAAATACAATTTATGACCATGTCTTAGAGTTCTTTAGCCCTATATGCTAGGTATGCTTTCTAAGTCATTCTCAAATCTATGCATTGTTACTTCATATTTATGTTTTGCACACACAAACACATACAGTAAATCTAATAATGAGAAACATATATAAACTTGCTAAATCTCATTCATGGGTAACACATCCAAACATATATTCTAAATCTTGTATATGGGAAATATAGGCAACACATTCAAGCATAACATGCTATGTCTCATACATGGGTAACACATCTTTTACACAAGACCATACCATGGTGATGTAATGAATGTTGATCTACAGATGGAACTTTGATGGGTTGACTAGTGGGTTACCACCTCATTAGACCATTCAATACCATCTTTTGTAGCAGCTCTCTTGGTGATTCATAGTGGCATGGGCACTCTACTGGGTGTGGTAATCACTTTTTCTTTCCCTTCTATCTCTTTTTATTTCAAGCTAGTAGAGATGGATCCACAAGCTAAGCTATCAATAATGTTTCTCTTGCATTCCTTATGTCATCATTTATGCTCTTGTGACAGGTTTCCAAATATGATATTAGTGGGTAAGACATTTTTTTAGCTGAGGTCTCTTTCATTGGTTGATTTGGATTTGTTTTTAGTACTAACCTCTTGTTATATATTTTTAGCTTTCTTTGAACCCTAGTGAATGGATGTGGAGTTAGTGCACTTGGTATTGGGGGCTTGTTTTCTTTGACTAAGTGATGTTTTATCTCACTATGACTCATTGGATTCCCCTCGTCTTCTTCTCTCTACTTTACTGCAAGTATGGTTTGACCTACACTTTCAATAAAGTGGGGGATAAATGTACCATATTAAATTGGATGCACTATAATTCAATGAATTCTTAGCACCTATTTCATGAGATATTCTCAATCTTCTTGTATATTTTCTTCTTTCTCCCCTTTTCTATTCTTTCTCCTAGGTGGAATTGGGGCAAAACCTAATAGATCCTCTTTAAAGCTCCTATTTTCATGGTGTTAAGATCAAGGTAGAATCTATCCTCCTAGGTCCTCCATTTCCTTTATTTATCCACTTGGAATCTACTTTCTGCATCAAAATGACTATATCTCAGACTTTGTGCATAATTTTGGGGTCTTAGGACCTATTTTGGGATCCCAAAGGTTATAGGCCCTAATCATCAGGGTCGTGGTGCAACCCTAATCAATCAAGGCTAGAATATGCCCTATTTTAGGTCCTCTTCTTATATCCCATGTATGATTCATTTTTGGGTACAAACTTCTAGGCAGGTCGGCCTACGGGAGTAAGCTATTTTGATCCCTTTATAAACACTTCCATTTTCTCCATTTCACATCCATCAAGTTCAAGTTCAAGTTCAAGTTCAAGAACTCATGCTCAAGCTCTCAAGTTTTCAAGCATTGAAGGGATTCGTCAAGGATTCATGCATTCAAGCTATTGAAGAAGTTTATGCAAGATCTATTATTTCAACACTCAATATCTCCCTTCACACATTCAAGATCCTTTGTTGCATCTTCTACATTCATCCTCTCAAGATCTACATTCTTCTACATGTATTCCTAAGGATGAATTCAAGGACATTCATTCATGAAAGTTTTCATGTCATTTTTATTTCCTTTCTAGGGTTGAGTCAAAGCTATTACATCTACATACTTGATTACATTTCAAATTCAAGAGCATATTCATAGATTTACATTTCTTATGTTAGATCTATCACTACTACTTGCTAGCATTTTATCTTTATTTCAATTCAATGTTGATTCCTAAACTGTGATTTGACTGAGGCAAGCCCCCCCTCCCCAACAACCTTTATTTTGTAGTTTTTGGATCTCAGATTGAAGAATGGATTGTAGATTCAAATATCCCTTTTTTTGTTTATTAGAATCACAAAATCAGAATTAGCATTGCACACCTTTCATCAAGGGTGCACTACACCCTTGATGCTCCATTTCATCCCTAATTATTTAGGTTTCCCGTGACAGATCGCTAGACATTTTTTGCATTTTGTCCATAATGTAGTTTTCAATCCAATAAATGAGAATCATCCCTTTTGGAGGTTGTTTAACAACCCATTTTCAGGTTTGTATCTGACAAGGTATTCCACCTCTCTTTCATTTCTATATACTTTTTCATTTTTTCATATCTTTATATCTCAGATCTATATTGCATATCTTCTTGCATAAACCTTCTTAAGGCAGAGGTGAGAGGGAAATAAACCCCAAGTCATTGATTCCTTTTGTATTAGGTACCACATTAAGACTTTGTTGTGTATTAATCAAACCTAATCAAACAAATGGATCTTGGTCTTCACCCTTCATTAATGTATGGTAGGATTTGCTTCCATTTTCCTACCCTACATTAATATATGCTTTGTAAAACGTTATGTCCTCTCTTTATCTCTATGTTGTTATGTTTTTAATTATGAGTTGGTAAGGGTGGTGTGTGTTGGATATAATTGATTAATTGTGTGTTGTCTTTGATGTTACACAAATGTCATATCAATTGACAAACAGTGCTTACCGAGCTCACTTGGTTAGTAAATATAGTTTTCCTTGTCTACTAAGCATTCACAGGCTTACTCTGAACAAATGATAGTGTTTACCAAGCTTCCTTAGGCATCGAAGGAATTTAGGCAGAAAAGAGTGTTAACCAAGCTCACTCAGTTAACAAAGGGAAAGTTGAACAGAGTTAGTATTCACAGAGTTCACTTGGTTGCCAAAGGATTTCTACAAATTCGCAATGTTAACTGAGCTTCTGTTGGTTAACATAGGAAATCATTCCAAAGTTAGTTTCTACCAAGTAGGGTTAGCTTACGAACAATTTTTCTTATTTTGGCATATGAAGCTTAATTACTTTATGTATTGATTCTAGCCGACTATGATGATGAATATTGGTTATTGAATTTGGGCCAACTTGACAATCTGGAAGGTATAAATAAAAGGTCAAGTTGAGATTTCAAGTGTATGTAAGTGTGTTGATTGAATTCAAAACAAAAGAGAGGGAGTGAACTTGAAAGATAAGCAGGTATCCTTGTGGAGCAAGAAAGTAATATTCGATCAGGAAGGATCAAGTTTAAGCAAAAAAGAGATCTGGATTCAGCAATTCAATTGCATCACAATTAGGTCATTTAATTGTTACTCTTTAACCATTGTAGAAGTGATCTAAAATTGCTTAATAGAGTTGGTTTAACAGCCAGTTGTAAATCCTCTAATAAGGTGGCAACTCCATTGAGTTGTTTTAAGACCTCTTGCAAGGCCACTCCTAGCAAGGTGATTAAATCCTCTAACAAGGTCACACCTAGCAGTGTGTTTTGTAACCTTTAACAGGGTTGGCTCCTAATAGGGCTCACTTCAGAAGAGTGAAAAATTGTAACTAGTTATATCGGTGGTTTTTCTCAAATTGGGTTTCCACGTTAAATCTTGGTGTCTCATGTGTTCATGTTATTCTCTTATGCTTGCAAGTTAATTACTGATAATGTTTTAAGATCTACTAAAAGTAATTCACTCTGCATTTATTGAGTTACAACAATTTCTATTTGTTTACCAAGCATCAGCTGCAATCAATTTTCTCAGTCTAAATTTTATTTTTGACATCTAAGGGATCTGGGATTTATTTTAGTAATAACTGATTCACACCCCCCCCCTCAATTAATCCTTCTGTATTTCCAACAATTGGTATTAGAGCTTTTGGTGCTTACAGGAAAGGCTCCAAGGACCTAAGCTAAAGATTAGGATGTCTTACAAGAGAGAGATTCCAAAGCTAAATAGAGACAACTTTTCAGCATGGCAGGGACTCATGAGACTTCATCTAGCCACCATTAGTGATTCAGGCTAAAAATACCTTGATGAAGAATAAAAAAATCCTATTGGTACATTATTTGTTGAAGATTTTGCTGAGAAAAAGAACCATAACATCATGATGATTGATATTGCATCTGCTCTCAACTATGATGAATTTGATGAGATTAAAGACTGTAAAAATACTTTTGATATGTGGAACAAGCTAAAGGATATCTATGGTGGTGATGACAATGTAAGGAGAGCCAAAGTAGAAAGCCTTAGAGGATAGTTTGATTAGATGAGAATGAAAGAAGATGAAAATATTGCCAAATATGTGGAAAGAATCAAAGCTAGTGTCAGTGCAATCAGAGCTTCTAGAGGATAAATCAAGGAAGAAACTGTTGTAAGTAAAGTTCTGAGAACTTTGCTTCCCATCTATGTAATCAAAGTGTCTATTATTCAAGAAAAGAGATGTGATTCAAATAACAAGCTAGGTTTGGATTCCCTAGTAGGAAGATTAACAGTTTTTGAGCTAGACAACTTTGATAATTATGTTCCAACTTCCAAAAATGTTGAGTCTGCATTTGAAGCTAAACCTTCACTCAAAGAAAAAAGGCAAGAAAACAAAGGACAGTCAGTTAGAGAGTGAAGAGGAAACAAAGGAAAGTTCTGATAGTGATCTTGAAGTTGTTGAAGCTTTACTTGCAAAGAAATATTCTAGAGGTAGAGGAAAGTACAAAGGTAAAGTTCCTTTAATCTAGTTTTCATGTCAAGAAATTGGTCATATTGTTGCTAGGTGTCCAAATAGAGAAAGAAAGGATGAGAAGAAGAGTTACAAGTACAAAGGCAAGAAGGAATCCAAAAGTCACAAATCCTTCAAAGACAAAGGTAAGAAGACTTGTTTTATGGCTAAATATTTTGATAATAGTGAAGATGAAATAGTGTATATTAGTGTAAAAGATGAATTTGACGAAGAAGAAGATAAGATGGCACTTATCGCTCATGTTAGTAAAAATGATACATGGATCATAGATAGTGGATGTTCACATCATATGACTAGAGACAAAACAAGATTTGAACACTTTGAACACTATGATGGAGGTAGTGTAAGGTTTGGAAAAATGAACCTTGTTGCATAAAAGGGAAAGGTCGCATCTTATTAACAAATGAAATTGTATGCGATAATGCCTATTGGGTTGAAGGACTAAAACATAACCTACTAAGTGTGTCACAACTAATCAACATTGGATTCAAGGTAGAATTCATGCATGGCAAGGTAAGACTGCTGGATGACAAAGGGAATATGATTGGATTAGGCAAAAAAATAAGAGGTAACCTATTTTATCTTGATCTTGGTGATTGCTCATGTTTTATTGCTCAAATGGAAGAAAGTTGGTTATGGCACAGAATACTATGTCATGTAAACTTCGATAATATGGTCAAGATAAGCAAATTTAGAAAAGTAAGAGTTATCCCTAGTTTGAAGAAACCAGATGTTGGTTTATGCAAGAATTGTCAGATTGGCAAAAAGGGAAAGACTAGTTTTAAGAGCAAAAACTATCAGTCTGAAGATGTCTTGGAAATTGTGCATACTGACTTATGTGGACCTATTGGAGTAGAAATTTATCGTGGAGAAAAATTCTTTATTTTTTTTGTTGATGACTAATCTAGAATGATGATTGTTATGTATCTTAGAAAAAAGTCAGAAGCATTTGAGAAATTCAAATGGTATCTGGCAAGAGTAGAAAAAGAAACAGGAAAAAGATTGAAATGCTTAAGATCAAACAGAGATGGTGAATTCATCTCAATGAATTCAATAATTTCTACATTGAAAGAGGAATGAAAAGGCAAGTATTAACCCTTGCCACTCCTGAGCATAATGGAATAGCTGAAAGAAGAAACAGATCCATCATGGATTGTACAAGAGCTCTAATGATTGAAAAGAATGTTGCTATCAAATACTGGAAGGAAGCCATCAACACTGCAGTTCATACTTTGAACTGAGTACAGTTGAAGGACATGGATAAAACTCCCTATGAATTATGGTATGGCTACAAACCCAATGTAAGTTACCTGAAAGTATTTGACAGTAAATGTTATATCTTGAAAGAGTCTAGAAAAAGCAAATTTGATGTGAAAGGTGATGAAGGTATGTTCTTAGGACATTCCTGCAGAAGTAAGGCATATAAATGTTTGAATTTTTCTACTCATAAAATTATAGAAAGTACACATGTGAGAATTGATGAGTTTGCAGAAAAGACTGAAGAAGAAAGCAAAAAGGAACTAGAAGATTACAAAAGATTTGTTTACTTCAAACCTAATACATTGCCAGGCATATCTAATAATAAGGAGACTTCACCTACCGAGTCTTCCATAGTTATCGAGTTACAAAAAGTACAAACTGAGTCACAGGGACCCGAGTCACATTCTTAAGCTACTAAGTCAATACCTACTAAGTCTGAATGACCTGAGCCTAAAGTTGAAATTCAAAATGAAGAAAATGAAATTCATTCAAAAGGCAAAGAACCTGTATAGGCCAAGTATGTCAAAAGGCATCATGCACCCAATCAGATTATTGGAGAAAAATCATAAGGTACTATGACTAGAAGCAAACTGAAAGGCACATGTTTACTTGTTAATTTTGAACCTAGAAGTATTAAGGATGCTCTAGAAAATAAAAGTTGGATTGAGGCAATGAATGAAGAAATAGAATAGATAGAAAAGAACAAAACTTGGACTCTTGTTCCTAGGCCTAAAGATAAAAATGTGATTAGAACAAAATGGGCATTCAGAAATAAGTTGAATGAAGATGGACAAGTATCAAGAAACAAAGCTAGATTAGTGTGTAAAGGCTATTCTCAAGAAGAAGGAATTGATTATGGTGAGACTTTTTCCCCTGTTGCAAGATTAGAAGGTGCTAGGACCCTACTTGCATATGCAGCTCACAAAGGATTCAAAGTATATCAAATGGATGTTAAATCTGCATTCCTGAAAGGAATTCTTGATGAAGAAGTCTACATTGAATAGCCAGAAGGTTTTTTTGATCCTCACAAAAGGGACGTGGTCTATAAATTACACAAAGCACTGTATGGTCTCAAACAAGCTCCTAGAGCCAGGTATGAAAAACTACATAACCACTTGATACAGATTGATTTTCAGAGAACAAATGATAATAGTAGTTTGTACATCAAGGAAGGACCAAATAACAAAATTGTGTTGGTAGAGATATTTGTGGATGATACTCTATTTACAAGAAATGATGACCTATGCAAAGCATTTTTAGAACAATTGAACAAAGAGTTTGAGATGTCCATTTTTGGTGAAATAAAATTCTTTGTTGAGTTGCAGATACAACAAAACAAAAATGGTATCTATATCACTCAATCCAAGAAGTTTCGAATAGAAGATTCAAAACTAGTTGGTACCCCCATGTGACTGGACTCAAGCTTACCAAAGATGATGACTCCAAAGAAGTAGATCAGACCTTATACAGATCAATGATTAAAAAATTACAGTATGTAGTTCATACAAGACTAGATATTGCCTTAGCACTTAGGATAGTGGCAAGATTCTTAGCTAAACCTAGAGAAAATCACATGATGGTAATAAAAAGAATCTTGAGATATCTAAAAGGTACTGAAGACTATGGTTTATGGAACAAACTTAGAGGAAACCTAGACCTAAAGGTATTTATTGATGTTGATTGGGCAGGAAATCTTGATGACAGAAAAAGCACTAGTGGCAGAGCTTTCTTTCTTGGTAAAAGGCTAGTATCTTGTACAAGCAAGATAACAAAAGCAGAGTATGTGGTAGTAGCAGTAAATTGTTCTAACATTGTTTGGTTCAAACAATTGCTAGAAGGAATGAAGGTTGAAATCAAAGAGCTAGTAGTCATGTATTGTGATAACACCAGTACAGTTAACATATCAAAGAACCCAGTGATGCATTCCAAAACAAAGCACATTGCTATAAAATATCACTTTTGTCAGAGAACTGGTGTAGGTCAAAGAAATTAGATTGGAATATGTCCATACAAAAGAAAAAATTGTGGACATATTCACCAAGCCATTACCTAAGGATGCATTCTTGTATCCAAGAGGTAAACTAGGGGTCATTCCCCTATCTGAAGCTCACTAAATAAAGTTTAGTGATGCATTAACGAGAACCGAGTTAAAGATCAATCCGTTGATGCAGCATAATCAAGAGAATATTGCATATGAATAAATACTCAAGGTACATTAATATAAATTTGGCATGTGTTGTCTTTGGCATGTGTTGTCAAAGAGGGAGAAGTTTACTATCATATCTTTATCTTTCTAAAATTTGGTAGAGGGAGAAGTTTGAAAAGAAGTTATGCAGTTCCTTCACAAAGGGAGAATACAACACAAAGAAGAAGTTCTTGTGTAAAATCAAAGAGGGAGAAACTTTATGTCAAAGGGAGTCTTATTCTCAAATTTCATTATGCTATGACATGTTGTGTTGCCATGAATGCCAAAGAGGGAGATTGTTGGATATAATTGATTAATTGTGTGTTGTCTTTGATGTTACACAAATGTCATATCAATTGATAGACAATGCTTATCGAGCTCACTTGGTCAGTGAAGATAGTTTTCCTTGTCTACCAAGCATTCACAAGCTTACTCTGAACAGATGACAATGTTTGTCAAGCTCACTCGAGCGTCGGAGGAATTTAGGAAGAAAAGAGTGTTAGTCGAGCTCACTCAGTTAACGAAGGGAAAGTTAGATAGAGTTAGTATTCACCGAGTTCACTCGATTGCCAAAGGATTTCTACAAGTTCATAGTGTTAACTGAGCTTCTGTTGGTTAACATAGGAAATCATTCCAAAGTTAGTTTCTATCGAGCAGGGTCATCTTACGAAGGATTTTTCTTATTTTGGCATATGAAGCTTAATTACTTTATGTATCAATTCTAGCTGACTATGATGATGAATATTGGTTATTAAATTTGGGCCGACTTGACAATTTGAAAGGTGTAAATAAAAGGTCAAGTTGAGATTTCAAGTGTGTGCAAGTGTGTTGATTGAATTGAAAAGAAAAGAGAGGGAGCAAACTTGAAGAATAAGCATGTATCCTTGTGGAATAGGAAAGTAATATTTGATCGGGAAGGATCAAGTTTAAGCAGAAAAGAGATCTAGATTCAGTAATTTAGTTGCATCACAATCAGGTCATTTCATTGTTACTCTTTAACCATTGTAGCAGTGATCTAAAATCTCTTAACAGAGTTGGTTTAATAGCCAATGGTAAACCCTCTAACAAGGTGGCAATTCCATTGAATTATTTTAAGACCTCTTGCAAGGCCACTCCTAGCAGGGTGATTAAATCCTCTAACAGGGTCATACCTAATAGTGTGTTTTGTAACCTTTAACAAGGTTGGATCCTAATAAGGCTCACTTCAAAAGAGTGAAAAACAGTAACTAGTTACATTGGTGATCTTTTCCAAATTCCATGTTAAATCTTAGTGTCTCATGTGTTCATGTTATTTCTCTCATGCTTGCAAGTTAATTATTGATAATGTTTTAAGATCTACTAAAAGTAATTCACTTTACATTTATCGAGTTACAACAATTTCTATTTGTTTACCGAGCATCAACTGCAATCAGTTTTCTTAGTCTAAATTTTATTATTGACATCTAAGGGATCTAGGATTTATTTTAGTAATAACTAATTCAACCCTTGCCTAGTTACTCCTTCTGTATTTCCAACATTGTGGTCCTTCATCAATGGTATTAGAGTGACCCTTCATCATTGATATCAAAGTAGGAGTTATTGAGCATATAGACATATCACTAAGTATGAGGTAGTTTGTGCCAAGACCTTGGGTTGGGTGAAGCTTGTTTTATGAATACTTAATCGCAAAGAAGAGAAAGAAGAAGACACTTTTATGATTGGATGGTTTCTTAGGATTCTCAGACTTGAGAAAATTAGAGCGAGACAACAAGAAATATTTTTTATACTAGATTGGAAGAAGCAAGTGGATCAATTAGAAGTAGAGTTGCAAAAGAGAAAAGTGATTCATCAGAAAAGAGACGATGTTGATTATTTGGATGCAAGAAAGAAAGAAGACTTAGTAAAGTGTTATGCATGAGTTACAAAAGAAGAACAAGCAGATGGATATGAAGAGATTCATGAACTTGTAGTTGATGAAAATTATTTGTTAATAAATAATATATAGTAGAACATGAGTGGAATTCCTTGGTTGGAGGTTAAGGAAGTGAAGTGGTTGCATGCCTTGTTAAAGACATAAAGAAAGCAAACAAAAATGAAGGTGAGGAGATAATTTTTTAAGAATCATGGGATGCTAAATTTAAGATGGATTTGGCAGATAATGTTACCAATTTACATAAGAATGTTTCAAGTGATGTGTAGTAAGCAAAAGAAGATTTATATGGTATTACATAGTTTATTATAGGTGCATTAAATCCTACAAGCTTGGAGGAGAGTGAGGGTTACACTTGGATGAAGTTAATTATAGAGGGGTATTGTCAACAACAGATATGTGTTCCAACTAGGTTTTGGAAGAAGAGACAAAAAATATATTAGTAGCAGATATTTCATTTTGTGAATCCACATTCATAAAAAATTTCCTATCTTAGGTGTCTAATGCAAGAACATCTTGCTTAAAAAAAAAGGATCACAATAAAAAAAAGTTGTGGAGGAGAGAGAAAGTGATAAAATTGAAGGAAAAATAACCAAAAAAGAAAAAGAAAAAAGAGAAAAAAGGACATTTGATTTACCAATGAGCATAGGTGGCATAAAAAGAAAAAATATAACAAGTTGTCATTTCATTTATTGAGGTGCATAGGCGTCATTTTACAAGTTTGTGGAGAGTTCCTTCAATCTTGTATTTAATATTTGTTATAGCTCATAAATAATGTTATTTTCTAATTGGACTACATGGTGGTGCATTTTTATAATTGGGTGAGAATTTAATATTTGTTGTAAGGTAGTTGCATTTACCTTTTATCCCAAATTTGTTGTGTTTGTAATATCTTGCATACCAAGTTCCTATATAATGAAGACATATGATCATTTGTAAGCAATCTCTTCAAGTGTAAGCTCTTGGAATGAAATATCTTTGGATAGAAGCTCTTGAGATAAAAGATCTTAGTGTGCAATGCCTTTGGTTGTAAACTCTTGGTTGGGAAGCTCTTGTTGTGCAAGCTCTTAGGGTGCAAGCTCTTGTATTGGAACCTCTTTTATATTGTAATAAGTCAAAGTTTTCTTTTTTTGGAGAATTTGTAAGGAATTTCAAGTATTAATATATGCTTTGTAAATCATTTTGTCCTCTCTTTATCTCCATGTTGTTATTTTTTTAGTTATGAGTTAGTAAGGATGGTGTGACCCTTCGTTAGAGGTATTAGAACAAACCTTCATCAATATAATAGAGTGGAAGTATATTCTTACGATGATAGAAGAACTTGGGTTCTTCTCACACTTCGGTAGGATGGTCTCAATATCATTGCATGGTGCCATGGAAAATTGTGGAGGTCAATAGGGTAAGATCTAAGTTATTTCAGTTAACCAAATCAATCAGAGAAGATTTCTCATTAGCCCCCTCCCTCTTTGTCATTGCTCTTGATTCCCTCCATTATCTCCTTAGGAATGAATCCTTATCTCCTAGGGTGAAGGGCATTCGTCTCCCAAATAAGGATGAGGTCTCTAATATTCAGTTTGCTGATGATACCTCCACTATTTTGTACCTTGATGGATACAAAATGGAATGCATCATAAAAAAATTGGATATATTCTTCCTATCATCTAGTAGTAGAATATCCCTTTCCAAACCATTATGCTTGGATGACATCTCCACCCTCTAAATTGGTGGGGGGAATTTGGATTTGAGTGGGGTGACCTAGACCACATAGTTAGATACCTAGGAATTACATTTGCTATCAATCCCAATATTAATGAGATGTGGAGTTGGGTCGAGAGGATTATGAAGAAATCAGATAGATGGAACAACAATTGCCTCTCTTTTGTAGGCAAGGTACAAGTATGTCATAAGATTCTCTCCTCCTATTCCATTTATTCCTAGTTAATCAACTAGCATCAGTTCAACTTCATCCAAAAAATCATCAGAGACATGCTCTGGTCATATGTAAAGATAACAAGAAAATCCATGTTGTTTTCGAGGAGTGGTGCATTAAAGACAAGAGTATAGGTGGTCTAGGCCTTAAGGACCTCAGAACACAAGGGATTACATTAGCTATTTAATGGATTTTAAAAGCTCATCTACAAGAGATGAGCTGTGGAGTTTTTTGATTAGACATGGCCTTTTCTGGGCCCACCCTAGTAGATCCAAGGTTTGGTGTGATCTAAACTATATTGATATTTTATCCATGGGTGTCAATATTTTTGTTCAGGGATCCAATGTATTCAAATGTATTTGGAAAAAATTAACAGTTCACAAGACAACTATTCTTCGACTCTGGGCCAATATAGAAGAACTAGGTGTGTGATATGAAGTCAGTTAGGTGGAATTTCAAGCAAGGAGGTGAGCCTCTTGCATTACTCCAGGGCTTCTCTACCAAGAAATGGGCAAGGAAAGACGTTAATACATTACAAGATGTCTTCCGTCAAGGACATATGATCCCTTGGGACAAAATCAGAATTGAGCTGAATATCCTTGAATTTCAATGGAGAACCTGTTCTCTTCTTTCAACCCCCCTTAATAGTATTGGCCCCTTTGTTGGTTGTTGCTCCCTAGAGAATTGCTCATTCTAGTTATCTTGGCCTGACAACACCCCTCTACACCTTGTTAAATCACAATATATTTATAATCTATTAACCTCTAGCCTATCTCCCATGTTAATTCTAAGTAGCTTCTGGATGTTCAATTGATTGACTGGAACAAATATGTCTCTTTCATTTGGACTAGACCTATTGAACCCAAGATTACTTGTTTCTTATGGAAACTCTTACTACATAATTTGCCATTTAAGAAACTAGGGGTGAACCTAATATATGATCTATATGTAGACATCTTAAATTTGTCATGTATGTATTATTTGAATGCTTATTTGCCTCTGAAATCTAGAAAATGTTTGGCCTAACCTTTAATAAGAAATTTGATGTGTTAAATATTATCTTGGGGTACAGTAACAACAATAAATTTTGTAATACATTTTGGTTTGTCTTTTCTTCTATTGTATTGTGGATTATTTGGAAGGCTCATAATAATGACGTACTTGCTGGGAAGGACATAAACCTTACTGAGTCTCTTGAGAGACTCATGTATCTTGATGTTTCTTTACAGGTCACCACCATGATAAAGATGAAGGACAACAATTTTTTGTAGGTGTTGTAGGAAGGAAAGACTACTATTAAAAATAAGGATATAGCCTATGGATACACCACTATGAAAGAAAAGAACAAGTTTGAGGTCACAATAGCAAAGTTCATACATCAACTAAAACAATCTTGCTAATGGAGACAAAACGTTGAGTGCTCAACATAGAATGTGGACTTGGGGTATGTGACAAATGATATTATAGGCTTCAATGTAGTATCTCCAGATTCCAATGACAAAGTTTTTGACCAGGTTATGCCTCTTGACTTTGATGACAATAATCTAGATGCTTTTATATTTGGATAGTAATCTTTTGTACTCAATTATACTGCTATAAGAAAATTAAACTCTCGATAGATTAGACATATTTTCAATTTTAAAACTCTGATGTAATACTTCCAAAAAGTTCTAATTGATATGCAATAAAAAAATCTATTATGAATAATAAATAAGAAAAGATAAAAGAAGCAAAAATAAACTAAAATAATTATTTTTAAAAAAAACTTAAATTAATTTAAAAAGTTAAAAACTAAACTAATTTAAAAAATAAACTAAATAATTTTTAAAATTAAAAAAACTACTAAAATCAAATTTAAATTTTATAAAAAAAACATAGATTAACTTAAAGACAACTTTTACAAAATAGTTAAAAAAATAGTTGTTTTTGGTTTGGTCATAGCATAGTTCAAGTCATCTTAAAATTATTTCGAACCCATGGGCTTAAATTATTAGTTCCTACCGCAGTTAGGATACTATAGCATTCATTGAAATACAACTCTTCAATTTAATTGTCCAATCATATGATCTTATTTTTTGAAAAAAACAATTGAACCTATATAGTTTAAATATAGACATGCAACTTTTTATAATTGTAAAAAAAAAAACATTTATCTTGCATTTAATTGGACGGTTTATGCTACAGTAGTGTGTTTGGATTCTTGTAATAATTTTGGAAACTTCATAAGTTAGAATGTTGCTAAAAAGGCAAAAACACCATAAATATCTTATACCTATCTGGAATTTTTTTAATATCCCACACATTCTAGAGAATGGTAGATGTATGTTTAATTATGGAGAATTCTAGAACACTATAGAGGTGGTGATCTACATGAGAGTAGGTGGCCAACATAAGCAATGTTTCTTTTAGCCCACTACTAGACTCTGTAGCTTAGATCAACCTTTTGATTCCCATCTGCACTCTGTAGCTTAGATCACCCTTCTGTTTCCAATAAACCCAACAAGAATAATGGCGATGAGTTTTAGGAGAACAATTGCAACTCTTTTGATCTGATATATTTTTCTTAGTGAATTCTTTGTCTTCAATCTGTGAATTCTCTTTCTTCTTCTTGATTCCTCTTGGAAGCATTATTTGAAACAACTAGAGGGCCATTGAACACATTTGCAACAATTGAGACAGGCTCATATTTTACTTCAATATTTTTACCTCCAAGTACCCCTGACTACAGATGAGCTTGTTGTTTGTCTTTTTTCTATTGTTGCTGCTACTTCTTCTTCCGCTACTAGTGCTGCTTCGTATTAGGGGTGCCCCCATCTTCATCTTTTACTTCACCTCTTTCATTTTAAACTTTGTTATAAGGGTCTCTAACAACTTGTTGTGTATCTTTCTTCTACTTCTTACTTTTCAACTTCATATTGAGGATAACATCACCCTCAACTTCTTCTTAAACTTGCTTATTTTGCTTGCCCATTATGTAGATTGCTACCGCAAACCAACAAAATCTGGTCTTTTAGCTTAGGCTAAAGCTCAGACTTAATTTTTAGATTATAAACAATTTTGAATTTGAAGGTGTCCATCGACATGCCCAATAACTGCAACCAATTGTCTATAGAGGCATGTATGTCTCCCCCTATAGTCTCTACTACTGTTGTTGTGTTACCCCTTTCTATTTTGCCTTTTGCAATAGGAAGTGTTGAAACTACTCCTCCCCTCTATGTTCCAATGGCCTATGCCATAGTTAATCTCACCCACAAGGTTGAGGGCCTGAATAATGCATTTATGAGATGTTCATTTAGCTTTAGCACTACTACAACCTCTAGTTATTTCCTCACTAACTATAGATGTTATGGGTTATGGGTCTAGACTTAGTGTTTAGATTAATTCGACTCACATTTTTTAAAGAAATATGATTTCTGTTTCTGTATAATTTGTTCATTCCAAATATGTTGTAAGCATTTTTCATCAAATAAGTAAATCTCTCTCCATTAGTGTGCATTTTTTTTATGAGAAAGGATTTTATTGTATTTCTCAATGTAATATTATTCTCAAATGTGACATACATAATGACTTTCACTATCTCAACTTCTCTAGGTTATGTGTGACTCAGCTTTAAGTGCAAACTTAGAAATATGTGGTGCTCATCTTCATCCTCAATGATGTGAGGAATCTCTACTAATGAAAGGAAAATGGTTCATAGCCACAATTGGTCTAGGAATTAAAAGAGGCACTTCATGACTATCATAGAGTTCTATAGAATCCTCTTGAAGTTGAGGCTCTAAATTTTTTTGGTTTTCATTGTTTTCATTGACATTTTTATGCTTTCCTCTAACTAAAGCGATTTCTTGCTACCCACTACAAGCAAGTGGATAGAGATTGTAATGAAAACTTCTATCTCAGATTCTAGAGTAGATTTAAATGATCATATACCCTCTCTTTTCTCTAGTTCAAATAAAAATAACATACTCACCTTCTTTCTCTGGTCTATATAGAAGCCTAGCGACTTGGCAAAAAGTTGCATGATTTAAAATGAGATTTCTTCCATGAAATGATAAACAAATTTTTTTCCACTTTATACTGTACAATATTAGTAAATCAGTCATGAATGACTCATAATTTTATACTTTCAATTGGAAGATTCTTTTGGCTACTCATAAGATCAGAAGTTTGGTTTTTGAAGAAGGTTTATGTACATTCTACCCTCAGGTAAGCCTCACGTAAAAGATGAGGCAAATATGGAGCCAAAAAGTTCATGCATGAATTATGATGAGCCAGGAAACCTAGACAAATTGTATGTAGGTAGCTGAGGGGAAAATAGTCACAAGAAAGACATGTTCTCTGAATTGACATAAAATTGGATCAACAATAATACATTTAATAAGTTAAAAAAAAAACAAATTTTCTTTTTCAAAATCTATTCTGTAAAATACTTAAGTTTTACATATGCTAGTAAGCTTTCAAAGTGATAGTACAATATTAAGTCCATCGAATATTGCAACATTAAATCTATTGAATTTTGCACCATTAAATGTTGTCATTATTGGCAATACATATTTTTTAGCATTTCCCAATGTTATACCTAAGTACACTTATTTTTCTATTTTTTTTTGTAATTAATAATAGTATTTTCTAAGTGAACACTTCATATTAATACTATTTATTTCTATTGAACTTCAAATAAATTTGAAACCTATAGCTGCTCACTCAAAACTCATAAGCTCAAAGTACAATTGCTAAAGCTTTTATACAAGCTCAATTTCCTTGATGATTGTTTTGAAGCTTGCATTTCTATTAATTTTATTTCGGTCTTCGATGACATTAAGAAAATATTAATGCTAAGGATACTTCTAGTATAATGCAATTTGAATAATTTATGTATTCTCTATTCTCTTGACAGTTGTAGATTTATTCAATATTAAAAAAAAAAATGATACATATTTATTAAAGTTCCTAATTAATTATTTAGTAAACTCATTATTTTAATTTCATTTGTAATTAATAATAGTCATTTCCAATGAGGTAACATTTGCTTAAATAATTCAAATAACATTTTATATTAATATTACTTCTATCTACTACACTTCATACTAATACTACTACTTTAAAGTATAAATTCAATACATTTTTTTAGTGTTTCCTAATGTTATACCTTAGTACACTCATTTTTCTAATTTCAATTGTAATTAATAATAACCATTTCCAAGTGATGTGACATTTGTTTTGATCATTAAAAGACCACTTCATATTATTATTAATATTATTTCTTTCTATTGAACTTAAGATAAATTGAGTTTATAATTGATATTATGCAAACATTTCTATTGTTCATTTAATTTAATAATTATTAAGTCAATATGCTTATATGTGGGAGCTTTCCTCCTGGATTTTACAAATTCTTTCCAAGAAATTGTCAATCTAAAAAACTTATTTCCGACTATTTTGACTTGTTTTGTAACTATTTGATTTGTTTCTCATATTTCTATTTCTTTCTTTCTTTCTAGCACATAAATTATAGAAAGAAGTTAAAATTATAGAAATAAATTATTTGTTTTCCCTTACTACTTTCATTGTATCACATTTTGTTTATCTTCTCTTTTTAGGTTGCACTGTTTTCCATTTGCCATTGTAATATGTATTAATTTAGTGCATGTAGTGAGCTTTTATTATATGTTTGCAACTATATCAAATTCATTCACAACTATTCTAGTCATTATTTGGGGTAAGTTATTTTAGATCATTTTGTTTCATGACCGATGGACTGGTGAAATCTATAGTTTTTGTCATTATTCGTTGATTAAGTTTTTATATTGTCATGGAAGAGATTTCATATGAATGTCTTACAACTGTTTGAGGCTATTTTGGAGTGTTGTGTGTTAGTGTAGTTTTTTATTTTTCTTATTTTGCTAGGTTTTTCCTACACTTTTAATAATCTCGCTTAGGTTAATAAAGCATGTCTTATTAGGTGAATGGTTGTGAGGTGTCACCTTCCTACATGTGAGCATCAATTAGCTATCTTGGGAAGATACTTTGCTATCTTTAGTCCGATAGATGTTTGCTCCTCATTGGTTGGTGTTGCCACCTCCTCCCTCTTCCTAGCCTATATAAGCATGCTACCTGGCTTGTATTTGTATCTCTTGTTTTTGCATCCTCTTAATGCTATTTTGCTTCCAGCATTTGCATTACTCTCTTGGAGACTAACTCTATGATGCTATTTTGATTTTGTATCATTTGCATTCATAGTTTAGATATTTACTCTTTGCACTAGTTTTTTGGGTTATTAATCTTTTCAGATTCTAACATGGTATCAGAGCTTTTCTATGTGCAAGAGTAGATTTTACTTTTCTTATTTGAGAGATTCGAGGGGGGCAAATAAACTGTATTGTAGTTTTTTGAAAAATGAAGTATGCTCTTCTCTTGCATCTTTGGATGATCCTGAGAATCAAAAAAGTTTTGACAAAAACAATTTTTCTCTGGGGTTTCAATCTCAAATCTGACAACCAACTTGCATATTTGGAGTTTTCAATCAATTTTGCAGGTTCCAGCATGCCATTGATGGACTTAAGAAGCTGATCCAGCATTTGCTTGTCATATTTTGGTTGCTGGGGTCGTTTTCTGATTTTTGGAGCCATTTTTTACTATTAAAGGCGTCTGATTTACACTACAGCAACATCTTCTGTTCATCAACAAGAAAAACGCTTTTTGGGTTTTGTTTGCAGCCTCGAAAAACCATTTGGGTATCTTTTAGATTTTGCATGCAAGCTGTATATTTTTCAGAATCGAGCATGCAAAGCTACAGCCATACCCCTCTCCGTTGGCAGTCACAGATTTGAATGCAGTTTTCAAATGTCTCGTTCTTGCTCATACGGACTCCGATTTTGACGATTCTTGTTATAAACTTGGCTATTTTTTTGTGCTCTATCCACTAGTGGAGTTGGTTTTTTATTTTCATGCACAAATTCTTCATAAATTACAGATTTTCAGCCGTGACTATGCACAGTTCTCGTTTTGGAAACTTCGGAGGATCATAACTTTCTCATACGACCTCGTATCGAGGTGATTCTTTTTTTGAAAGTGCATGATTTTTTGAGTAGATCGCAGTGGTACTATATGTTTCTTTGATTATTGTGCCCAAGTTTCACTTTTAGCATATGCTCTTCATGAGGAGGCCCTGTTAGTTTTTCTTCCGTAACTTGAGCATACAGACGTATTTTTTCAATCCAAAAAATGCATCAAAAAGCTGGTTCTGAGATGGAGATGATGGTACAGGTGTTTTTGATTTTTGCTACAGTCTAGTTGCCTATTTTGGCAGTCAAAGCCAAATGTTCTATTTTGCCTTCCGGGAGCCATATCTCGCTCATTCGGCCTCTTTTCTAGGCTCGCCAGATATCATTGGAAAGCTGGTTCTGTGAGTTATTCAATTACAGAGATCTTTTATCCAGATTCTACTCCAGGTTCTTTCTCCTCCGAGTTTTGCACTTTCGCACTCTGGCGGATTACTTGGATTCTACAGGTCCTGGAATCTCTTCTTCTGTTCTTTTGGCTCACTCTTCTTTCTGAATTCTGAGCATTGTATGCTTCTATTCTGTTGCATTCCTTTTTCTGTAAATGCACTGAGATAAAGTGCCTACTTTTGCATATCTGGGATCTTGTACACCTTGTGTTTGTCTGTACTCGCACTCAGTTATAAAGTGCCATGGGGGGTCATGATGTTTTTTCATTTTGTGCTCATCCACCTTTGTCAAGTGAATTTTTCTTCCACGACATTAGCCCATGCAGTGTGTCGGTGACACCGCCCTTTATCCTGTGCTTGTACTTCTATTGCACTATTGGTGTTCTTGATTCTTCTTCTTGCAGATGTTTTTGGCATTGCATTTCAGTGTTCCTCTCACCCCTCTCCTTGTTCAACATTATGGGGGGGTTCACTTGTTGTTCTATGCTTCTTTGGTTGATGGTTCGTGCCTTCTATTTCCATGGAGGTTCTACAGATCAACATTTTGACAGAGTTTGCAGCTTCATGCTCTTTTTTGTTCCTCTATTTGGGACATTTCCTAGATTGGAGGCTTAATTTCCTTCATCTAGTTCTTTTTCTTGTATTGGGTACCTGATCAGGCCTTGTTGCCGGGACCCATTTCTACATCTAACTAAGCTTCGCTTATGGGGGGGTTGTTAGTGTAGTTTTTTATTTTTCTTATTTTGCTAGGTTTTTCCTACACTTTTAATAATCTCGCTTAGGTTAATAAAGCATGTCTTATTAGGTGAATGGTTGTGAGGTGTCACCTTCCTACATGTGAGCATCAATTAGCTATCTTGGGAAGATACTTTGCTATCTTTAGTCCGATAGATGGTTGCTCCTCATTGGTTGGTGTTGCCACCTCCTCCCTCTTCCTAGCCTATATAAGCATGCTACCTGGCTTGTATTTGTATCTCTTGTTTTTGCATCCTCTTAATGCTATTTTGCTTCCAGCATTTGCATTACTCTCTTGGAGACTAACTCTATGATGCTATTTTGATTTTGTATCATTTGCATTCATAGTTTAGATATTTACTCTTTGCACTAGTTTTCTGGGTTATTAATCTTTTCAGATTCTAACATTGTGAAGCCGCAGAAAATATGTGTGCCTCGACAATAGAGAGGGAAAAATATGATATACAATGAGTAAGACATGGAAAACAATAGAGAGGGAAAAATATGATATACAATGAGTAAGACATGGAAACATTGACGATGGAGGTAATAACAACAAATGTTAGCATACTTACTATTATTTTCATTTGATAAAATGAATTTGGGTACTCATGATCTCATTTTTCATATGGAGTGCGAGATTCCATTCACTTACAATTTTTTTTTGATTTTTTGGAAGAAAGAACAACACAAATATAAAGCTTTGGAAGAAAGAGAGCACAAATAGAAAGTTTTCCACGACAAAAGAAGAATATTGTGTTTATTAGCACGTCATCTCCATTCAAAAAATCTTCACCCAATGTCATTTATTTGACAGTAATGTTTCCATTAGCATAATATATTCTAAAATTTATTGTGGACAAAATTTATGAAATACGTTATTGATTATATTTAATTCTTATCCATAATCTTTATTCTAATTCGAGAGAGAATGACTTTTTTATTACATTTAATGTGATTTTTGAATTTTAAAATTCAATTATTATTTCATTTTTTTAAATTTAATTTTCTAAAATAGTTTGAATCAAATTAAAAATCATGTCAAGTTTTATTGAATTTGTTTGGTATTTTTTACATTTATGAATTATTGAAGAGAAAATATTTTTATCTTAAGATATAAGAAAGATTGTTTCTATAATCAATAATTTGGAAACATGGTAAAAAAGATTGTTTCTAAAATCAATATATTGGAAAAGTTGTAAAGAAAAATTGTTTCTGAAATTAATAAATTAATAAATTGTATATTAATTATTTAATAAAATAGCTTATTATAATGATTTAACACTAAAATGCAATTTTTCAAAAGAATTGAAACATACATATCTTATTTGAGTCAAACAAATATGAAGTGAAAATAAATTAATAGAATTAAAATTACATACAATTTTCTACACCTAATTTATTTTAATTATTTCTATTGACTAATATTGCACATACATAAATGTGCAACTGCGAGTTTTAACAATACCTTAACATTTTGACTACAATCTAATTATACAGCGGGAGGAACTAGACGCTATTCGTCTTGTTTACACTAGGTGACAATTAAGGTTTTTTTTGATAGGCACAGACAAAAGTTGGATAGTTGGGGAGAGAATAGAGAGAGATTCTCGGATTTAGCCCCGTTAATATGACACGATCAATAGGAGCAAAACGTATTTAAACGCAAAAGAAGAGGGAAGTCTTGTAGACGGAAGTCTTACATTGCGCAGGCGGAGAGGGAGAGAATTAAAACAACCATAAAATAATTCCCGCGTCTATGGGGTTCGTTGCATTTGCTGGCAGATTTCTGTTTTCAGCCCTTTTCATCTACTCTGCGTGGCAAAAGTAAGTAGACATATTTTTCAATTTTGCCACATTCATCCGATACATATTTCTGATTAAGATTTATGTTGGAGTGAGTGTTCTCTTATAACATTTCAATCCTCCTCTTCCAAAAATCCTAATCCAATCACTGTAAAGTCCTGTCCTCTATTAAATCAGTTGCTAACTGTTTTAAAATAGTATTAAGCTGTTTTGCTTGGCGAATTTTTGTTTTAATGCAGTCTGTTTGTTTTTAGATTGTGTTATTCCATTGTTCAGATGGATTAAATTTCCTTTAGGGGTAACATTGGCTTAGAAGCCTCACCTGTGATTTTCTACAGATGCTAGGGTGCTCTATCACGTGAGTTGCCTGCCTCTATATGGTTGGTGTGTGGATTGTTTTCTTCCATTACGACTGAAGAATACCTTTTCCCTCAATCACACGCGGTCAGATCTGTTGGGGGACTGATTTAATCGTTTCAATGCAGTTTCTTAATCTACATTTAAACACTTTATTTTCTCTCGTAGGATTTAAACCCTACATTCTGTTTGAACATTCTTTCCTAATTGTATGCCCCTATTTTTCGTTTTGGCGCATTAATCTCCTGAGGACATGTTAATCCATATGCTGGGATCTAAGTAGTCAGTACTTAAGTTGACTCGTGTCATTGGCCATACACCTTCATAACTTATTTGTAACTAGAAAATTGCTTATTGACTCCTTTATTCTCCCTTCGAATGTATTTTTCCTTAAAGTTTTCACATAGTTGACGTCATTGCTCGAGTAATGACATTTTATAGCAACGTTATTCTAGCTGGGATTTGGCTTCAGGGTTTAAATTTATATCTATAGTCATCTGTTGATATTGGATAACTTTTTTTATAAGACAAGTCAGATATTCAATTTGTGCAAACATATCTGCTTCAATAACATAACTTAGTTTTAGAAGATTTGATACCAATGAAGGTGAGACAATATAAAGATATTATGAGTCCTATAACTTTGGTCTAGTTAGGTCTTCATCTATTTGTCTTGATTACTTGGAAAGGTGCTCTACTGTCATATAAGGGTGCAATGAGCTTTTGTAAACAAAAATTTCTTTTTAATAAATTTGATGTCCTCATTGACAGTTACACTTCAATGTCACATGGAAGATAGTGGAAGAAAATGAATCACTACAAGGGTGGAGGTTGTGTGTAATTGGCGAGAATGGAACTACTACGTTTTGTATTTGAACTGAAATAGAGATAAGGTTGATTTGTTGCCATCTTGTGTTCATTGACACACTCTTCGTGCTTGTTGAGCCATCGTTTTGCATGATGCTGAACGAAAGAAATCCTTTTGAACTCCTCTCTTGAAAAGCTAATCGAGGATCAACTCCAAGTTTTTGGGCGATCTTGCGACCTACTGAAATCCGCTCAATTGAAGATAAATGTGTACGTTCACGAGGAGGCCTTTGCTGGTTCTAAACAATAAGTGATCTTTTCTCCAATTTGTTATGTCAGCGGAATTCATTAACATGAAGCAAACATTAGAACTAAAAGCTTGCACAATCATAACAACACAATAAAACCATTAGCTCCATTATTATTCATGAATAAGCATTCACAAAAATAACACATTCCAGCAAGAATAACTACACTCAGAATGAGACCACCAATAACATATATTATTGCATCAAAATAACGACTTGGAGTACATATTACATCCATGTATTTATAAGATATCATCTCCTCCCTTTGTGTTATGAGTGAGACTTCTTAAAATGCAAGCACATGCTAAAAATTAATAAAACAAATCTAATTATATACAAATTGACTCTTTAAATGGTGCTAAGTAGGTCTTCACCCTTGTTTATATCAATTAATGGGTGTATGAACCTTTACTTAACACAAAAGAATAAAAGAATGAGAAGATAAGAAGAGGGAAGCTGTGAGATGATCTGGAGTCTCTAGAAGCTCTAAAAATGAAAGTTTGGCCTTCTCTAGGCGCTTTTGGGAGTTGAACTGCCGTCAAAATGCGTTTCCGGTGCATGGAAAGCTCTAAATTAGGAATCGACAGTTAACTGTTGGTGCACTGCTTCTTGTTCAAAACTGTCGGCACACCTTGGTGACAGGTTCCAAAAATTCAAAATTCTTATAAGTGTCAAAACTAAATTTCCAACATTTGGGTTTTCTTCCCTTTTAGACCAAAATGATGTTTAGATACTTGCTCTTAAACTTCTCTATTATTTCCGCCACTTGGGTAGCCTCTGACAAATCGAGACCCTCATACTTATTCTTCACTACTTGTCATTAATTATTCACTTCAATCCTTGTTTCCGCAAAATCCTCAAGCTTGGCGTCCATTTCCAACAGTGCTTCTTCGGTCTTGAAGGCTTGTCTGATGTCATCTTCTGATGAAGCTTCTTTAAATGTACCTCTGAACTATTGAACAACTGATTGCACTGCAAAAAGATTGGTCTTTGACTCATCATCAAAAATCTCAAGGCTAGCGGCATTGTAACACCTCTTCGCTTCCAAAAACTGCTCTTGAGCCTTATCTTTAATCTGCTGGATTTCTACGTGCAATCCCTCCATAACCTTATTGTCTGCCGATATTTTCTCTTTCCAATCATCTAACATGTCAAGCTCCTCAGCCGCATATGCCTCCATTAACATTCGATACCTTTGACCTTTGATTGATTTTAGAGCCTGTAGGTCGTTTGCCCAGGTATGAACTTCATCCCTTAACCCAAAATCTTGGTTCACTATGGACACCAACTTGTTGGCATTCGACTGGATGTGGTGTAACAGACCTAAATTTCCTTGTATTATCTTCACACCTTTTTCTTCAAAATTGTCATGCCATTGCTGACATGCTTCCAAGAATGGATCTAGTT
Organism: Cupressus sempervirens; assembly: GCA_028749045.1. Classification (NCBI taxonomy): domain Eukaryota; kingdom Viridiplantae; phylum Streptophyta; class Pinopsida; order Cupressales; family Cupressaceae; genus Cupressus; species Cupressus sempervirens. Next base: position 737,429,367 of record CM053786.1, read on the forward strand.
GTGTTGTTCCTATCCCTTTCCTCTCTAATGTTGCCACAAGAATGATCTCTAGATTTTCCAAGGCGATTGGGCCCACAACTTCATGCAGATAGCCTCTTAATATCTCATTTTGCTTCCGCAGTGCTATTAACTCGGATTCATCCCGGTCCATATGGGTGAACACCTCTTTCATACCTGTAGCGATCATCACTTTGGCTGTGTCTATCGTGGGTTTTCCGAACATGACCTTCTTGATTTGGTAGTCTTTAGGAGTCAGTTGTTCGGTGTTAAAGTGCAGAGGAGGAATGGCTATATGTGCAAGCAAGTTTCGATCTTGGTTCTTCATTATGAAGGCCAATGTTCGTGCATCACCCGTAGGTAGCTTAGGCTTCTTGATTGCTTTCACTAATTCCTTCATGCCCTCTTTAGTTGTCAGGTCCAATTGCCTTTTCTGGCAAAACATGACCTCCCTCTTTAGCTATGTCGGTGTGGTGCCCATGGGAGACATGTACTTCGTTGAAGAGGCTGTTTCTACTGCAGGCTCCTTCCCCTTATCAGTCCTCTTTGGAGTATTTCCCTGTTGAGAAAGATATACAGTTGGAGTCTCTGTATTTGGTTGGGGCAAGTTCCTAGCTTCTATATCTTGAGGAATTTGTTGAGGATCTTCAAGTATTTGCCCTTCCCCAGATATTTCATCGGCATGCAGCGACTGGGGCTCCCCTTCCTTGGTTGCTCGTTCTTCTTCTTGTGTAGACTCGGGAAGTGGAGTCACTGAACCTTTATCCAAAAATGCCAAATCCTGAGATGGTGGTGGTGGAATGCCCAAAAGTCCTTGAGGTAGAGGCGACAATTGATTCCAGTCCTTTCCTAAGGGTTCACTTGTGGGAGTATCTCTTATTTTCTCTCCCACCATCTCAGCACCCACTAGCATGAAGTCAAAGTCAAAGAGGTTGAAGACATCACTTTCTTGCCCTTCCATATCATCTATCTATTGTTGTTGCTCATCTTCTAATGTCGATACTTGGATAGGCTCCCTTGGAGCAGATGGAGGTGTCACCATGGAGCTTCTTCTCCTCTCTTCCTCTGTGGCCCTAGCCAAGTGGGTCCTTTGGCTTAAGGGGACAAATTCTATTTGCTCCCCTTCTTCCGCCTTCGCTTCTAGGATTGTCTCGGGCACTTTTGGGGACGAAGTTTTTTTCTTCTTTAATCACCTCCTCTGTGTTCCTACCATAGTTGATTCAACCCTTGCCTTTTTGGGAGTAGAGGGGGAGGCTTCTTCCTCTTGTGTTGCCACTGGTGGTACTCTTTGCTCCTCTACCCGCTCTTCCTCTATTTGTTTCGGCTGTGGAGGCGCTTGTGGCTCTTGTGCGGACTCTTGAGCTTGGGGCTCAACTTGTTTAGGCTGTACTTGTTCTTGTTGAGGCACTTGGGCTTGAGCTGTTTGCTTGGCCTTTGAAGGTACTCTTTTCCTCTTGTTGGTGCCCTGATTTTCCCTAAAGTACTCAACCTCCCTCTAATGCTGGTGTACCATTTCCCGCCTTATTGGGGATTCAGCAGGGAAGGTTGGCGCTGCGACTAATGCAACTTTTCCTTTGATTGGCCTTGCTGTGGCTTGTAGGGGAATAACCCGAGGAATTGGATCCATTCTAAAAGGTTTCTTGATCCTTTGTCAATTGGACTATATGCTTGGCCCAATGATTTATATTTGCATTCTCATCTCTCCCTATTTCAACATTCATTATTGGCTAGTCATAGATCTTGTCCCTGTTGTATAAAGGAACCATGATATCTTCGTTATCCTTTTCCACAGCCTTTAGAGGGATCTTAATCTTCAACACATGTTCTGCTAAATATAGTATCATCCTACAATAGTCCCTTATACGGACATTGTAGTCATCTACTGCGTTCATTCAGTGGTCTTCTAATGCATCCTCATGTACAAACTCTTTCCCTACCAGGTGTTGTACCATACCAATGTTGTCAAAGTAGCGGCGACAAGAGTTGTACTTTTCCAAGGGATATTGATCCCACTCAGAATCGAAGGTGATAATATCTTGCTTTTGTTTCACCTCAAAAGCACCAATTGTGATGGGCCAAACCCATGTCTTCTCACTATATCGTATATAGAAGTGAGTTGGCATGCAATCTCCACTAGGATTAGCCTATCAAATGGGTATCTTGGGAGCTTCTTTGGGCACAATAGAGTACTAGTTACCCTAAGATAGGTGAATGTTATAAATTGAATGTAGTAAGTGCCGATCTTTGTGATCCTCGCCGTTGCTTCTACTAACATTCTTTAGGCATAATCACCTTCAATGAACCTGATGATTGTGAAGATGAACCCCTCATTCACCACCTTGTATTCCACACTTTGCAGTGGGAGCTTCTTCTTCACCAATTGTGGATATACCACATAAGACCAAGCATTTGCATCCTGCATGCTTCCCTTTTGTAGAGGCCTGGGTAATCTGTGGTTCTACGTAAAGATCCGAACTGGCTCCCATTCAAACATTGGAGTACAATTGATTGTTTTTGCAATTTAAAAAGTTTTCTAATTTTTTTGTATTTTTCCCAAGTATAAAAGAATCAACACTTTCATGAAATAAAAATCCAATTAAAACTGAACAATTATTTTTTGTACTTATTTGGAAATCATAAATACACATTATTAGATTGGCATCGGAAATACTTTAATTCATCAAGCTGTGCCACCCATTTGGCCTCCTATTGCTCACGTTAACTCCTCAATGGCAACACCTAGCCGCAGGTAATTTATTGTCCCTTTATTCGATCATGGAATTCGTTGTATGCTGTGTGGGAACCACGTGCAAGGTAGCTGAATGCAAAGACGTCACTCCTAAACACCTAATCACGAGTTGGCAAAATGAAACGCAAGCCCAACAAAGCATATGTTAGCTCCTCAGTAGCTGCCCAATTCAAACGCAAGTCTGGGAGTAATTGAATGAACGCTAATATACTACTGTCTAGTCTCTGTATGGAATCTGTCCTTATTTCCAACCATAGCTACCGATTTGAAAGGAAAACACAAACCTCCCATTGTTAATTCAATCAGCAAAACCAATGTAAATTCTTAGCAAGAAACGTCAACCTCCACTTTCAGGTTTCTCCAAGCCACAGTAGACATAGTAGGAGAATTCGATAATTGTTCACTCAGCACAATTATCCAAGAAGATCTCATAAAGTCTTCAAATCCTCAGCCAGGCAATATGAGCAAGAAAATATAATATTCAAGATGATCTCTCTTTCTCCAAAAAGCCATATTTATAATACAAATTTGAGCCACTTCGCTTCACGCTCATACCTTTCACTTAAAAGCAACTTTAATAATATAAATTCATAACACTTTATATTATAAAACACAATGATAATCATTAAACCACAATCCTCCAAATAAATATGACTTCAATAATATTTCATCGAGAGATCAAATAACGAAAACAGATGACCACCCTACCTGAACTGCACACCCAAAATAGTAACTGTCCGAGAGTGACTTATTAAAAATAGTAAGTCCTAAAATTTCAATATCCCGTCAAAGACTCCTAAATCCAAACGTCAACTCATGAGGGTCATGATGATGAGTTGACAAAACCATACTTCAGAAACTTGCTAAATCGAGGATATTACAGTCCTCCCCCCCCAAGATTGCTTGTCCTCAAGCAATCACAATCTGGGATGCTATAGAATATCCTCAGGCTCCTAGGTAGCATCCTGTTTTGGTAAGTTTTGCTGCTTAACCAACAACTCACAGATGGTCCTTTGTCGCAACTGTCTCTTTCTAGTATCAAGAATTGCCTCTGGAATCAACTCCAATCTCCCTTCATCATCCAACAGAGGCAATATAGGAGATGGTATCACATGACGGCCCGAAGCTCCCTTAAAGTGTGAAACATGGAATACATTATGAACCTTGCTATCCTCAGGCAGATGCAACTCATAAGCCACCTCTCCAACCCATTGTACAATACGAAAAGGACCATAATAACATGACTTAAGTTTCTCGGCACCACTCTTTTTGATCGAAGATTGCCGATATGGCTGCAACATCAAGTAAACCATGCCAGCCACCTGAAAAGTCCGACCTATTCTCCGCTGATCAGCATACTGCTTTTGCTGATTCTATGCTCTCTGTATATTATCTCTCAATGACCTTACTACATCCTGACTATCTTGCAATAAATCTCTTGCACTCGGTACTCTGCTATTACCACATAACAAGTCTATAACTAGGTGGATTATACCCGTATAGAGCCCTGAAGGGTGACATCTGTGTAGTCATGTGATGAGTGGAATTGTAACAATACTCACATAAGTGAATCCACTTTACCCAAGCCTTCCGCTGAGAAGAGACAATTCCGCAGATATCTCTCAACCCATTTGTTCACTATTTTCGTCTATCCATCAGTCTGCGGGTGGTAGCTTGTGCTAGGGGTCAACTTAGTCCCACACAATCTAAAAATCTCCTATCAAAAATGACTCATAAATCTGCTGTCACGGTCACTCACGATGGTTTTGGGTAAACCATGCAATCTGAAAATCTCCTTGAAAAATAACTCGGCTAATTGTATATTTGAATAGGTAGTGGTAATAGGGAAGAAATGAGCATACTTCGCGAGCTTGTCTACCACCACATATATACAACTTCGTCCTTGAGCTTTAGCTAAGCCCACAATGAAGTCCATGGAAATTCCCTCCCACTTCCTTTAGGAATAGGAAGTGGCTGTAATAAACTAGCGGGATATGTGTGTTCATGTTTGTTCTGCTGACAAACCAAACACTCTCAGACATAGTGATAAACATCAGCCTTCAACTCCTTCCATGTAAATCTCTCTCGAATCTGTCTATAAGTCTTGAAAAAATAAGGGTGACCACCCATAGGAGAATCATGGAATGCTCGCAAGATAGTCCTACGCACATCTGACTCTAGAATCAAATATATCCTCTCTTTGTAGATAATCAACTCTCCTGAAAGCGAATATCTATCATCCTGAATACTGCCATCCACAATACCTGAGGCCCACTGATCCTTAGCATATTCAACAACAATTAGATGTCTCCAATCCTCTGAAATATCAGAAACTATATAGAGATGAGGTCTCCTCGAAAGAGCATTTGCAACAACATTTTGAGTTCCCTTGATATAAGAGATATCAAAATCGTAAGATTGTAGCTTGTTGACCCACTTTTGCTGCCTCTCATTCAAACCCTCTGCCCTAGGAAATGTCTCAAGCTATTATGATCAGTCTTAATACAAAACTTGTTGCACACTAAATACTGCTTGAACTTGGCCAAAGCATGCATGATGGCCAACATCTCTTTATCATTAACACTAAAAGATCTCTTAGGACCCCGCAATTTCCTATTTTCAAAGACTATGGGATGTCGATCCTGGGACAAAACTGCACCAATACCCTCTCCAGAAGCGTCACAGTGCAAATCAAAGGGCCTAGAAAAATCAGGTAAAGCCAACACAGGACATTAAGTCATGATAGTCTTAAACTTCTCAAAACATTCCTGTGCCTGGGCCAACCACTGAAAAGCACCCTTACGTGTCAGGTCTGTAAGGGGAGCAACATGTCGTGAAAAACCGGCCACAAACCTATGGTAAAAGGCACAAAGATCAATAAACCATCTCAACTGTGTCAAGGTCTCAGGTGTAGGCTACTCCACAATAGCACAGATCTTATCTAGGTCCATGCGAACACCATTAGCACCAATAATATGCCCCAGATAAAGTAACTTTGTCATACCAAGAGCACATTTCTACTCCTTGGCATACAAGGAAGCGCAATCCGATATACCCAGAACTGCATCCAAATGAACAACATGATCATCCCAAGTCTTGCTATAAATCAGAATGTCGTCAAAGAAAACCAACACAAACCTACGGAGCTGACTGTGGAAGTAGACTGAAAAGTGACAGGAGCATTGGTAAGTCCAAAAGGCATGACCAAAAACTCAAAATGCCCATAGTGACACCTGAATGTTGTCTTCTCTATATCTTGCTCTCTAACCCGGATTTGATGATAGCCGGACCTCAAGTCAATCTTCGAAAAATACTTTGCCCCATGCAATTCATCAATGAGTTCATCAATCCATGGAATAGGATATCGGTTTTTAATGGTCTTCTTATTCAACATTCAGTAATCAATGCACATCCGGAGGGTGCCATCTCTCTTCTTCTAGAACAACTGAAGAAGCGAATGGGGACTTACTTGGCCTAATATGCCCCTGGTCAAGTAGCTTTTGTATGATTTTCTCAATCTCATCTTTGAGCCTTTTCGGGTGGCGATAGGGCGTGAACATAATGGGCTTAGTGCCCTGCTCCAACTCAATGATATGCTTAATCCCACGATCTGGTGGCCTACTAGGGGGTAAATCAATAAACACTTTAGAGGTTTAATTCTTAACTACTGAATATCAAGATGATAATATGCCTCCCCAATACCCTTCTGAGTGGGCATAATCCTGCACTCCACTACCCAATCAATAATATCCTCACGACGAACCAAATGCTGCATGCGTCGTAGGGAGATCTGCTTAAGCTCATTATTATGGATTGCTTTAAGAACCTGAGGTTGAGGCTGCCGTCCTTGATGAATCTCATCTCCATCCTCTCTGTGCTCAAGCAGATATCCTTAAGCGTGTGTAACCAAGCCATACCAAGGACTATATCTATTCCCCCCATGTCTACCACATAAAAATGTGCAGTGAATGCATATGTATTAAGTTTCACAGGAAGATCTGAAATCATCTTGTTACACTCAAGGTGTAACCATCAACTCCCTGTACCCGCAGGCCCTCAAAATCCTTAGTCTGCATACCTCTCTTGGTAACCAAACATGTGTCAATAAAATTATGAGTAGCTCTGGTATCAAATAAGGCAACAATACCCTGTCCAGCTATGAGCCCACGCATCCTAAAAGCTCCCTCCTTCCTTATACTAGATAAGTAAGCTACCTTGAGGTTGGAGTCATCCGCCTCATCCTCAATATCATCACTCCTATGGTGATCTTGATCATAATCCCCAGACTGCTCCTGAAACTCAATACTACCATCATTATCGTAGAACCACTCCATCATCCTATTTTTGCCCTAAGGCTTCATAGGACAATCGTGGTCAACATCATAGGGACCCCTACAGTAGAAACACAACTTCCTCCTCAAATCATTAATTGTTTCCCGGTCCAAAGGTGCTGCAGCAGGAAGCTTACCCTTAGATTTCTCCTCTCTCTGGGGAGGTATCTATCATAGGAAGACGTAGCAGGCTTCGAGGCAAACTTGCCTCTAGGTGTAGAAGCCTCTAAGTTATGGGCCTTTTTCATCGCCTCCTGCAATGAAGGGGTATGTAATGACTTAACCCAACCTCTGGGTGGCTCAACAAGTTCCTCAATGAAAAGCATAACCCTCCTCTCAGATATGTCATATACCATCACTGACAACCTCTGGAACTCATTGATAAATGCCTCCAAACCAGTTGTTGTCTGTCGTAACTGAGCCAACTCCCTAAAATAAACCTCAAGATCGTTCTATCAACCTGTCAACAAACTCTTGGTATGATATGATCTGATCACGATGGAGAGATACTAAACCATGGTACCACCAATCGTGCGCAACTCCATCAAGGTGTAGCACAAAAAACTTGATGGTGCCCTCCTCAGTCATAGGACACAAAGCGAGGTAGGTGTTGAGCTTGTGGACTTAAGTTGTAGCAATCACTCTACTGCTCCCATCAAAATGAGCCAATGTCATCTTACCAGTTGCCTGCTGAAGCTCAGTGTACCTAGGCCGTTGTCAGTCAGTAGTGGGCCTACCCCTGGAATGCTCACGCTTTTGTGTTAGATAATTGTCAAAACTCAAGTTATCCTTCAATGCTCGAGGAAGGGCATCCCACTCATGAAAATGAATCAGTACATCGTCAACAAATGGGGCGGCATCAAAAGTAGTGCTAATTGCATCTAATTCTGGTCTCAGGAAAGTAGGTCTCTATGGCCTGTCCTGAGCACCAATATAACTTGTCCTGTCCACCCTATCATCCATTCTAACATGATCCTCGATCCTGTGCTTATCATCAGTCCCGATCCCTGCATCCACATGTGACCTATGAGAACCAATGGAAATATCTTGAGCTCTCTCTTTACCCAGATCTCGAGGCAAAGCTAACTGCTGCAAAGTGTCGGACAACTATTGGAGAACACCTGTCATTTGTTGTTGCTTGGCTGCGATATTCCTAAATGCCTATAGGGCATCTCTATCAACCTCAGTATTAGTAGCCCGTCGTCCAATGCCACCAGAACCACCCGGACTACCCACTGAACCAAATTGAATCTTTGGCTCTCCCTTTATGGGAGGCGAATTATGATCCCGTCGGGTATAGTGCATGCCTGGCACAAACCTTTGATCATTGTCCATTCTCAAGATGCTAAACAATAAAATATACTTTTGAATTAATCTGAGCCCAATTCCTGCAAGCTGGCAAGAAACCGCTCTGATACCACTGTAAAGACCTGAACTGGCTCCCAATTCGAATATTGGGGTACAATTGATTGTTTTTGCAATTTTAAATTTTTTTTCCCAAGTATAAAAGAATCAACAATTTCTTGAAATAAAAATCAGATTAAAATTGAACAATTATTCTTTGTACTTATTTGAAAATCAGAAATACACATTATTATTATTATTTTTTTTAATTTTAATTTTTATTTTTATTTTTTTTAAAGGGGTAAACGCTTTGACCTGGAGCTATGAACCAGTGAGGCCACAAACGGGGGACCTCATCCCCATGAGATTTGAACCTTGATGGCAAGGATAACAACACAACAACTTAACCATCACAACATGCCACTATTGGCAATCAGAAATACACATTATTATATTGGCATCGGAAATACATTAATTCATCAAGCCATGCTACCTATTCGTCCTCCTGTTGCTCATGGAAGCTCCTTAATGGCAACACCCAGTTGCAGGTAATATATTGTCCCTTTATTTGACCATGTAATTCACTGTAAGCCGTGTGGGAACTACGCGCAAGGCAAATGAATGTAGAGACATCACTCCTAAACACCTAATCACGTGCTGGCAGAATGAAACGCAGGCCCAACAAAGCATATGTTGGCTCCTCAGTAGCCGCCCAATTCAAACGCAGGTCTGGGAGTAATTGAATGAACGCCAATATACTGCCGTCCAGTCTCTCTACAGAATCTGCCCTTATTTCCAACCACAACTGCCAGTATCATTTGAAAGGAAAACATAGACCTCCCATTATTAATTCAATAAGCAAAACCAATGTAAATTCTCAGCAAGAAATGTCATGTCCCCACATTTATAAGCTTTGATAATTAATAATAGACTAAATAATAAATAAATAATGATACAATTTGTTATTATATTTTATAAGTATAATAAATAAGTTAGTAACATATAGAATATAATCATATCATCTATTATATATGATTATAATATAATTAAAATATAATAAATAATAATAAGTTTGATAGAATTAATTATTATAAATTTAATAAATAATATTAAGAAGTGTGCACACTTCTGTGCTCACAAAAAGCACAAAGGGCTAATTTCTCTAAAACTCCTCAGGGCAATGGATTAGGGGGAGTGACTTAGCCCTTTGTGCTTTTTGTGAGCACAGAAGTGTGCACATGCACACCTTGTGGAGGTGCACATGTGCGCACTTCCAATGTGCCTTAGGAGTTTTGACATTTTGCTTTTGTTGTTTATGTAAGGGAAGGTTTGCACATGCGCACCTTGAGGAGGTGTGCATGTGCGCACCTTCACTATCTTCGGTTGCTTAGTTCCTTTTAAGTTTTTTAGGTTCTGGTGGAGGTTGGAGGGTTGAGTTGGGGTGTGCACATGCGCACCTTTGCTGAGTGCTAACCTTGTGTTTGTGAATGTGTAGGGGAGACTTGTTGAAGATCGGGAGCGGAGGAGCGCAGAGTCAAAGGGCTTGGGGGTGCGTACTTTGGAGAGGAGGCGAAGAATAAGTGAGAGGAAGAAAGGGCTTGGGGTTTTATATAAACCCCGGGCCTAGTGCGCATCCTTGCGGGTGCACACCTGCGAAGGTGCGCACATGCGCATCTTTGGAAGGAGATGTTTCGGAGATGCAGTGCGCATGTGCGCTAATGTACACTTAAGCACATGTAAGTTTAAAAAACTCATTTTTTTCCTCTAGTTTCTGTTCCCCGGACCTTCAATCAGGTATTGGGGCTTGACCTAGACTCTTGGGGAGTCCATAAGTGACCTAGACTCCGGACTAGGAGTCTGGTAGACAAAAATTTACTAGGGGTCCCCCATTTCTTGGAGAAATGGGGCGTGCGTTGTGAGACCAAAATAGTGCCCAACATTACATAATTGATGAAAGTTAACCATACCAATCAGATTTATAAATGGAAGAGGAGACAATTGAGGATTTGTAAGGCAAAGGAAGATGACGTGGACATTGGAGAGTTTAATTTGAAGAAACACAAACATGGTGATGTTGATGGAGATGTTCATCTTCACCATCCTAAATCGAAGGATTTGTAGTAATGGTGATGAAGATGGAGAAGAGTGAGATGCTTGGTAGGGTCAATGTAGAGTGTACAAAAGCACAATCTGAAGTGCTCTGTTCTGATCAATCGGAAAAATAAGCAAAGATTGAACAAGAGTATCCATCATGGTAGTTTTAGGCCATTTAGCTTCTTAGAATTTGTTTTGTAGTTCCATTAATAAATCTTATTTAAGGTTTATTTCCAGCATAATTTTCATCTCTTATATCAAAGAGGAAGATTAACAATGGTTGATCTGTTTCTAATAATACTTGTTTTATCAGAACTCCATTGCAGATTGCTACTTGTCAAAGGTATATTCCAAATCTTGTTCCAATCTCACTAGGACAATACTTATAATGAAATTAATTAATGTGTACATGTCATTCCTCTTCGCACTAATTCATCAATTGTATCCACTATATGTAGCGGGATTCCATTTACTTGGTATGTGGAAAACATTGCTATTTGAAGGAACTATTCAAATATGCATTCAAATGGCCTTGGCAATGTATCAAAATTGAATGTATGTTGAAAGCTTGAAGGTTTGGTAGAGAGATAAAGCTATGGGTTTTGCCAATAAAGCTTTACTTTTTAACTCATCTAATAATGGAGATGCCTTCAAAAATCTTCTTCTTTAAGTTGGGGTGTTAGTAAGTTTAAAAATGTGAAATATTATTTTTTGTTGTGTGGAAATAGCAATAGAATTGAGAGGTTCAATGAGTGTGGATGTATCAATTATGATCTATGAAACATGCAAATACTCTTGCAAGGCTTGGTGTGAAGACGTTTTGAGAAGATAATTAATAATAATATATGAAACTCTAATTGTTTGAAATTTACCTCCATTAGTTGAGTAGTAAAGGATGACAATACAAGCAAAACACACAATCTTCTTTAAACCATATTTTAAGACTGCCATGGAAACAATATAAAAAATTCCTTGCAACTTTTGCTTTCCATTTTTGAAGCATTTGATACAAGTTCATTCATGGCTCTAAGCATTAGATAACTTCTCTTTTATGCTAAAACAATTTCCTTTTCCAAAATCTGGTTTTTCTTATAACAACTTTGCATTTGAAAGTGAAGTGAGAAAATAACATCACTCGCTTGCAAAAGGACATAAACTTAAGCCCTCATTTTCAACTATATTAATAAATAATATTTAGAGATATTGACAGTATTCAATTTGAGATTATCCCACTTGATTTTAAGCTGAACTCGAAATCTAAATTGGAAACTTTCACATGGATGCTAGAGGCTCAATTTTTCTTAGAAATCTAATTGAAGGATGTGCGATGTAGACAATGGTCAATGGTATTGTCACTTGCACAAATGTATGATAACATTTTTTAGATGCACTCAATGGCATACACAGTAAATTTTCAGTAAAAAAGGTATTATAAACTTATTCAGTAGAATGAAGAACTTGAATTTACATAGAAACAAATTGAGGGTGACATTTGTGTTCACTGTATAGCAATATTGCTGCACCAAAAGTGTTGTAGCTTAATTTTTAAAGCAAACGTTGTTTCAAGTTGGATACCCATACATTATATTTTACTCAATAGCTCAGGTGTTGGTAGTGGGCTAACATCACTTGTGGGGTTTGCGACATGGCTAAACCACCTCCTATGGTTCTATAAGGATATTGGTTGTATCAGACATTGACAAATCGATCTTTTGGTGCAACAACAACATTGACTAAACGCCACTCGGTATGACTGGCATGGATTCAAACTTGTGACCAAGCTTTGATACCACTTGTGAAGAAGTAAAGTCCACACACGACCGAGGGGGAGGTGAATCAATTGTGACAAATTAAACTTAAATCCAAACTTATAAATCTCAACTACAATAATTAAAACAATGATGCACAACAAGAGGAAACCATACACCATAACACAATGATTTGTTGACTAGGGAGACCCTTGATTAGAGGGAAAACTTCGGTGGGGATGGCACCCACAAGATAGTGTACTAATATATAAGTTCTGTGATAGGATGTGACCCTTTTAAGAGTCAATTGCAGTGCATTTAGTACGAAGTTCTTGTTAGAGGACAAATCACTTCTAGGAGGCCTTGAATCCTTGTTAGAAGGTTCAAACCTTGTTAAAGGTTAATAAAGAAACAAATAGACCCAGCGCCTAAATGCTTCAGCAAGTGTGAAAATTAAACTTCAGAATAACATATCCAAAATACTAAATTGACTGATCTGCAACTTACTTGCTGAAATAGTTCCTTTGAAGCTAAACATAATCAACCAATCTCTTTCTCTGCCCCATTCTCCTCTCATCTGATCATCCAACATTCAAACAAGCATCAATTGATCATATACATTACATACATGATGTACATGATGATTTCCAACTAAGGAAAACATTTTTCCTTTATACTCATACAATTAACTAATTAGGTTGACCTGTTAAAGCTTCCCCAATGTACAATTAATAACATAGGACCATGCTAAGACATACAAGCTGTCATAAGCATCATTACAAATATTGCATTAAGGTTCCCATACATTAGAATACAATTATTACATTTTCCAATGATATACAACATGTTTCCACAATACAGTTGGTTGCCAATAAAACATGTACGTTTCACAACAAGGACCGTTCCAGAATAATATCTAAGCCTTGCTATCACGAATGTAGCTGCACGAACAAGTCTTCTGCCACGATCCAAGCTCATTGATGTTAATTCCACCTCGCTCATAAGATATAGCAAATATGTCACTGTCTCTAACATCAATTCTTGTTGATGTTTGGTAGCTTCAGTCAGATAAACCTATATATAATTATATATATATGTGTTCATCATATATAAGATATAAGTTATTGTAATTTGAGAGAAATTAATATAATAATATAATAATGATTAAATTTGATATTACATTACTTATCTAACTAATGAATAGACATGTCCCATGAAGGGACATGTCTCTTCATGACTTATTCTCAATATAAGTAAGAGATCGCTGTCATTTGGAAAACACATACTAAAAACATGGCAGTGCTATTACATTTGTAGCGATCCATAAAAACCAACATGGTATTAGAGTCAAACTTCAAATGTATAAAGAATTAGTTAACCATGAAGAGAGAAAGCGGACAAATAATCTCTTAAAATTGATAAAGCAAAAGGTGACAAAAATGCTGTATAAATTTTCAAGCCAATGCAACTGGCCGTAGTAAAGACAAATTTGCAAGCTGTTCCAGGCTCGTTTGGCGGTGATCTACAACATTTTTAATATGTAGTGATATCCCCGTGCATTAGGATTTATGGCGATCTGGTGCATCGCAATATAAACTTGTGATATGTGCGGCACAATGTACATGGTGCATTATAGGTCTACTCTATGAGGTCTGCATCTATAGTCCCACAAACTCCTTGATCCAATATTGTAGAGAGAGAGAGAGAGAGAGAGAGAGAGAGAGAGAGAGAGGATAGCTGGAAAGATCTCAAGGCACACCAAAAGTTGATACGCATGCCAATACTTTGAGAGGAAAGTGAAAAAGGATCTTCAGAAATGTTTCAATTGACATGATTAACCAATATCATGGTGCATAGTGTACATGAACTGTGGGAGATATAAACATTGATATTTTACATACAACTGGTGACAAGCTTTCCAAAAATACGTTCTAATTGTTCGATTAAAGTACCCCTACGAAATGTTAGCTTGCCGAATGTAATGATACAAAAAGGTGTTCATGATAGCTTGCTCAAATTACAAATGGAAGGGTTGATACCATTACTAAAGCTTAGCCATAGTTGGCACACGCAATGAGCTTGATCAAGTATCCAATGTAGTAAGGAGACCACCGACTTGGGAATGAGGACAAAGTAGAATTCTCCAATTGCAGTGACTTGTTTATTAGAATGCCTAAAGTAGAGCTTGAGATGCTAAATTGAAGAACTTGCGTATGGGGAGTGCACATGCAGGCTGTGAACCATTTGATCAGGTACCCCTTAGGTTCAAATATACAATTAGACAATCAACCTTCAACCCTCAGGCGATCCTTATTGTGGAGAATGATAAACATGCTATGACACTCATCCTATTTTTATGCATAACGAGGACTGCAGTTTTATTCGACCCACGACATCTTGAGTTGCACAATTGTTGATCGAGATTTGGGCTAGTCTCCACTATTTGGATCTCAACTTTGGCATCTGCCTGCACGAATATCAAGTCCCATACAAAGACATCAGACACAAAACTGCAGGAGATATAAAGGGATAAAGGGTACACATCACCATTGATCAAAATACAGTGACCTGTAAATCATTGATCAAAATACAATGACACATAACATGTAATACAATGACAAATGTGATAAGTAACATGTAAAGTAAGTGAGCCCATCACCTTGCCTTGATCCTTTGACATACTCATCACATGTTGGATCAAGCACAAAATATTGAAAGTTCTTGGTCAAATGAGAAGATAGGAAGTACTCTCACGTGGACCAGATAAGACAAAAGTTAATTACTCTCAGTCATATTGAGAAAGGTGGATAACCTGATAATGAAAGTTTTATGATTAGAGGGATCTCAGGCATATCAGGAATCCCAAAATCATGGGGTAAAATTAAATGTGATTTTCATTAGAAATATATATTGAAGAATTAAGAAATATAATACAAGTGATTGAAATATCCTCCCCATGGTCTTATATTGAGGATAAATATATGAAATCCATAAAGGGGAGGAATCTTTTACTATAGATGGCAGTAAGAGTAAATATAATGGACCTCGAGTGGATGATTATTAAATTCCATGGGTAGCGTATTTCATCAAAGTATGCAAGTTACAGTCAACCATTGATAGAAATCTTGGAGATTCAAGTACAAAAACTAAATGGACATACAGACCCTCATTGGAGCAATCTGCATCAAGGATATTAAGTGAGATAAGTATCCTCTGATTGTTATATCATGAGAACTGATGGACATATTGTCATTGATGTCAAAGGGCTTCACAAAGACCAGACAAGATTGTTAGTGTCAACACCATCAATGTCAAAGGTACAATGAAAGACATAATAAGTTTAATGTTATAGGAGTAATAGTATTGAAGAAAAAACCATCATCAAATGACATTGGAAAGAAGTGACTACATCAATTATTTACAAGAGTACAATAATTGCCACGTAAGATATATTATTGTGAGGATAAATTATTTGAGAAGAAAATGATAATCAATATTAAAATGTGACATCGGAATTGATACAAAAAATATTAAATGATGTAAACAAATAAAGGAGGTATCAGTATACAACAATTGAAGATATAATCAATGAGCAGCAACTATTATTATATGAAGCAACAAAATACAAACACTGCAAAAGCCACAAACGTATGAGATTAATGATTCCAAATAGATGAGCCAGAGATGATATATTAAATACCTATGCGTGCATCTACACAAAAAAGAAGAAGAAATAAAGTTCAATGATAAAGTGCTATAAGGTGGGATTAAAATAAAAACATTATAAGTTACATATGGAGTGCACAGAGAACAGTGATATATGTTATGGAATGATACATTAATTAAATGAAAATATAACAGACTGATAGAAAGACTGCAGCAAACAAATCATTTGGAAGAATAATACAGAGGTGGTAAAGTTAAACAAAGTCAATAAGAATGTCAGTCATACTAAGACATTGTGGTGTCCGAATCAGCTAATGCAGAAACAAACAAGCAATGTCAATATATATGGGTGGTATATCAATTAGATATCTGAAGTAAGCAGAAACATTCAAAGAAACATACACAAGGTCAATACAGAGCAGCTCATTGAAAGACAATACACTTGGTCAAGAGACTGAATCTGAAAGAGAGGTTGTGCCAAGGACATTTGCCAGCAATCGCAATATTATATTATTGTGAGTCCTTTTCTTAGTGATAATGATGACTGACAGAACATTGACTGTCAGGGTTCTTAGCCAACAAAATAAATATGGTGACGAAAATGAAGTCAAGCCAATAATAACATCAAAGGATCTCAAATCAAATATATAATCAAACAGATATGCAAGAATTTGTTTCCAGAACCTTGCTTCAACCTTCATAAATTTTTAAAAAAATGATTAATACTTCAGAAAAGGAGATAGTCAAAAATAGGAAATGACAAGAACAAAAAAAAAAGCACAAAAGAACATAAGGATGATAAATGGGGCAAGGAAGCCATGTGTTAAGTGATAAAATTTGGAGAAGAAGTTCCATGTTATACAGTGATGACGGGAAGGTAAAAAACATCAGCACTCATACATCAGCGATAACAATATTGAAATAATAGTTAAGCAGCAATATATTGTTTTTGTCTGAAGATTTAAATGGAAGAGATATGCATCAGTGTCAAACAAAACAAACCCACCATACCGTAGATCAAGCTTATGATAAGGCAGCGGTTAAAACATGTAAGCATCAACGTCAGCAGAGGATATGAAATCACCAGACATCTACATGTGGAGTGATGTCAGTATGAATAGAATTGAATTCATTGAAGTGGCAACATATTTTCCATACCATCAAAGACATGTGACGTGGATGGACACACAAGCAGTATGAATTGGTCAAGGAAAATAAGTATTGAACAATATATATCACAGGAGCATTGTGTCTATGCAATGATATGGATTAAAAATGAGAACCGGTATCCTAAATTCTGATGCCATTGCTGGAAACCACAAACACGATATCAATCAAAAGAATAGAATACTAACATCTTCAAAACAAATGACAACAATGATCAACAGAGGAGTCATCGGATTAAGGAAGACGTTGAAAGTTTTTCGTTCAGAATATTATGAAGTCTATGGAGGAATCAAAATAAACAAAGACAGTGCTGACACCATATAAAAGACTGCGGCAATCAGAAATAATCCTCAGTAATATTGTTCAGCATCATACAGTGAGCAGCGACACATCATCAGATTTATAATTAAAGTGAAGATCATATTTAAGGCACCTATTCAGCGAGAATCACACGAGCGATACCAAGAAATAACATGAGCCCAAAAAATTTAGTAAAAGATAATAATATTAAAAGACCACAACGTCTGATGGATAAAATTTAAGCTGCGATTAGAGTCTAAAGAGAACAATTAAAAAGTTAAAACTTCAATAAAGGTTTTTCAACCAATGTCTCTCTTGGGGAAGAGACGTAACCTTTATCTTCTTTGAAAAGATTTAAATATAAAATAAGTCCTTGACAAAGATTGAAAAGTCAGTGGTATGGTAAAAGGAGTTACGAATTCAGATAAATGTAATAAAAAAGAGTATAGATATGTTTGATTGAGTAAAAGTGCGTGAAAGGATGATGACATGAGGAGGGCATAAAAATAAATGAGTAGAAAGGAGAAGTAACGAAGAATGGTTACAAAAAGATTAAAAGAAGAGTGTTGATGTTAGTTTTTGTACCACTACATAACATATTAGCAATTGAATATCTGATACGGAGTATCAAACACACAATTCCTCTTTTGAAAAGTTAATACTCATGAAGACATGAGAATAACTCCAATGTTCCTTACACCTATGGATACTAACTCAGTTATCGATGTGATTTGCTGGTAATCGCGTAGGCGGGCTTATGTTATTCATTCAAAGATAACTTGGTGGTACTTTGCTTGCTTGACTTGTTCTTTTCTCCTCGATTACTTTTAGTTTCAACTACTCCTACCACTAAATACTTATTGCTCTACTACTACTATTGATGGAGAAATTAGGAAATGGACGAGGATCTAACCAAATGAAAGCTTGCCAGTGGCGCTACCTCCATTGGTGCGATGATTCTAAGGGATACTCTAAGGATTTTCACACTGACACCTATCTTCCAACCCAACTTGAAGTACAAGTGGAAAGATAATATGCAACTAGAACTTAGGAGCGATTGGACTAGATTACTACACAAGGCTTCCTAACAAGCCACTAGGATGCTAGTGGCCTAGTATATAGGTCTATATCAAACATTCACTAACATCAGCATACAATTAGCCATCTACTTCTACTCTAACAACATGAAATGAAATCGTACTTTAATTTGAGAGATGAGAAGAACCATGCAATACGCCAAAATGATCATGTATATCCACCATGCAAGCCACAACAATGAATAGAGAACAATTTTGATAGTATTTTGGCAACAATTCTCCGACATAACTCTCTCACAAATGAGAGTGAAATGGCCTTATATAGATGCCCCAAATTACAATGAATGGCCGAGATTAAGAGGCAAAATCAAGGGCCAAGATTATATCTTACAAACCCTAATTAGGGTTACCATTATTCGACCAATTACATGAGGGCACCAACTTTGTGGGCCAATGAGAAAATTACAATAATTTGTCAACCAATGAGAACATAGGACACTTGGCATGATTTGATTGCATGCACATGAAAGTACCACCTCATCAACCTTATCTTATAAATTTATTCAGTCCTTGAGATAAGGTGAAGCCTTGGATGCTTGAGCTTGTCCTTAGAAACTTTCTCATCACCACTCGAACTTGCTTGTACTTGATGTCCTGACCTTGAAAGGATGAGGTCTTCATGCACTTGGGGTAATCTTGCCTTGGCCTCAATGGCTTCCCTGGATGTGAACTTTTTTGCAACTTGAGAGCCTTGCTCTTAGCCACTACCTTGAAATCGAACTTAACCTCCCCCATTATCCTTGCCTTAACCTTCCTGGTCCTCCAACCTTCCCATTCGAATCCAACTAAGCTAGCTTGCACGAATAGTCAAGCCTTGCCTAGCCTCAAATATTTTCAAATCTCTTCTACTAATCTGCTCTTTCTTGAAATTGCGGGGCTTTTTGAATCTCAATCTTCAATCAAATTCGCCCTTCACCCGATTACATTCTTCACCAAAGCTCGCACTTCAACCTTTGCCGACTTGCAATCAAATAGAAGGGCTAGGACCCCATGTGGAATTGCTTCTAGTTTTGCACTGCCCTAAGTTGTAATTTTGGATTTTCACTTATAATTCTAGCCCAATCAAATTTCCTTTTTCCATTTGCAATTTCATCAATAAAGTAATACATCCAATTCTCGAATTGCATACCTTGTGAGACGCCCATGACTCAGTTGAGCAGCACAATGAGGTCTCCATATTCTGATTTGAAGTCTACCACGGTGAGCCTCGATGATCTGGTGACTCCCTTCTTTCCTTCGTGTAGCCAATCCTATTTTAGATGCATGAAATAAGCCTCCTGGTTATCTTGAAATGACTTGGCCGCCTGGTCCATCATTACTATTGTCGTACTTTTGTATTGAGAGATGTTAAATGCTTCTTCGATCACCTGTTCACCGATGTTGGCCAACACTCTCTTCCCATCGTCAAAATGATGGATTTGCCAATCAAATCAAACCTGGATGCACATTCCATAACCAATTCTGGACATGGCAAGGTAAGAGGGAAGGCCGCTGCGTGTACAATTCCACTCTTGTAAATCTTCTTCGCCATGGGGGATTGTCCTTCCTTTAGTCTGTCCTTTACTTGTATCATGTTCACTGTACCGATATTGGTATCAGTAATTCGCCCCATTTTTGAGAAGGTGGTGGTTTTGGGCATCATATCCTCTTTGTCTTTCTTAGTATTTGTTCCCTTAGGATTCTTGCTTGCACTAACATCTACCATCCTAAACACTTATTTCTACCTCTTCGTTCTAAGTGATATGGACTATCCTTATCGATCTCCAATCTTCAACCTAGGGATGGGACTACCACTTATTTCTGCCCCTTCGTTACCTTAGGATGGACTACACTTATATCTCCCAACTTCATTGCTAGAGTGGTCTAGCTTATTTCTGCCTCGCCAAATGTCCTATCATGGATTTTGCACTTATCTTTCCAATCTTCAACCTATAGATGGGATGATGAAGTGGTGGATGATGAATGCAAGAAGAACCAAGAAAAACAAAACCAGACAAGAACAAGGAGCGAAATCTGCTTAAGGATCACCTTTCAACTCTAGAATGAATTGAATTCACCTTTACCAATAGCCAGGTCTTCTTTGAAGTTCGGATCAAACTTAAGAATTTCAAGTCTTTTGCAAATAATGATGCACTAGCTGGAAAAATCAGAATTTTGTCCTCGAGGTTGCCCATTTATGTGCCAAAAAATCAGACTTCAATCACATGAATGAAACTACAAGCATCATCAATGTCAAAGGTCTGTAAGAAGTATGAATATTAAGTAGATAAAAAGAAGATGAGTAAAACTAGGCTTGGGACTTTGAAAAGACTTAATAGCATTGACAAGGTGAGCATTTAAGATGAGAGACATCATTATGCAATCTATGTCTAAAGATATGTGATAAAGCCATCAGAGATAAAGCCAATACAAATATAATGGTCATCAAATGTACCTACAAAGTTGATATAAAGAATTGACTTAAGATAGTAAAGTAGCCCTGTGTATTTAAAGGCTTTCTTGAATACACAAGTAGACTGTCACTAAAGAAAGATAAACTTCAACATGGTTGTTGACTTCATAGGCACAAAACATAATCATTAATGGAGAATGTATTGGTTCCCAAAACCATAGATTGGAAATCCAAGAACATGCCACTTCTCCAATAGGATTCAACAATCAATTTTGGCCAATGAATGAGAATCACCTTGATTCCCTTGCACTTTAGGCTCTGCTACACCGAGGCGGGTAAACCTTCACCTCAAATGCTGACTATTGGCTGAAGGCTTTTCTATAAAAAATTTAAGCTTTGTGAGTTCTTCGGTTGGGAAGGACTTCAAACTCTATCAAAATGAAATTGAATGCCGAGTGTTTGAATTGAATGTTTTGTATAAGGTTTTTAGAAATGGATTTGAGTTTTGTAATAAGGAAGTTATAGATTTTATGACTTCAAATATAAATCCAATACTTCAATCATAATAAGAGCAGTGATTTAGCTTATTCAGGCAATAGAGTCGACTACAATGAAGGTTATGATGTACAACTTTATAATGTTCTATGCACATACACTATAAACAGTTTAATAATCAAGACGAGATGGATCAAATATACATACGCAATTCTAAACTAGTCCAAATTGCACTTTAATTCCCCAGGTCCGGGAGACAGACTGGACACAGATTTGGAAACAATCAAATGTTTCACAATATCTGTGATGATCGAGTTTAAAATGCCATAGATGACCATGTCCACTTATCTGATATAAATTGTTTATGGAATTTTTAAAAAATGATTATAAAGGACTAATCAATTGCAATTAAAGTCTCTATGCCGTTAATAAAAATAAATGAAGGGCCTTTCATTTTATTATTAAAATAAAATATTTGAATTCATATTAAAAAGTCATTTTAAGCTCCTTATTCCTCCTTACCAAAATATATCTCTTTTATAAATGTTTCTTCGTCGAATATGTGTCTCCCTTTTTTATTTTTTATTCTTATTTTCTATATATATTTTAATAGAAAAGAGATGCGGCTTCTCAACTTCATAAGTCATCTCTTTTCAAAAATAAAATGTCTTTTAACGAATTTCTGTTTTCATTAATCACATCTCTTAGTAATACAACCTTTAAGCAATTTTAATTACTTTTAACATCCTTGGTTTTAACATCTTTATTTTTAACGATAGTATTTAGTTGACGCCATTTGTATATTGGACATCATATTTAAGCAAATGTTAATAGCTCTATATCTTCCCATCTATACATCTTCCTTATCGGGCCTTTTTGAGTAATATTGCTTTTATTCATGTGCTATTAAACTAATGACATATACTTATGTCGCTTCTTATTACAGTCCATATTTTTCTTTACCCAACACATGTTTATAGTCATTTCCTTTAGTAACCTTTGTTCTGGAAATCTTGCCTCATGGATTGTTCGATATGGATTTGCTTGTCTAACCATGACTAGGTATTTTTGTTTTTAATACTTCATCATCGCATGGATTACTTTAGCTGTGAAAATAAAATGAGGAAATAAATTCATTAATATCACTGACTTGTTATCAAGGGCATTTCAGTATTCCTTCTCTGCAATTTCTATCATAATTCCTATTCCTTACATTGCTCTTGAGTTCAGACGCAACTATACTGAAGAAATTGCAACAAACGAATTTGAAACATTCCTTGTCAATGGTTGATTTCCTTCAATGGGTTCATATTACTGCCATTTTAAATGTCGTAAATGATTTGGAAGTTTTTAAATGGCCAGATAATTATGAAGAATAGCATCCAGGTTATGCAATATCCATTGTGCTCACTCAAAATTCCCATTTGCTTGTGATGTAGACTTAGCCGCTTCTTTCCTTCATTCATGCGTGTCTAGCAACAATATAGTCCCAGAAAATGTATTTGACATGATCAAGTCTAGAGCAATAGATGGATAAGATGAGTCAGAGGTTAACAAAACAAAATTGACTACCAATAGTTTCCAAATGATGGACTTGTCATCAGCATCATCTTTAACAAATTGGAATTATAACTTCCGACAATAAGGCACTGAAGCTCCATCATTTGCTTAATTTTCACTTGAGATAGTTACGTTATTTGCTCCCTTTGTAGACTTTATGAGATTGACCCAAGTACATGCAAGGATAGCACACAGTAAGGTACTGTAAACACTTATGGAGACTATTTTAAATGAGATTCGATGAAAGCTGAAGCTCCAATATATCCTATATCAAGGTATTTTTGGGCATTTTCTTCTATCTCATTCAACATGTAGGGATAGTTCACCATGATGCCAACACTTTGGGAAAGACCCTTTTGCAACCTATCAGCCATCCAATTTAATCTCTCAAGTTTAGCCCCATTGTGCACATGGAAATTTGTGATAGGATCAAAAGCGTTGTCTTGCTTCTTCTCCTCAAGTAAATATCTTGTCCATTATTAAGTGTAAGTGTTTCCCCAACATGATGAACTACAACACATAATTGAGCTTTTGAATAAGGTATTTTAAAGAAATTTGCTTTAATATTTTAACAAGGGCCACAACATCTATCTCATCCCCAAGAGCTGCTAGACTACTGACTACAGGGGCATTAGATTTCCTTGCAAGGGGCAGGTTAAAAGTGTTACCACTGCAAGCATCATTGTATGCCATGTAGATTTTATTGACATAAGTGGCAAATTTCTATCGTTCTTCAACATTATTTGTCAAATGGAGGCTTGAAATTTTTGTAAATATTTGGGCTCCATCAGTGGCTCTTAGTGGGGACATATGCTCCTTGTGGGCATAATGAGACTCCAACTATCTCTGGAAGAGCAAACTGAGCATCCATGATTCACATGATGCACGGTGAAATTGGGTGGCCCCAAGCCCCCCAAAAATGAAGATTGATTCTTTCCTCTATCAAACACATAGTTTTGATCATGTAACACTTTGGATCTCTTGAATATGATATCATATCGTTCCTTAGTAAAATCTGATCTATTAGCAAATAAAAACAATCATCACATGGGATGTGCCTTTCTTTCATCTCCTTGGTTTGTTGCCCACATTTCAAATCTGCATTAGGTGCATTGTCTTTATAGACAATACATATTGGCTTTGCTTCATCAATGCGGTCTTTGCTGGATGGAAGATTGCTATGCACTTTATCAGTCACACCAGCGTTCAGATCAACCTGCTTTGCTTGATTATCTCTCATCTACAATTCGTTTCAGCTCCATACTCGAAATGCATATCCTTTCCACAATAAGACTTTGAAGATGATCCGCATGTAAAAGATGTCACCACACATATATCAAGGGTATGATTGGATGAGCAATTATCAAAACTATCCTTTGATCTATCTTCCCCATCATGCTTGGCTGACTCAATCTCATCTTCACATGTTTGATTCAACTCCTGCTCATAGGATGAACTAAAAGACGTTTCACCTTCTGAATGCATATGAGTTTCATCAACTTCATTAGGCCTGCTATCTTCATCAGGATGCTGATTGACTTTATTGCAAAGAAAATCCTCTTTAAACAATAGATTTGAGAACATAGTGAACTCAAACATATCCCTTTTTGCTTCCTCTTCAAACAATGGATTCATGAACATAGAGACTTCAGGCATACCTTCATGAGAGTTTTCATCCGGATCCTTAGATGTTTCATCTACTAGACTAATATCTTCATCAACAATATATCCTAATACTTCCTCCCGTTCATATGCCGTATGTAGTTCTGTTTCATCTTCACTCTATGATTCGTGGGAATTATCATCTCCTTCATCCAGTGCATCTTGAGTGTGCACAGGTCCGTCAACTTGCTCACCATAGTGAATTGAGAAAAACTTTGGACCATTTCTTTCAACATGTATTTGATATTCCAGATCTAACAAGGCTGGAATTTCTTCTACATCGATAGAATCATCCTCTTCATTTCTACATTCATTGTCATCTTTTGGCATATGAATATTATTAGAGATAGATTATCCTTCAGACTGACCAAAAACTTCTTCTTCATTCAAATCTGAAAGATCATTATGTTCCTGTAGCACTTCGATATATCTTTCTTTATCTTTAACAACTTCTTCCAATATTTGAAGAAGAAGCTTCACATCAGGGTCCTTTGGCAAGATTCTCCACTTAACAATTTTGTTTAGAAATTCCTCATATGGAGGTTTGATGTTTGATGGTATCTCATGATAAGTGTTTATCATCCTCAAATAGAAATATGTTGAAGTCTCGCTTTCATATATTTCCAAATTGAAAAAAGCATCAAGTGGAGACATGTCAAGATCCTCTTCCATGCTGCAACTTTGGGCTTCATTTGGTTCATAACACATGTTATCCTCTGCACTACCATCATGAAATTCACATAGGAACCATTGTTCAAATTGTTTCCAAGATGAGATACATTGTGTAGGTAATGATTCATATGCCTGTCTCGCATTGTCCTTCAACGTTCTGACAAACAACTTCATCACCTAATCTTTTGCGCACACCTCATAGTCCTCTATGAATGTATAAAACACATCCAAATGCCAAGTTGCCGATTCATCCCATTCTTCATGGAATTTTGGTACAAGTTGTGAAAGCTTTAGGAATAACTTGCTGGGTTCATAATCAAAATTGTTGAAATCCAATGGCCTGATGCCATTTGGAATAAAAGGCTTTCTTTGAAATGATCGATACATTTGAAAAAATTATCCACTATCTTCTTCTAAGTCTTCTCCCTCAACAGAGCTACAAACTGAAATTTTATTGCATAGAGTCACCACCTCTTTCGAGGAAAATGGTGATCTTTCCGGTTCTCACTTCCAGCAAAGTATGCTTCCAATCCAACTAATAGAAATACTTCTTGATTCTGGTCTACGAAATATGAAACTCTAGGTAACTTCACAATATATATTGTGAGCAACTTTCCGCAGCGGAGTCACCAATCTATTGGTTCCCAAAACTACAGATTGGAAATCCAAGAACTTGCCACTTCTTCAATAGGATTCCACAATCAATTTTGGCCAACGAACAAGAATCACCTTGATTCCCCTGCACTTTAGTCTCCACTACAACTAGGTGGGTAAACCTTCACCTCAAATGTTGACTACTTGATTCAAGGCGTTTCTATAGCGAATTTAAGCTTTGCGAGTTCTTTGGTTGGCAAGGTCCTCAAACTCAATCAAAATAAATTGAGTGCTGAGTGTTTGAATTGAATGTTTTGTATAAGGTTTTTAACAATGGATTTGAGTTTTGTAAGAAGGAAGTTATAGATTTTCTGACTTCAAACATAAATCCAATACTTCAATGATAAAAAGAGTAGTGCTTTAGCTTATTTGGCCAATAGAGTTAACTACGATGAAGATTATGACATAAAACTCTATAATGTTTTATGCATATAAACTATAAACAGTTTAATAATCAAGTCGCGGCGGATCAAATATATATACGCAACTCTAGACTAGTCCAAATTGCACTTTAACTCCTTAGGTTGGGGAAACGGACTGGACACAGATTCAGAAACAATCAAATATTCCACAATATCTGCAATGATCGAGTTTAAAATGCAATAGATGACCATATCCACTTATCTGACATAAATTGTTTATGGAATTTTAAGAAAGTGATTGTAAAGGACTAATCAACTATAGTTTAAATCTCTATGTCTTTGATAAAAATAAACAAAGGGCCTTTTATTTTAATATTAAAATAAAATATTTGAATTTATATCACAAACTTTCAAAGTCATTTTAAGCTCCTTATTCCTCCTTACAAAAATATATCTCTTTTATAAATGTTTCTTCGTCGAATATGTGTCTCCTTTTTTAATTTTTAATTTTTCTCTTTTATCTTCTATTTATATTTTAATAGAAAAGAGATGCAACTTTTCAACTTCATAAGTCATCTCTTCTAAAAAATAAAATATATCTCTTTTAACAAGTTTTTGTCTTCATTAACTGCATCTCTTGTAATACAACCTTTAAGCAACTTTAATTTACTTTTAACATCATTGGTTTTAATTTTTTAATTCTTACCGATAATATTCATTTGACACCATTTGTATATTGGACATCATATTAAAGAAAATGTTAATCGCTCTATATCTTCCCATCTATACATCTTCCTTATCAGGCCTTTTTGAGTAATATTTATCAATCATATGCTGGCTTTAATTCATGTGTTATTAAACTAACGACATATACTCATGTTGCTTCTTATTAAAGTGCTTAATATTTTTCTTTACACAACACATGTTTATAGTCATTTCCTTCAGTAACCTTTGTTTTGGAAATCTTGCCTCATGGATTGTTCGATATGGATTTGCTTGTCTAACAATGACTTGGTATTTTTATTCTTAATACTTTCATTATCGCATGGTTCACTTTAGCTGTGATAATCAAATGAGGAAATAAATTCATTAATATCACCGGCTTGTTATCGAGGGCATTTCAATATTCATTCTTTGCAATTTCGATCATAATCCCTATTCCTTACATTGCTCTTGTGTTCAGTTGCAACTATCCTGAAGAAATTCCAACAAAGGAATCTGAAACATTCCTTATCAATGGTTGATTTCCTTCAATGGGATCATATTAGTGTTATTATAAATGCCATAAATGATTCGGAAGTTTTCAAATGGCCAGATAATTACAAAGAATAGCATCCAGGACATGCAATATCCATCGTGCTCACTCAAAATTCCCATCTGCTTACGGTGTAGACTTAGCCGCCTCTTTCCTTTATTCATGCATGTCTAGCAACAATACAGTCCAAGAAAATGTATTTAACATGATTAGGTCCAGAGCAGTAGACGGATAAGATGAATCAGAGCTTAACAAAACAAAATCGACTGCCAATAGTTTCCAAATGATGGACTTGTCATTAGCATCATCTTTAGCAAATTAGGATTATCACTTCTAGCAATAAGGCATTGAAGCTCCATCATTTGCTTAATTTTCACTTGAGATAGTTAGGATATTTGGTCCCTTTTTAGACTTTATGAGATTGACCCAAGTACATGCAAGGATAGCACGCAGTAAGGTACCACAAATGCTTATGGAGACTATTGTATATGAGATTCGATGAAAGCTGAAGCTCCAATAAATCCTGTATAAAAGTATTTTTGGGCATTTTCTTCTATCTCATTCAACATGTAGAGATAGTTCACCATGATGCCAGCACTTTGGGAAAGACCCTTTTGTGACCTATCGGCCATCCAATTTAATCTATCAAGAGTAGCCCCATTCTGCACATGAAAATTTGTGACAGGATCAAAAGCCTTGCCTTGCTTCTTCTCCTCAAGTAAATATCTTGTCCAGTATTAAGTGTAAGAGTTTCCCCAACATGATGAAGTAAAACACATAATTGAGCTTTTGAATAAGGTATTCTTAAGAAATTTGCTTTAATATTTTAACAAGGGCCACAACATCTATCTCATCCCCAACAGGTGCTAGACTACTGACTACAGGGGCTTCACATTTCCTTGCAAGGGGCAGGTTAGAAGTGTTACCACTGCAAGCATTTGTGGCAAATCTCTATCATTCTTCAAATTATTTGTCAAATGGAGGCTTCAAATTTTTGTAAAAAATTGGGCTCCATCAGAATGAATGAAACAGATCAATGCCTATGGGCTTTACCTTGAGATGAGTCACTGTGCTATCATATTCAGTGTTTAGAAGAAGCAACATTTATTTGAAAGCAAACATGTCAATTTCAGAGCGTCAAATTGCTACAGTGGACATTACAGTGCAAGCAAGTAGTTAATAGAAAGAATAACATGACAAATATAAAATATTATCAATTATGAAAGAGATTATAACCAAATACGATAGAGCCAAGCAATTTGAGAAGAACAACGACAAGTTGAATAAAGGGCACTCACAATCACGATGAAAGGTAATTATTGTTTGGTAAAAGGCAACGATGTTGAGAATTTTTAACAATAGGATAGTTTGGATATGTGATTATGTTTGACGGCATATGTAATAACAAATATATTAAAGGAAGTATATGACAACAATAGTCATCAACTATCATTTGCAAAACTATTCTTGAAATGTTAAGTCATTAAATGTATAAGATGAGTAATTCAAACTGTGTCATCGCTTATATCAAGGCTAAGTCTATCATGGCCAAGACAAAGATACATGCGTTGAACTGAAGAATCCGAAAGTTGGGAAGCTACACGGTGAAATAAAGTATAACTATATGCAATTGAAATTTACAACTTCATCATTGACAACAAGCATGAATCGATTTGATGCTATAAATTATTAAAGTAGCTTAAGGGATATCATGTTATGAAGAAAAACCCTATATATTTTATAAAATACATTGGTTTAGGACAAAGTCTTTTTGGTAGCGATAATAATCAGGATATCATTTTTATTCACAACTTTGATTGAACCAGAAGTCATCAAATACATGTGTCAGTAGAGAAGTAAATTTGTACCAAGTTATAATCAAGATTTTTTCCCCATTTACGAATAGGTTAATAAAGAAGTGAATGATTCAAGGCAGCGATGAGTTTTCTACAACGATAGTGATGATGGTCAGAAGAATGATTTAAAATATGATATATATCGAATGTAGATCATGAGAAAGGCAGCAATTGATTTAAATTTCTGTATGTTTGAATATATAAGACAACTATGATTATAATAAATAGGGTAGCGATATGATAGTAAAATACTATGGTTTGAATAAATTGAAGGAATATGGAGGCAAGGTCCAAATCATCAAGAATTTATGGTCATTAGCAGGAGACACGAAAATAGTCAAAATGTTTGAACAAGAGTCATGATGAATTTTGAGCAATTTGGATAGCATATTGCAGTCATGAGCATGTTCGAAGATTTGAACAAAGGCATGATTAAAATACCACATGCTATTACATATGAATCAAATTAAAATATGCAGTGAAAGAAATACGAATCATATACCGTCAGTCCTAGCTATGACAGAAATATTTGGAGCCTTTTATGCAACATTTAAAGGCCTGACAATTTAAGATTGTATTCCTTGGGAGTCTTCAATCAGATATATGTGCCTACATTTGCAACTCTGGATTAAAGCATATAAAAATAGTTTATTGATATCTTAGATTGAAAGCAATATGAAGACAAAGAAAGAGCCGCTGAGTATACGCCACCGAGCATATGCAGATATATATAAATGTAATATCCGCACTATTAGGGTTAGTTTGGGACAAGTAATACCTACAAAATAACGGTTAGAATGACAACAATAACAAAACTAACAATATTATTCTACACTCTAATTTAATCCCAAATTTAAGGATATCTCTAGATCAGGTTTCCTAGCTCATAGCTACCTCGTTGTCTTCCTGGGAGTGCACCCCTTTAGATTCTTCTTGGAAGGGACATCCTCTATCCAAGGCCAATCAGATATGCATATGTTGACATCATCAGAATATTTTGGCACATGGAGATTATCCATTGATTCTGGGCCATAGTGGTTAGATGGAGATCTTAAAATCTCACATACTCGATGCTTCGAGTTTCATTAATCTCCATGGTGTTAACCCCATGAGCTAACACAATATTATCCACAAGTATTAGTCATCAATATAAATAAATTCATAAACATGATTAAACAAATATAATCCATAAACATACCTTTCTTACCTTCTTTTCTTAGTCCATGTGGCTCTATCTTTAGTCGGCCCTTCAATGAATTATTCCTTCTAGATTATCTTAACTCTATATTTACTTTCTAAAATTCTTCCTTTTCTAATTACAAGGAAAGGAAACCTTTCACAATACAAATCCTTTGAAAAGTCACAACACTTCATAGTCATAATCTTTTCAAAAAGTCACAACATAACTAAACTCCTTGGGAAAAGTCCCAATATTTTATAATCACAATATTTTTGAAGAGTCGCAACTATTCATAAATTCATAATTATGACCCTTTCGAAGGTTTAGATCCTTTCAAAGGTTCACATCCTTTCAATATCATTGACACCCTTTCCGAAAGACACTTTTTTATTTTCTTCATGTTACTTTCCTCTTCCATTTTTCTTTTTTGAGCTCCTATCTTCTCCTCTTCTTTTTCCCCTCTCTAAAATAAATTCTCCTTCCTTTTATATCTTAATTTTAAGGAGTTATGTCTATTTGTTAAACATCTCTTGACTTTTCATTAGATTTAGTTAATTTATATTATTCTATGTTATATTATTTATTTACTTATTTGTGTTTATTATTATTTGTCATTAAATTCTATTTAGAAAGTTAACATACTTTCTACAATATTGTCTCTTGTATTTAATTTTATTTCTTTCTTTACTCATTGAAATTTTATTATTTTTTAATTATTTAAAATATCATACTAAATATTATTTCATTGATAATATAGATTAAATAATAATAATTTCCTATTTTTATATTTTAGTATTAGTTTCAATATAACTTTATTATCATTATTTATTTAATAATATTGTATTATCTAATTATTATTAAAATTCTATCTTAGAATGGGAATATGACAGTCCACCCTTCCTCAAATTGCTTGTCCTCAAGCAATTAGATAATTTCTTCTTGAGTTGAAATATATATTTATTTTAGTCCAAATTCTTAGGTTGCTATCATGGCTATGTTTGAATCCTTTCTAATAGTCTATTACTTTCTACGTTAGTCTTTCATAAACTTTTATTCTAGTTCCTCTTTAACCCTCCTTTTATTTATTTTTATTAGTTTTAATATAGCTTTATTATCATTATTTATTTAATAATATTGTATTGTCTAATCATTATTAAAATTCTATCTTAAAATGGGGATATGACAATAAAAAAATGTATATGATAGAAATAAAGATGAATGGCATATTGGAGACAAGGATTGTCAAAGAATGAGCAGTTATCATATTTTCACAGTGATAAGTCTATCATGAAGGTTTAATTTGAAACAATTAAAGTCTATCAAAGATTGACTATAACATTTGGAAATTGGTATACATAAACCGATAAGACAATTTAATTGGTGTTTCAAAAAAATAAAATTGTGAGTATTGTTTAAACTTGTTAAGAAACAACATGAGTCAATTATGAGAAGTCATGTCTCTTACTACTATCAAATATAAATAAGAGTTAGTTCCTTTTGAAATATGTGTTGAGATAAGTGTGAAGAAGTGTAATGCCCCGCCAAGGAACTCAAAATAAATTAACCTAAATTCACTAAGTTTGCCAAAATTTTTTTTTTGAAAGATAATAACAAAACAACAGATATAATATAGCGGAAGCAATAATCACATACATAAACAAAATCCGTAAAACATATTACATCTCTTAAGGGTCCCATGATGTTGAATCACATTTAAGTTTAATAATAATAAATCTAACACAACCAAAATCCACATCATGGAATAATCACAAGTACAAATCCAATTAAATAATATACAATTACAGAGGATGCCACTTGGCATAACCAAAATACATGATCATAGCTAAAAGAATATACATCATTAATAAAATATATAATCTCATAAGATTTTTGATAATCAAATACATATAACAGAGTATAATCATCCAACAAAAATACAAGATTAGATAGAAAGGAACATCTACACAAACACATCCAACTGTCGGATCTCAATGGTATAAGAAAAATGTACTGCCACCTGACCTTGTGGTAACCTAAATGGCCCACTCCCACCGTGTTGAGGAGATAAACTTAAGTCCCATACGGAAATCAATCCACAAGTTACAACCAACATCCAGGTCAAGGAAATCTTGATAGCAGTCTATTTCAAAAGGTACCAAGACACAAGTATCATCTAAACCAAGAGGCAACAAAGACACTTAGGAAATCTACTATGTAAGTGGGCAAGTGTCATCGCATGAGCCAACTCTAAGGTTACCCTGGAAGCCTCTCTAGACATCGGCCCCCTAGTGTCTCTATGCGGCACTAGTATCTTTTCGTACAGACAAGGCCTACTAACGAAGCAAGGTCGCAACCAAGCATCCTCTCTACTCCCATCCTAGCCTGTACTAGCACTCGAGGCATGGGTGAGGAAAAAAATGACTCTTATTAATTCATTTTAAAACCCATTTAATGAAACGTTATCATTTATTAAAACAACTTACAATGGGTTACCCAGGCAACCACTCTGGGCTTCGGCCTCCATAGCAAGCCACTTCCCAACGTACACAGATTACTATGCTAGGCTCATAAAAGTACAAATCAAAGACTCACAGTTTTCACCTCAGTCCTTTACAAGCAACTAGAAAGCATCTATAGATAAAACACAATAATCACCTCAGTCCTTTATAAGCAACTGGAAAGCACCCATAGACAAATTTCAACATCACCTCAGTCTTATATAAGCAACTGGAAAGCATCAAAAGATAAAACACAACAATCACCTCAATCCTATAAAAGCAACTGGAAATCATCAAAAGATAACTAATATAAGACTCAAAGGTTACACTAGAAAAGTCACACCATTCACCTCAATTCTACACAAGAAAATTGGAAAGCATTAATAAGCAACAGATCAAACTCATCATAGAAGACATGTGACTACATCACCGTGGTTAGGTATAAAAGATCGTGTACATAACATCATCACAGACTAGAACTCCCAAGCCTTTGGTAAAACATCCTGATTGGTCAAAGTACTAAGCCAGACCCGAAACCGACAAGAGTAAACCACACATCACATAAAGTGCATACAAAAGTGACTTTCGTAATTCATTAGGTTTTAGAAACATACAAATTCAATTTTCACTATATTTTCAAGTTTCCATTTCGTTTTCAAGTATTACAGTTGATAGGATTTTCGATTACAATTCAAGGTTTCAGTTATCATTACCAAAGTATCAAAATTTCTAAGGTTTTCGAATTATCAAAAGATGAAATAAATTGCTCCTAATACCATAAATCGTTTTCGTATAACATTGAACTGTCACGAAATAACCCAAGTTTACTAAAATAATCATTTCACTAATTACCATATTCAAAATTACTTTCCAAATATATTTACAACAACTTCATAATTAAATATTATTATTACAATTGTAATAACTATTATTAAATTATTAATACTAATAATTCTTTAATTAATAATAAAATAACATATATAATATATTATTTATTAATAATAATAACTATTAAATTAACAAATATAATAACATTAATATAATAATAATAATAACAGTAATCTTATTAATAATTGTAAGAAACAATAAGATAGAGCAAGGAACAAGAAATAATCCAAGTAAGTTAAGTGTGAAACAATGTTACCATGAGATAAGCAAAATCCAAGAGCATACACCAAGATGGTTCAACAATGGAGACAAGGATTTATAAGGGGAAAGCAAAGAAAACCCCTTGTGAGTACTATGAATGAAGGCAAATGCCTAGAGGAGAGAGAGAGAGAGTGTTGGAGCAAAATAGCTCAATACAATAACATCAAAGTGATAAGTGTGTAAAAGAAAGAAGAAGGAGCATCTCTTATAAAGAGATGAGAAAGGAGTTGCATGTGTAACTCCCATTTCTATGAATGCCACATTCATAATAGGTGTGTGCAAAGTGTCACAATCCTCTTAAGGAGGATAAACTAAATTCCTTAATAAAGGAATAAAAAAGAGTTGTCCTCACATGTGGAATAAAGGACAAACAATGACATGTCCTCCACATGTGTACAATAGGACAAACTACATTTAGGGATCCTTGGAATATCCCAATTAATACATCCAAGGGAAGATTAACCTTTCTAACAATAATAATAATATCAACAACTTCAATATTTAATAATTAATAACATTTAATATATTTAAATAACATAAATTTTAATCAACATAAACTAAAATTTATTAATAAAATTTAATTTAAAAAAACCAAAAAAAAAAAAAAAAAACAAAACTTACCCATCGCCCATTTTAAAGCCCGTAGGCTTGGCACAAGTGCCGTGGCAACCCTACTGTCATAGTAGCAGGTTTGCATCAGTAGTACTTGCTACATCGGCAGCAGGCCTGCCGTCGGCCGATGGAGGAGGAAGGAGGAAAGGGGGGTAGGGGGAGGTGGGGGCCCCCGCCCACCAAATTAAATATTAAAAGAAAAATATTTTCCCATCAAAGCCGATAAAACCATAATATGGTTCCTCCCCCAAGGCATGCACTAAAACCAAAGAAACGTGAATCGGAATCGGATCGGAATCGGCAAGGCCGAATCGAATCGTGAATCGGCAATGAATCGGCAATGAATCGGCGATGAATTGGCAAATTTGAAAAAACCCTTTAAATTTAAAGATTTTAACAATTTAAAACTTATTTCATGCACCCTTTATTGAATATAACTTAAGCACACTATAACATCATCAAATAGAAGTTAAAACTTAACATACATAAACATGAAACATAAAATCCATCACATACGTAACTATGTTATCTAAGATTCTAAAATGTAAATTGTAGGCTAGCTGAAGTAAATAGAAATCAAATGATCATAATGATTTAAATCATATAATGTATGTAAGATGATCCATAAGACATCAAATCATAAATTTATGTAAGAATCTAAGATGAAGATCCATGAAAGTTTGAAACTTTGAAACATATGTCTATCAATGATTCAGTATCAATATCTGTAAACAAAATATAAAAACAAGGCTCCAGCTCAAGCCTCAGGCTCATAGTCATCATCATCCTCAACATCATCCTCAAGCTCGGCTACAGCCTTAGCCTCAGCCTCTGAGTATCCAGTCTGCCTAGTAGCAAGGCGTCTAATGTAGGTCCTAGAGGACTGTCGAGCCATATCTCCCGCATATAAGATGGGCTCACGAATGTCGCTAGGGCCTGTGTCTGTGCGTGCACGTGTGCGTCTACCAATGCCTGAAGAACGTGCTCTAGCTGCCTCAGCCTCTATATCCACTTGGTCAATCCACGCACGGTCTTCCTCAGTGAAGACTGGATCTACAACCTCTGTGAGCCACTCTGATTCTGGATCAATCTCCTCCAGAATGATCGGAGAGGAGTCAGTGCCCAAAATCTGTCTGATCCTAAGACGGAGGTTGTAATGAACGAAGACAAGATCATTCAACCTCTGCACTGTCAACCTGTTTCTCCTCTTCGAGTGGATGTGCTCGAACATAGACCAACTGCGCTCACATCCAGAAGCGCTGCTTGGCTGACTCAGAATACGAATGGCAATTTTTTGAAGTTTTGGGGTTGTGGCCCCAAACATTTGCCACCATCTATCTGAAATAAGGAAAAATAAAAATAATTAGTCTCATTTACAAATTACAAATTACAAGTTAACTCTAAAATTACATAATCAACTTTAAGTTTAGAATCTAGATTCATGAACATTGAATATATTATTTAATTTTTACCTGGCTGTATTGTTTCCCGAGCATCTATGGCTACCCTGCTAGAGAAAAGTGGCCCTTCTTTATTATTGAACTTATCAAGCTCAATAATTGCAGCACTGCTATCCTCATCAATACTCAACCTCTGGATCACTCTATATAATCCGGTGAGAACCTCCTCATCCGCCTTGAAGTCAGGACGGAAACGAAATGCCGAGTTCAAAAAGTAAGCTGCTGCATGGATGGGTCTGTGGAGCTGATTCTGCCATCTCCTATCAATGATGTCCCAAATAGGGGCATACTTCTCCTGCACTCCTGCATACTGAGCTCTAATGGCCTCCTTGGCCCTATCCATGCCCTCATATATGTAGCCCATAGAGGGCTTCTCCCCATCAGCAGTTCGTAGGAGAGATACAAGAGGCTCAGTGGCCTACATATAAAGTAAAACAAAAATTTGAGTCAAAACTTAAACATAGAATAATTCAATAATATAAGGTAAAACTAAATCATTAAACAATTAGCATAGTAAACTGTAAAATATTAAATGTTAAATTGCAATAAAATTACCTTAAGTATTTCTCTAGCAGGTTTCCAAAAACCATCATCATCAAATATGCAATCCACCACATCTATCCCTGCAGTGGTCGTAGCATAAGAAGATGAAATCCACTCCCGCCCAACAAACATGCTCCTCAAATCATCCCTTGATGTCAACAAGGACTGCAAGGTGATGAAATTCGAGGCAAACCTCGTGATCCCTGGACGAGCTAACTCTTTGTCTCCTGTGTACTTCCTCATTGTGCTAAGGACAAATGAATGATTATAAATAAACTTACATATGTTTTTTGCCCTTTCCACACATGACTTGACCCACTCAAGTTTGCCAATTTCCTCCAACATGAGGTCAAGGCAGTGTGCTGCACAAGGGGACCAAAATATGGTGGGGTGCCTCTCCATCAAAAGTTTGCCTACAACAATTTTAAGATAATTAGAAATTCAAATTTCAAACATGTTAGAACTTAGGAAACTTAGAAATTCTAAGTTAGAATTAGAAAAAGTTCAAAATTCAAATAAATTTATTTTCAAAACTTAAAAAGTTAAAAGTTTACCTGCAGCAACATAACTTGCTGCATTATCCGTCACCAC
Organism: Cupressus sempervirens; assembly: GCA_028749045.1. NCBI lineage: Eukaryota > Viridiplantae > Streptophyta > Pinopsida > Cupressales > Cupressaceae > Cupressus > Cupressus sempervirens. The sequence continues at coordinate 737,466,801 of CM053786.1, forward strand.
TTGCACCACATGTTGTTCCCCCACCTCTGCTATAACTTCCTCAATAACCTCACATAAGTATGTGGCATTTTTTACATGAGCAGAAGCATCAATGGATTTGAGGAACATGGTATATCCTACAAGTAACAAAACAACGAATTATAATTACTATTAGCAATCAACAAATCAAAATTTGAAATAGTTAATCACGATTCAAAATTATGTATGCAGGAAAGTAGAATGATCAATCACCTCCACAGGATACAAGAAAATTGAGGAGTGTTCTTCCCCTCCTATCTGTCCAACCATCAGTCATGATGGTGCAACCCTTTTCGATCTACTCCTTTCGGTTGTCCTCAAGCTCATGCCTCATATCCTCAACCATTTCCTCCAGGAGGTATCCACTCAACTCAGCCTCAGTTGGGGCTTTAAACCCCGGACCACAAATGGTAACTGCATCTATCATGTTCTGCCAATAAGGAGTCCTGTCACAAATAGATAATGATATTGATTAGAAATTTAGATGTCAAAAACTAAAATCATAAAACAAGTAGATATAATTAAAGTTTTACTTTTACTTTTAACTTTAACTTTGAAGATAACAAAGAAAAAAGAATCAATTACCTGGCTGCAACAAATGGAATGTTGCAAAAGTACCAGAATTTGCAAATCTCTTTTCTGGCAGCATCATGAATCTCCTTGTTCAAACCCATGCCCTCAAGCGTGGGTTGGGAGCTAGGAGTAGTGCGGGGCACAAAGTAACTATCCATTTTGCTTTTTCGCACTCTAGGCCGCAATAGGTTGGTGTTGGACTCTGTCTCAGTATGAGACCGACTACCACTAACACTCACATGAGCACTAGCACTAGGATGAAAAGGAGGCCTAGAAGAACCCTCCCCAAGACAACCTACGGATGCGGAAGCTGATGCAGATGCACTTGCAGATGTAGATGCGGTTGCGGATGTGGGAGCACGGGAGCCAATACCTCTTAACCCTTCAAGTTGCATTTTCTTAGTCAACTTGTCTTGTTCAATTTTTTCTAATGCCACTAAACAAGAGCGTTTTGCCTCAACGGTTTGTTGAGTGCAAACTGTGACATCATGGCCAGGTATGCCAGCAATGTGGTATTTCAATCTATAGATACCTCCCGAATTTATTTTTTCTTTGCAAAATATACATTTTGTTTGATATTTGGTTCTCCCAGGAAACTCTTCATTATATTTCCAGCATTCATCTTTTTTACCCATTGTGGAAATTGGAAAATGAAAGCAAAGGGCTGCTGCAATAAAAAAATTCATGTAAAAAATCAAAGTTTGCAACTAATAAACAAAAACTACAAAACAACAAACCCTAGTTTGCAATTTAGTAAAACTAAAAATAAAAAACATTCAAGATTTGCAAATGAACACTAAAAAAATTTAACAAAAAATGCATACTACACTAACATGCAAAAAAAAAACCAACACTTACCTCTTGCAAATGAGTTGAGGAGTGTTGATATTGACTCCTTAATGCTCCCAATGCAATTTATGGCCTCCCCAAATGGACTTCTGATCTCTTTGGTGCTCTTCCTTCTTGCCGGTTGGAAACCTATGGATTCTCTTTTCTCTTCTTCTCTCTCACTCTTCCTCTCTTCTACTCATACTAAGCAAATAGAGGGCTCTTTAGGGTTATAACAAAGAGGAAAGTCAACTTAGAAAGCAAATAAAACATGTGTTTTTTTTTAAAAATTGAACTTTCTATCCTTGCTGCCGCGGCCGATTTTTGGAGATTCACGATGGCGATTTTGGCGATTTTTGCCATGAATTGCCGATTTTGGCGATTCAGGCGATTCACAAGAAAAAATCGCCGCCAGCGATTTCCGATTCCAAAAAAATCGGGAGCCATGAATCTTATCGCGATTTCGGCGATTTCATGGCGATTTTTGGAACTATGACTAAAACGATTTTTGTTTGTATAACAGAATACTATTTCATGTAAAATTATCCCAATAATTTCTTTTACTATGGTAATTTTATAATATGTATATTTTTAAAATAAAAACTAGCATAGATCTGATAGAAGAAGAGCAGTTTGTCTGTAGTTTGTTGGTGCTCAGAAAGACAAGGGGTTGGTGCTTCCAGCAGGTCGGAGCCTGCGAAGTGTGGGAGTTGGAGGTTCTAGTGAGTTGGTGCTCATAAACATAGAGGTCGCAGCCTTTAGCAGGTTGAAGCCTATAAACCAATTTGAAAGAACAAGTTTATATATAAAGTATTTATTTGCCGTGGTTTCTCCCGCAATGGGTTTCCACGTAAATCTTGTGTCATTGTGTTCATGTGCATAATTGTTTATTTCAGTATTTGAAGTTAGTGTTTGGATTAATGTTTAAAAATTGGCAAAGTTGTTATTATACTGATTTAGCCCCCTTTTCAAATAACCATGTGCTCTTTAATTGGTGTCAGAGCTGGTGCCTTATATAAAACCTAACCGCTCGAAGGTAGATCTAAAAGAGCACAATGGGCGAAATCTTTCAAAACAAAACGTTAATGTTTGATGGAACGAACTATGCATACTGGAGTATAAAAATGAAAACTTATCTAACGGCTATTGGTTTCGATGTCTAACAATCAGTTGTAGATGGTTATACATCGTCGCAAAACCCAACAACGGAGATAGTTGGAAAGAGAAAATGTGAAAACAATGCCAAAGCGAAACATGCAATTTTATGCAATCTTGTTGAATCTATATTCTCAAAAGTTATGCACTATAGATTGGCCAAGGACATTTGGGACAAATTGAAAAATGTTTATGAAGGAACTGATAATGTAAAGAAATCCAAACTACAAGCTCATTGGAAAGTATTTGAAAGTCTCAACATGAAGGAAGATGAGAATATAGCCTCTTTTCTTGATCTTGTAGATGATGTTGTCAACTCTATGCAAGCTCTTGGTGAGGAAGTAAAAGAAAGTCTTGTAGTAGAAAAGATTTTAAGATCATTACTTATGAAGTTTAATTCTAAAGTATCTGCAATTGAAGAAAAAACAGATTTAGATACGTTGACAAAGATGAACTACATGGGATTCTTACTGCTTATTAAATGCAAGTCAGAGGAAATGAACTAAAGAAGGAAATAGCATTCAAGGCGTCTAAAAGGGGTAAAAGCAAAAAGAAAATTTCAAGTGAAATGTCAAATAGTGAATCAGATGAATCATATGCTTACTTTAAAAGAAAGCTGAATAAGAATGATGGGAAGAACAAAGGAAAATTAAAATGTTTCAATTGCGGAAGATAGGGACATTATGCATCAAAATGCCCTCTAAACAGCAATTATTCTAGTAATGATGAAGAAGAAAAATATATAAAGAAAAAAGATAAGAAGTGCACTAAGAGCCATCATAAGAAAAAGAAGTCTCACAAACACAAAAAGAGTTTGGACTCGAAGAAAGAAAGCAACTCTTTAGAAGAGAGCAATGATGAAAACTGGAGAAATGATACTGAAGATGAGATGCTCTTTTTGGCTATGACCGATGAGTAGGAAGAAGAAGACGAAGAAGAAACTGTTGAGGTTCGTGGCAATGATGAAGGTGTTGATGAGGCAAGTAGTGAAGATGAAGAAAATGTTGAGTGATCTAGTGAGGAAGAAGATGTAGATGTCATCGAAGAGTTACGTTATGCATACACATAGAAATTAAAGAAATAAAAACTCAACTAGAAGATGCCAAACAAGTTGAGAATGACGTGAAAAATAATCTAACTGCAAAAGAAGAGTGCATTAAATTGAGTCAAGAAATTGAAAGGCTGAAAAAGGACCGAGAGGAAAGCAATATCAAATTGAATAATAGTCTCAAATTTGGAAAGGGCTCTGAAATTCTATCAGATATAACTAATAGTCAAAGACCATCCTCAAGAAAGACAAGAGTAGGTTATGAAGGAAAGTCAAATGATCGAGAGCTACATTTAAAGGCTTTGTCAAGAAAGGAAGTAATAAAGTAGATCCATGCACAAAATTTAAAGGAATTGAACTAAAAAAGGATTATGAAAAGCAAAAATATAGTGCTAACTTTTATGGATATTACTATGTGTGCAACTATTTTGGTCACAAGGCAAGAGAATGCAGAATACATATAAGGAGTTCGCATGAATGGAGAAGCTAGAATCACACTCCATATTTGAACTATAACATTCGATGTTATAAATGCAATATAACTATGGGCATATTGCAAAGCATTGCAGACTTGATGTTGGAGAATCAAATAGAGATGACAAGAGACATGATGATCACAAAGGAAGGACTATAAACGTTTGGAGAAGGAAGATAACTAAAGGATGAGAATGTAGTGCAAGTGCTACTTGCGATTCACACACTTCCTAGTTTGAAAGAAGAATCGTGAATTCAGGGGGGGATATAAATGAAACCATTCATTACCCTTGTGTAACGAATAACATGACTAAAGACAAGTTGATGTTATGGAGATTACTTAGGAAGATAATTGCATTGATGTCAAAGTTTGTAATGGAGATCTTAAAAGAAGCAGATGCATTCATGACAACCTTAAAGCATACATGAACATTCGATAAACCTTCTTAGGGGGAGTATGAGAGAACTTTCATAGGGGGAGCATTTGAAGACTAGTTTGCAAATGGAAGTTTTGTTAGGTAGCCCTTTGCAATTGATGTCAAAGAGGGAGAGAGATTGAAAGGACTAGATTTAGAAGACTTGGTATTGACATCAATGACAAAGGGAGAGATTGATGGAAGTGTTGTCATTGATGTCAAAGGATTTTTAAAGCATGAATGAAACTACAAGCATCATCAATGTCAAAGTTCTATAAGAAGTATGAATATAAGGTAGATAAAAAGAAGATGAGTAAAACTAGGCCAATACAAATATAATGGTCATCAAATATACCTACAGAGTTGATATAAAGAATCAACTTAAGATATTAAAGAAACACTTTGTATTTGAAGACTTCCTTGAATACACAAGTAGACTATCACAAAAGAAAGATTAACTTCAACATGGTTGTTAACTTCATAGGCACAAAACATAATCATCAATGGAGAATGAACGGAGTAGATAATAGCCTATAGGCTTTACCTCGAGATGAGTCATTATGCTGTCATATTCAGTTTTTAGAAGAAGCAACGTTTATTTGAAAGCAATGTGTTAAAGAGACATAGGGCGCATGTCAATTTGAGAGCCTCAAATTCGTACGATGGAGATTACAGTGCAAGCAAGTAATGAACAAAAAGAAGAACAGGATGGAGTTAAAATATTATCCATTATGAAACAAATTATAACCAAATACAATAAAAGCAAGCAATTTGAAAAGAACAATGACAGGTTGAATAAAGGACGTTCACAATCGTGATGAAAGATAATTATCGATTGGTAAAAGGCAACGATGTTGAGAAATGTTAACAACAGGATAGTTTGGATATGCGATAATGTTTGATGGCATATGTAATAAAAACATATTAAAGGAACTATTTGACAACAACAATCATCAACTAGCATTTGCACTATTCTGGAAATGTTAAGCCATTAGATGTATAAGAAGAGTAATTCAAACTGTGTCATCGCTTATATCAAGGCTAAGTTTATCATGGCCAAGACAAAGATACATGCGTTGAACTGAAGAATCCGAAAGCTAGGAAGCTACATGGTGAAATAAAGTATAAGTATATGCAAATGAAATTTACAATTTCATCATTTTGACAACAAGCACAAATCGATTTGATGATATAAATTATTAAAACAACTTAAGGGATACCATGTTATGAAGAAAAGCCTGATTTATTTAGAAAAGACATTGCTTGATGACAAAGTCTTTTTGGCAGCGATAATAATCAGGATATCATTCTATTCACAACTCTGATTGAATCAGAAGTCATCCAAATCATGCATCAGGAGACAAGTAAATTTGTACCAAGTTATAATCGAGAGTTTTTCCTCAATTACGAACAGGTTAATAAAGAAGTGAATGATTCAGGGCAGCGATGAGTTTTCTATAACGATAATGATGATGGCCAAAAGAATGATTTAAATATAATATCTATCGAATGCAAATATTGAGAAAGGCAGCGATGGTTTGAATACATTGATGGAACATTGAGGCAGCGTCCAAATCATCAATAATTTATGATCATTAGTAGGAGCCACGAGAACTGTCAAAATGTTTGAACATGAGTCACGATTAGTTTTGAGCAATTAGGATAGCATATTGTAGTCATGAACATGTTTGAAGATTTGAACAAAGGCATGATCAAAATACCAAATGCTATTTCATATGAATCGAATTAGAATATGCAGTGAAAGAAATATGAATCATATAGCATCAATCGTGGATATGATGGAAATATTTGGAGCCTTCTATGCAGCGTTTAAAGGCCAAACAATTTAAGATTGTATGCCTTGGGAGTCTTCAATCAGATATATGTGCCTACATCTACAAGTTTGGATTAAAGCACATAAAAATGTTTTATTGATATCTTAGATTGAAAGCAATATGAAGACAAAGAAAGAGTCGCTGAGTATATTGGAGCCACCGAGTATATGCAAATATATAAAATACACACACACACACACATACACACACACACAATAAAAATAAATGGTGAATGACATATTGAAGACAAGGATTGTCAAAGAATGAGCAGCTATCATATTTTCACAGCGATAAGTCTGGCATGAAGGTTTAATTTGGAACAATTAAAGTCTATGGAAGATAGACTATAACATTTGGAAATTGGTATATATAAATTGATAAGACAATTTAATTGGTGTTTAAAAAATACAATTTGTGAGTATTGTTTAAACTTGTTAAGAAACAACATGAGTCAATTCTGAGAAGTCATGTCTCTTACTACTATCAAATATAAATAAGAGTTAGTTCGTTTTGAGATATGTGTTAAGTGTGGAGAAGCTTTGAAAGAATTGTGATGTGAAGAAGTATATGTGAGAAAAAGAAGAACTGACAGTAAATAGATAAAATGGAAGATAAGATAAATAGAAAATGAGTCAACAAATAAGAAGAAAAATTTAGGAAGAATAAAATAATGCAACATATAATCAAATGTTCAATCTAATTTATATATAACAAAAATAGAAGTCGAAAACAAAGATAAACAAGAACATATCATTATTGCGGGCTAACTTCTAGAAGAAAGAAAATCGTATGTGTTGAAAGAAAATAATCCATACAAATATTAATTATCTAATTAAAGAAGAGAAATTGTGTAATGAAAGTATCCATCATCAGTTGAGTTAGCACCATTGCCAAGGTGGAAGAGAAGTTTGTGTGTAGTGAGTTGGTGCTCGCGAAGACAGTACTTGGGGTTGGTGCTTTCAGTAGGTCGGAGCTTGCAAAGTGTGGGAGTTGGAGCTTCCAGTGTGTCGGTGCTCAGAAACATAGAGGTCGTAGCCTCTAGTAGGTTGAAGCCTACAAACCAATTTGTAAAAGAACAAGTTTATATATAAAGCATTTATTCGCCGTGGTTTTCTACTGCATTACGTTTCCACTTAAATCTTGTATAATTGTGTTCATGTGCATAATTGTTTATTTTAGTATTTGAAGTTATTGTTTGGATCAAAGTTTTAAAACTGGCAAAATTGTTATTATAATGATTGTCCTCCCTCTCAGTAATCGTGTGCTCTTCAAGATGTTTATATGGTACGCATTATGAGAATGTGTGTGCACATACCTTATAAACATTTTGAGTACATGGTGAATGTTATGGAAATTGATGTTTTGGAGGCCATTACACAAAGTACTTGGCGAATATCATGCAACTTAATGTTCAGGAGGCCATTACTCAGTACTTGGTGAATATCTTGCATCTTGACATTTCAGAGCCATTACTCTAGTATTTGGTGAATATCATATGTTGATATTTTGGATGCCAATACTCATGATATCAAATGTCATAGTTTAAATTGTGGGTTTCGGCAATATCTTGACCAACCTAAAGTTTTTGAAAATATTGGAAACAACAAAAACTTGGCAAAAAAATTGGCACTTTTATCGAACATTTGAAAATATATAATTTCATAAAATACTCTTAAAAATTCATTCATACACCAAATTTTTAGAACATATAATGATTTGAGATATCTATCATATATTAATCAAAGTTCTGAGTCAAATAGTAATTCATAGCAACTAAAACTTAGTAGATTAACATAGTGATAGAATCTTATACCAAAAAAAAGTCCAACATTTGAATATAAATAAATTCAATACATATAAAAGTCAAACTCCTTGAAACTATGACTTTTGAATGCATATTAAGTTCAAGTTTCAGTATCAAAGAAAACTAAAACTAACAATCATAAATTGCGTCTATGAGTAAAGCTCAAAAGAGGCTGCTTCTTCTAAGTGGGTGGTGCTGAAGTAGTTGCTTTAGCAACATCCTCAATAGGTGCTTGAATAGGTACCTTAGGTTCAACAAAAGCCTCTGATGGATGACCAAGCTCATATTCCTCCTCACGTGTTGCCACATCCGCATCCCAGTCATCGGTCTCCATCTCATACTCAGCTAATTGCTCTTTTATCATTAAAGGATCACCCAGATCCAGATTTGCATCCTCGCCATCCGAAGGAGCAATCCAATCTAGTGAATATGGATCAATGTCATCCGATTCAAGTGCTTTATATTAAGCTTACCCTTTCACCTTCTTCTCGTGCGAGAGAAGGCTGTAATTCACACAAACCAAGTCATTCTTGTGCTTTAGAGTCAACCTATTATGTTTCTTTATGTGTATGTTTTGAAAGTACTCCAGTTTCGCTCTCAGCCAAAAGCACTACAAGGCTGCAATAAAATTCAGATTGTAAGCCTTTGAAGATTAGGCGTTGTGGCATTATAATCTTCCCACCACAGATTTACAAGGATTGAAAGAAACTATTTATGATGTGGTAAAACTTCTAATAAATTTCATGAGCCAATTAAATGGTATGATGAAACTAAACACATGTTCTTTTTTACTTGGTTGCAAGGTATATCTCTTAGGTTTGCAATTGGGAGAAGAAACTAATGGCCCATCTTCCCTCTTGTGGCTCTGCAACTCATCAGGTATGAGGTCTCGAAGGTTGAAATCAGCCAACAATCTTCAAATACATGTGTCCAAAGCCAATTTGAACCTCTGCATCTTCTCTAGAAGTGTTGGAGAAATAGAACTTGGGGTTCAAGTAGTAGGCAGTTGCATGAATATGTTGGTGGAGTTGTTGGTTCCACCTACGATCAATTATGTTCCATATGGGTCTATATTTGGTCTCAGTTGACCTATACAAGTGCTGAATGACCTCTTTGGTCCTATCTATGACCTCATATAGAAATCCCATGGGACTTTTATCCTCATCCACAATTTTTAGAACCTTCATCAATAGCTCTGACACCTGGACATAAAAAATTATATAAAAATGAGCAAGTGGAAATATTTCAAAATTAAATACTAAATCATCAACGGAGACTTGAAAACTTACTTTGAGGATCTCTTCCATTAGCTTTTCAAAGCTAGCATCAAACAAAATTTTCACAACCTTCTCCGCTTTAGGCTTCTTGGCATAAGGACTATCAAACCATTTCTTATCTAGGAACATGTGCGTTAGGTCTAACAATGTCTCAGATATGCTTTGTAAGTTTAGAAAATTAGTAGCAAAGCATGTGACCCCCGCTTGTACAAGATCCTTACCACTAGTGTGCTCTCTCATAAAACGAAAGACCCATGTATGATTGTAGATCTACTTCATAATATTCCTTCCATCTTCAACCACCTTCTCCACCTAGCTCAGTTTCCATAGGTCCTGAAGGAGCAAGTCAAGACAATGGGCAACACAAGGACTCCGAAACAATGTAGGATGCCTCTCAATCAGAAGTTTACCGGTTGCCACATACCCAGTTGCATTATCAGTCACAATCTGGATGATATTAGTCACTCCCACTTCCACTACCACCTCATCCAACATGTTGCACAATTTTTTTGTATTTTTCACTTGATCAAAGGCATATACCAATTGTTCCCTTGAAGCAACTATAAAGTTGATGATCGTCCTATTCTTTCCATCTGTCCACCCATCGAATATAGTAGTGTCGTCTTTTTATTCCCAAACTTTTCTTTGTTCTTCCACAAGTTGATGAATGTTTTTTACCTCACCATCTGACAATGGCCCACTCACCTCGTAAAGAGTTGGGGGCTTGAACCCCTTACCAGACAAAGAAATCGAAGTTACCACTTGAGCCCAATACAGACTACATAAAGAATTGAAGGGAATATCATTGCGGATCCAAAATCTTGCAATTGCCACCTTTGTCTTCTCATGCATCACTTTGTTCCATGCAATGCCTAACAAGCCAAGTTGAGCACCAGAGTATTACGTGGAACCCAAAACTTTGACAAAGATCCACCCCCACTTCTCGATCCTTGTATCCAAGGCCCAATAGAAGAAGAAGCCTTTCCACCTATTTGTGATCTTGTAGAACTAAAATCCCCCTTTGGGGTTGCCATGGCCTTGAATGTCCTTTTTTATGTTGCCTTATTTTGTGCATATTTTTGAAGACTTGTCAAAGCCTCTCTTGTAGCCTCTTCTCGACATTTATCACACGGTGTAATATTATTGCATGGAATCTTTGCAAGATGGTATTTCAATTGGCTTAAGCCTAAAGTCATATGCTTATGACAAAAGATACATTCGACACGTCTTTTGACTTCTCCTAGGATCCCATATTTTTGTAATGTGTCCTCTCTATCACTAGCCATCTTGTAAGTGTAAAGAAATAAGTAGAGTTAGACTATAATTATATAATACTGTTGTAAAATAAAATTGTTATATATAATTATATAATATTGCTTAACTATATAGCTATATATTAAAAAATAAAATTATTAAAAATAAAATGGTATAACTATTTTAAAAAATATTTACAAACTTTACTATTCATGATTATAAATCAGTATAAAACAAAAACAACATAAAAAGATCAGTTAAAAATAAAATAGTACAAAAAAAGCCTATAACTATAAAACATTATAAATTATAATCGTATAATACTCAAAAAATAATAAAATACGGATCGCATATAAACTTAAATTTTAAATGGTTAGGTAGAGCCGATAGCTAATATATAATATATAATATATAATTTTTTTTTTTTTTTGTAATATACTCAAACAAGTCACAGAGTCAACACACAATTTATACATTTTAAATTATATAATATAGTGAGACAGAGTTGAACTGTGAACCTACCTAGGTAACTTGTCAGTCTTAGACAGAGTTGATGTCTTTTTCCACTTGTAGTTTGGTATTCAAAGTCTGTTTGCACTCACAGTTTGGTATTCAAAGTCCGTTGCTACAGTGTGTTCGTAATCACTACTCGCTACAAAACAGAAGAAGTCGAAGTTGGATTTAGGATACGCAAACCTAAATGCTTAACCTGGGCCCGCAATTTTATTTTTCACATATCCTAAGTTTTTAGTGGTTGTTGTTGACTTGTTCAATGTTTTTCCACCTTTTACCCGTGCGATATGGAGATTTTTTGTCATATACCGCCACAAGTTTCAGGAGAATATCGATGCCGCATAATGGGGCGATTATATCAATGGAGATATGATTCACGATATATCATGATTTTTCTGATTAATCACAATTTTCTAAAACTAAGTCAGATGTGATATCAAACCTTATTGAGTACATGGTGAATATCATATATTGATATTCTACAAGCCATTACTTAGAGTATTTGGTGAATATCATATGTTGATATTCTGGAGGCCTATACTCATGTGATTTCAAAATGGTGAATATTATGTGCTGATATTCTGTAGACCATTACTCAGAGTATTTGGTGAATATTATATGTTAATATTTTGGAGGCCAACACTCATGATATCAAAATGGTGGATATCTTCTAATCAAAGATATCCTTAAAATTTGTTATTCCTAATATTACTAATGTGTAATATCTGTATTGTGTTTATCCTTCCTAGCAAAGAGGGAGCGTTGATGTTTGGTAGCTTTAGTCGGATAAACCTATATATAATTATATATGAGATGTAATTTTCATATATGTGTTCATCATATATAAGATATTGTTATTTGAGAGAACTTTATATATATATGATTAAATTTGTTATTATATTACTTATGTAATTAACGAATAGACATGTCCCATGAAGGAACATGTCTCTTCATGACTTAGTCTCAATATAAATAAGGGATCGTTGTCATTTGGAAAACACATACAAAAAACATGGCAATGCTATTACATTTGTAGCGATCCATAAAAACCAACAATTCCTGTACATTGGTTTGCTACTAGTCTTTACCAAATGAATTGTAACTTACCCATAACTTGACAGAAGATCCAATGAACATGATACCATATCTATACTCATCCTTCTGCACAAATCTAAGCTCACGTAGCTTAACATGTTATATGCCAAATTTGCTCTGCCAATAATCACCCTGTAATATACATAACATTCTTTTGTCATATTCTCATAAACATATGTTGTCATCAATGACAAAACTTGTCATCAATACGACACATAAACAAAACATCCAAGTGCCAATCAAACCTCTATTTCTAACAGGTTCCAACTTATTGTTCAATTTTTATTTGTACTTATTAACTTTTTAAAAACTAATCATTAGGGCTGAAACAACACATTTTTTAGGGTGAGATAAAAGTTCGCTCTTTTAAAAATTTATATCTCTCAACTTATTTTTCACCGAGTTTTAAAAATGTAGGTATGTTAGTTTCACCTACAATCATCTCTTACAAAGTGTTGTGAGACAAGTGGAATATTAACGTGCTGAAAAGTTAACCAAAAGTGAACATCCACAACTCTTGTTTCTTTCTTTTGGTAATTTCCTATGTTTTACCAAGCTTTTGGGAGGGATTTTTCTAAGGCCATTTTAGGGGACAATAGGTAATGGCTATTTTTTATAAAGGCATAATTTAAAAAATATCGACAAATCTCAAATATTTTTATAATAACATTGATAAAGCATTCATGTACATCATAGAATCCTTAATACACAACATTAGAGTCGGTTTCATAGTCTAGATGAGAGTTGAACAAATTAATAAATGTGAAAACACAAAATTTGGTCGCCTCTGTAATGCATTGTCAATGTTGCAACAAATATGCTCAAAGGTTGCAATTTTGAACTGCAAAATAACAAACTTACAAAAACATAATGATAATATGAGGCTGCTCCTAATCAACATTTGCTAACATTGTATCAAAATTGCAGTATAATTTTAAGCCACTAGCACTATGAGGGACCATCTCATTTGATGGAACTCCAATTGATTCCCCTTGTGTTTCATCAATTCGGGTGGCATCATTAGCATCAACATTGCATTGTAAAGGTGGAGGTTGTCAATATTTTAGGGTTTGATTATGTTGGAGTCGCACATCACTATGTGCAAATAGCAACTTCTTTGATTGTTTAGAGGTAAGTCTATTCCTCTTAATAGAATGTATGAAGTTGTATATTGATCAATAGATTTCTACAACAAAGGAATTAACAACCTATGGAAGGAGTTGAATATCAAGCATCCTCAACTCTAGTGTATCCTTGGCATGCCATGCTCACTATCTAATAGAATTAGTTTGAGCTAATGCAACTATATTTGTAACAAAGTCCTGATAGAGTCCACGTGGACTCGTCGAGTCCAGAGACTCACCAGATTCGGTGAGTCTTGAGCTCAGGACTCTCGCTAACGGCTGAACCCATAAAGAGCAAAGATAACTTAAAATAAAAGGTTGAGTGATTTATTTTTGTTTTGTATAACATCCATTTGACCTAAAAAGGTCATTCCACCCTTTGCTAATGCTTGTGATCATAGTTACGGGACTCACACTCGCCTCTAACTCGGAAAGTCAAAATTGGGCTTGGACTCAGACTCGGTGACCGGACTCGACAAGGACTTGGAAAATCGAAAAATACATGAAATTCAAAGATTTTTAAGGATTTAAATTTTTTTTCATGCATCTTTTAGTCAATTAACATCAAATACACAATAATTGAGATAAATAGAAGCTATTTAATACACACACAATTTTGCATAGATCACATAAGTATAAAGGTGAATTTCTGAGGGAAAAAAACTGAATAACATAATATAAAGTTATAAACATAGTGTTACTGCAGTGTCAAATGTCTACAATATTCATGGATTACAAAATCCATGGTACCAAAAGTTCAAACATATATCAAAATAACAACTAGAGTGTAGAAGACTAAGGCTCATAGTAGCCTAAGATAAGTCATGGAAGACTGTAGAGCCATCCTCTCTCCCTGTGTCTGAGGCTGAACCTCAGGGGCGTCCTCATCTTCATCCTCACCCTTACCCACATAATCTCCATCATTAGACTCGGATCCATCACTCCTATCCTTAGGGTCCTGCATTCGGTCTCTTCGTGCTCTAGCCCCTCAACTGCCATCACTATTGCCTCAGCCTCCCAATCCACTTGATCAACCCACTCCACGTCTTCATCACTGAAGACAGGAGCAGCGATCTCTGAGTTCCACTCTGCATGTGGATCAACAGTCTCTAATACAATTGGTGATGTATTGGTCAGTGCCTTGGATCTGTTTATGGAGAAGGTGAAGGTTGTAGTGAATTCAATTTTTGCACTGCCAACCTATTGCGCTTCTTCGAGTGTATATGCTTGAATAGACTCCAATTGCGTTCGCATCTTGATGCATTAGATGGCTGGCTCAAGATGCGAATCACAATCCTTTGTAAATTTGGCGCCTTAGTGCCAAACATCTCTCACCATACATTTGAAACAAGAAAATTTTAAATCAATTCAATAACTTTGACTTCATCAATTTGAAATGGTAATAGAATTAGAAATTAGGATGTAGAATCATAAATTTTTACCAGGCATCAATTCTGTCTTATTTTTCTTGCACAGCTCTCGTGCAAATAAGTCCCCTTGAGCTTTCTTAAACAACTCAATCTCACGGACTCCAATTGTTCCAACTCTTGAATCAAGTGACATTCTCTCTACAACATCATAGAGGCCACTCCATACCTCATCATTAGCCTTCAAATGTGGGTTGAATTGGTATGCTGATTAAGGAAGTAGGCCGTTGCATGTACAGCCTGTGAAGTAGATTGTGCCATTGTCTATCATTGACATCCCATATATGCCCATACCTATCTCGATTCCCTGCAAAAAAAAGAGTGAATGGCCTCCTTTACCCTATCCATGCCCTCATAAATTTAGCCCATTGAGGGCTTCTCTCCATCAACAATTCATCGGAGAACAACAAGCAGCTCTATGAATTGCATTCATTATGAAAATTGAAAGAGAAACAATTAGCTTTAAGTTTTCCTTTAAAAAATGAACAATAGTTTATAACATAATTTCATAAACAAAAAAGTTGAAATGAGGACAAAAAGGAAAATTACCTTCACAATCTCAGCTATCGGTGTCCAAAAGGAAGCCTCATAAAAAATGTGATCAGTTGTATCAGTCCCTGCAGTGGTCTTTGCATATGATGATGAGATCCACTCCTCACTTACAAACACGTGTCTCAAACCTCCCTTTGAATTAAGCAAGGATTGCAAGGTGAGAAAATTGATTGCAAATCTAGTGACCTCTGGATGAGACAACTCCTTTTGATTTGTGTATTTCCTCATGAGGTTGACTACACATGTATGGTTATATATGAATTTACATACACTCCTTCCTTGCTCTATAATTGTTTGTCATGAGCCCAAATTAAAAAGATATATGAATATTCAAATAACGTATTATATAATGATAATAATTAAGAATAATAATATTAAAGCAAAATATATTATAATCTATTATATAATAGTGATGTATTTGACAATATAAAAATAAAACAATATATAAGATTATAGCATAATTGTAATTAAAAATATTATATTACAATTATAATATTATTGAGTTAAATAAATTAACAAATAAATATTTTGATTATAATTGATAAACAAATTTAATAATTGTTAAATATACTATATATAGTTATAATATATCAAATTGATATAATATATTATTATTATATCAATTGATATAATAATTGTATGAAAATAATACTATATATAATAATTGTATGGAAATAATACAATAAAATATGATTAATTGATAATATTAAAAATACATTACTATTAACTATTAATATAATGATAAATAAATATAATAAATTTATTAAGTATGATATAAGGTTTTATATGTTACCATAATATAACATAATTTTTTATATATATCAACATATTGATATAATAATGATGTTATATTAATATAATAATAAATATAATATAAAATAGTAATACATCCAATACTATGATGTATACTTATTTGAAAAAGAATAAATAATACATATAATCATTTACTTATATAGACATAATGGTGTTTCTCACAATCTAATAATCATTATTAAGTTAACAACAAGTAACTATCGAATAATCATATAATAGTTTCTATTGGGCTAATGATGAACTCAAAATAACAAAATAACATAAACAATAAATGTAATAAAACAAAGCGTAACAAGTGATAATACAAAACCTAAATTTGTTTCCAAAAACGTTGTGTCTCTTCCACATAAGGGCATGACCCGCATACTATGCATTATATGTATAATGAATTATGAGGTTGACAAGGTATCAATGATGAGGCATGGAATCCCATTACAGGATACAAAGCGACAATCTAAGTCTACAAAGAAGCTACTAAACATGCAACGGTTACCATCAGATCGATTATGGAAGAACAAAGACAACAATATCTGCGGGTGATTGAGTTATGGATCATATTTCAGTCAGAGCAATTAGTGCCAAGACCAGCGATTAAGATCAGAGACTTGACTTATATTAGTGGAGTAGAAAGATAGAAGTAAGCTGCCAGCATTCTATTAGAATCCACACAAACAAAGGATATATACAAGCAAGGGAAGGGCATCAAAGAAGGAACATGAAAAATATATTTTTCATAACACGACCGAGATCACCATCACTCAAGAAATACTAGGCATGTAGGTGCACAAATCTGCCAGCGAGTCATCACAAAATAGGAGATCATAATCAATTTAGCATCCAATAATTACTTGGAGAGATATCGCACTCAGCATACTCAACAAGCTTAATAATTGCCTGGAGCGTTTGCATGGGAATGAAGTTATCGCACGAATCCAAGGATTGTTATTGACTTCGTATTCAACAAGCAAAATATTTATCAAGATACTTAGAATCTGAGGCAGAAAGGAAATCATAGAAATCATTAGAGTTTGAATGACATGCGAAATATCAAATAGAAGATGATAAAGCACACACGGAGGAAAAATGGGAAATTATATGCATAGCCGGAATAAAAAACCTAATGTCCTGATTGGGGACATTACATTGTTTTTATCCAAGGGAGTTTACCAAGATCCTCTAATATGAGGTCAATGTAGTGAGCAACACAAGGGGTCCAAAACAAGTGAGGGTGTCTCTCCATAAGAAGCTTTCCTGCAGCAACATAATTTGGTGCATTATCTGTAACTATCTGCAACACAATCTCCTCACCCACGTTCTTTATCACTTCATCCATTACCTCACAAAGATATTCAACATTCTTTCTTTTTCTCGAGACATCAATTGATTTCAGAAAAACTGTGGCACCTGAAGAAAATGAAACAAATTAGTATAATGATCAATGATCAATCATAAATTCATAATTTATAAATATAATCACTTAATAAAGATTCTAAATTTCTAAGTACGAATGTGAGGCCCAATGGTCACACTCATAGAAGTAGTAGCAATAGTAGGTGGAGTAGGGGAATAATGGAGAGCGAAAACTAGAAGATCCTTCTTGAGCTAGTTTTGCCATTTCTTCTTGTTGCTTCTTTTTCAATTCCTTTTTCTCCATTTTTTCCTCTAGAAGAGCTTGCATGTCTTGCATAGCATCCTGAGGTACTGTTTCGTATTTTTTAGTATCACATCTAGGTATATGTGCTAGGTGATACTTCAATCTATTTATGCCTCCCCGTTTTTATGTTACATCGCAATGCCAACATGTAACAACTCCCTTTTTGTGGCCCGGGGTGGCATGTTTCCAACCCCTATCCCTTGCTACTACAGTTGGGTCTACATTAGAGTTATATGCAACCCTAGTTCCACTTCCACAAGGCTCAACCTGAGGCATGATGTCAATGTGGCTGCTACTGTGATATGAATATATTATAAATAGAAAAAAATACCATCAAATCAAATCTTTAAACTTTAGGGCCTTCTTAGTTCTTACTTATCAAGTTTGTCATCAAGATAAATTAGAATAAATCTAAATCGTAGATACTAGAAATAGAGACTAAAACAAATGTAAACAAAATGGAAAGTAAAAATATGAATGTAGAACAATTTACAAAATAGAAAGAAATGCAACTTGTTGCTTACCTCTTCAAATTTGCACAAACAATGAAAATAAAAGTAAGTTTGGAGGAGGCTTCTACAGAGGCGAGCCCGAGTCAGAGGCGAGTCCGAGTCCTGTAACTATGGTTATAATGTTATACTAGGTTACAATAAGAAGGAAAATTGGCTATTTAAGCAAGATTGTTGGAATCATCTTTGTTCGCATAAAAATTATCTCCCCAAAGTGGGAGATTTTGCATGGGTTGCCCTCTAGAATAGAATTTTAACAAGAGATAAATCGCAAAGATTAGAATTTTAGGGTCCTGGATGAGATTTATGAAGAAAGGATGATGAAATAACAAATCATTAGATTGTGAGTTTGCAATGACCAATTGGGAAATGATCATGGAAAAATTGAATGGAGTGCTCAGCTTCCTTTGAGTCTTTTTTAATGTTCCATGAATGACCAATTTTGTATAACAAATTAGTCTCCTCAAGTATCTAAATGGCTAGTCCGTCAATAATCATATGGGAAATTTGGAAGGAGACGAGTAGAAGGATATTCTAGGGAAAAAAATGCTCCTTGATTTGCTGATCAAAAAATTTGAGAATGCAATCATAGAGATGGTTAATAATGCAATGAGAAATCAAAGCCTAAAGCATAATTCCTTTTCATTATGGAATGAATTAACAAGTCTGGGTTGGGCTGGTCTGAGTGTTTCTCCCATTCACGAGGTTGGGTGGATTAATTTGATCTCAAAGATTAGGGAAAATATAAGACGGGTTCCTTTTTGAAGAAGGAAGGATTAAAGCTATAATTTTAATGGAGTCTCTTGGGTAACCTTGGAATACTTGGTCTAGGATGTGTTTTGAGAGATTAGGAAGGTAACATCATAGCAGTCAAAGTTGAGAAATTGAAGAATGGGGCAATTAACGAGACAAAGTTCCAAGCGTCCTAGCTTGCACTAAGAATTGTTGTAGTTTGAATATTAGGAAAATCCATTTGGAAGGTGACTCTAATTATTGTGAATGCAATGGAAGCTACATAAAATTTCTACAACCAATTTTTAAGTCTTTTGGGGAGTTCAAAAACTTTAAAATTTCTTGTGTATAGAGGGAAATTGCATAGTGGATCACCTTGGAAACTAGGTGAGAGAAATCGAGGAAGAAGTTGAGGGGATAAATATGGAAGATTTTTGGCACAATTTGTATAGCGGGTGGAGGATAGAGGGCAAAAGCTTTAAATGTCATTAAAGTCAATATAGGTAGAAATGCAAGCATTCAATATTAATCATAAGGAACCATTGGTGTTGGTAGCAGCCAGCTTCTGTGGGAAATGTATTGAGTTTAGAAGGGCATTTGCAAATATGTAGGCCACTTTTAGTTTGAAAGCTAGTGGACAACAAGTTGCTTTCATGGGGTGAATAGCAGATGGGCAATTAAAGAATGTTTTTCGAAGTCATACAAAGATGGTGTTGCAAGCCATCAATATGATCTTGGTAGAAGAATACATTGAATTGGATGAGAAATATAGAACAAATGCGGATGTGACCTCTTCCCAAGTGATGGGTGCGGAGGGATCTAGCATTGTGATGGTCACACAACAATAAGATGAGGAAGAAGAAAAGTAAGGGGTCTAGGTCTGTCTTCATTTTGTTGAATGATATATATATATATATATATATATATATATATATATATATATACTTGTTCTGATAGTGATACTAGGTAGTGGTGTTTTGGATGGTTAAAGGGTTCAATGAGCATATCCAAAATTTTGAATTGCATTGGCATTTCTAAATGTGACACTATTTGGATGATATAAACCCTAGATGTAATATGTGTGTGGCTCCCTTATGACAACATTTATATATCAAAAAAAAAATCAACAATCTATTGTTAGTAAAATCACTAAGTTATCAAAAAGTAGTAACTTTTTACTTCACAATATATAACCATTCATCATCGAGAATGTTTTGTTCAATACTTTTTCCTTAAAGAATGTTTGCAATACGCCATTTACTTCATTCCAAATTAACCACAACCAATTGTAGACTGTTCTGGACCTCAAAAATCTTGTTAAACAAAATGAAATCACTGATGTACCTTGTCTTTGTAGGTTTGAGGAATTCCTTTTTCAAAAAAGTCTTGATGAGAGTATGTGAGATGTGTGTTAGAAATGAACATTTAAAAATCTCTATCTTTTGCTAGTACTTGTACAACCAGTCTATATTCCCTATGTCCTAAGTCTTGATGAGAGCAAGTGAGATGTGGTAGTTAGAAATGACCATTTAAAAAACTCTATCTTCTGCCAGTACTTGTTACATCCAATCTATCTTCCCTATGTCTTTCAATGTATTATTGATCCCATGAACACATGGGATCCAAAAGATGTGCCTGTAAGCAACATCCATTGTCATGCCAACTAATTTGCACCTACGTATTGTATTGATGACCACTTGTACAACATTCAAGGCCCCAATTTCTTCTATGTCATCTTTCAAAATATGAAATTGGAAGATTGTATCTTTGCACTTCCCAAGGCTATTAGTAGCTCTAAAAATATGAGAGTAAATTGAACATGTGAATATAATGTTGGTGAATGGCAAATGTCTAATATTAGTCCATGTTGCTCGGAGAATGGGTAGTTAGGCGGTTGGCATATTCGAGGGAGTTACATGGTCGCGACAGTTTGCCTTGCGACCTCTCGGATACTATATGCAACCTTAATTTCCTTTCATAGAGACATGTTGGTATTGAATACTATTGTGCAAGGTGACTAAGCAATGAATATAATATGATTATTCCCTCCTTGCATTTTTGTTAAGTACCATTCTTTCTGTATGCATTAGTTCTGTTACCCATTAGGGAAAAGATTTGGTGCCATTGCCATTTCGAATCTGGGAAAGCGACGTGATCGATAGTATACGACACAGAGTCGATGGGAATACCTCTGGAGGAGAATGTGAGAGTGAATGAAAACATAATTCTCGAGCTATTCAAGGGGGAGCACGAACTGATGGAGTATTTCCATATTTTATTCTGCTCGAGAATTGAAACCTTTGTATGGGGAGAAGCCGTACGGTAATTGGTTCCAGAGGACATAGTGTGGGACTCCCTCAATGCTAGCCCCATCGCCAATCGACTGCTTCATCAATTTCCTAGATTGTTTGCACAAGCCTTCCTGGCACAACAACATCAGCGGGAGGAGATTGAACAGGAACAACGAAAGCAATAGACCCTTCGGAACTTTTGGGAATGCATCCGACGAGAAGCGGAAGAATGCAATGGAAGCCACTTACGCCTCCACCCATGAGCCCGAGGCCATGGGAATGTGAGCAAAGTGTGAGGGAAAAGAGCACTAACCTCTATAATAGTCGCACAGACGACCATAATGATGTACGAAGACTATATAAATAAAAGTGTTCTTTTACACGTGTTATCAAATTCACCCATGAAAAGGATATATGCCAAACACATTAAATAAGAATAGAAATAGGAAGGAACAAATCGATGCCGTACAAGCCAAACATCAAGCCTTAATTCTTGCACAACAAACCAAGTGAGGACGAAGGTTAAAGCAACTTGTTGAAGGGAACCACAAAGGTGTCATGGAGGGTGCCCAGGAAGGTACTGCGCGAGTAGTGATCGAAGGGGAATGGTTCGGTTCGCTGGAACACCGACTAGCGAGAAGTGGTGATGAACTTTTGGCAGAGACACAACAGAGTGGATTTGATAGAAGAGAGGCGTGAACAATTGTTAAATCTATCCATCACACCTTAGGCGGAAAGAAACTAAGGTAGAAACACCCGACAGGAAGAGGAAGGGAAGGAGGCATAAGACACCGAGGTAGCAAGAAGTGTCGGAAGGACATTGCATGGTGGTTAGGGAAACCCTCTAGGATCTAATCTTAGCAGTAGTAGTTTGGGAACACAACAAGTGGGTCAAACACCGCGACGAAACATTTCGCAGAAACAAAATCTTCCCAAGTTTACTGGTGATGGGAAGGAAGATCCTATTAGACACTACCACACATGTGAAACTATTTGGGTGGCAAATGGGGTGACTGATCACGATGAATGGCTTAACCAATTTCCTGCAACCCTACGGGGCGTTGCCATCGATTGGTACTAAGACATAGACAAAACAAAATTAGGTTGATGGGTTGACCTCAAGAAGGCATTCCATGCGGAATTCAAATTACTTTGCGACGATAATGAGATCGTCACAGAGATCTACAGTGCCAAACAGGGGAGAAAGGAAACTGTCTTAGCCTATAATAGAAGGTTGGAGTTGCTAAGGAAAATGGAAACCCAACTTGGCGATGAATTGAAGAAGAGATGGTTCATCAATGGATTGAATGCATCTCTCAGAAGAAAAATAAGGATAGTACTGCCGACATCGTACGATGATGCGTACGACAGGGCCATGAATTTGGAAAGTGAAAACAAAACACTAAAAAGGAAGAAGAAAAGCAAGTCATCGTCTGGAAGTGATGAATCATCTGATGTGGATAGTAGTAGCGATGAGGAATCCAATAAAAAAGTGAAAGCACTGCAAAAAGATATGGAGTACGTTGTGCGGGAATTCAAAGCAATGAAAGGAGGTGCTAGATGGAGTGAAGAGGGAGAATTATGGTGCACAGAGTCTAAAGGAAACAACCACACAAAAGGAGCATGTCGAAAGAAGTCAATATGTGACATACGCCAGGTGACGGGCCACTCTACCAAAGACTGCCCATATAACCTACGGACAAGAGGGCCCTAGGTACTCTTCACCTAGGAGCAACCATCTACCTTTTGGATAGCGACAACCAATCAACAAACAAATAATGCATCATTTGGCGGGTTTTGAAACAACCAGTGCGCTAGAAGAGGAGGTAATGAAAACAAAAGCCGGATACAATATGACTCTAAGGGCCGGCCAATAATTTAGTGTCAGGCGTGCAGCCAGTGGGGCCACTTCACTCGAGACTGTGAGAAGAATGACACACCACAGAAACTATGTTGATGGTGCGGTCTAAAACCGCGGGTGAATCTACTCAACATTGAAGACGAAGATGTACTGGTAGTCACTCATAGTTAGGCAAAGCAAGCTATGTACCTTGATCCTCGTACAGAAGCATAGAGTACAGGAAGTGGAGGAAATAAAGAAGGCAATGAAAGCCAAGGGGGATTACCGTGGGGCTGCAAGTTCATCCAGATGGATAGAGGCTGAGAACAACATAGTGGGACGGATGTTGCAAATGGAGGCCCCAATCAAGATACAAGACCTCCTGCACGATACCTCAATTGAAAACAACATTGTTGAATATGAACATGGTTCCACAAAGTACACAGCAACCAAACATCGTCGGAGGCTCAACCATAGACGCTATGATATTGGCATTGAACAATAGACGATATCCTGTTTGTTGAGATGGGGCTCCAGACAATTCTCACGGAGATCATTGTCGATGGAGGGTCGGGAGTAAATGTGCTTTTGGAAGAAACATGGAAGAAACTTGGGAAGCCTACCTTATGGCCTCCCACCTTCAACCTACTCGGTGTAGACCAACATGGAATTAAGCCCATCGGAACATTGATGGCTCAGCTCGTCACCAACGAAACCCAACCTCTTGTGTTGGATTTTATGGTAATTCCATTGAAAAAGAAGGGGTATGATGCCATACTCAGAAGAGGATGGTTAGTAGCAACAAGGGGGAACCATAATTGGAAGAAAAATACGCTCTCACTGGAGAACTGTGGGAGGAAATTTGTTGTTGATCTTTGTACTCAGATGGTGAGGCGAGGAGATGGCTTTGAAGTTTAACCCCGACGAAGAATTTGGCGGAAGGGACGAGGGAAGGAATGACATGGAGCCTAATGATGAAGGTGTGTTGGAACTACAAGGATGTTTGGATGACGACTTGGATTCCTTGAATAGACTATTCCATTGGCAAATGGAAGATTACGAGATATTTCCAAGTTGTAATATGCTAGGAATAGACGGAATAGATGAAAAAGAAATAGAGGTGTTTCCGCCGGAGTACAAGGAAGGAGAAGCTAAGGTGAATGAAAGACCGACTCACAACTTCGACACAAGGAAACCAATAAAGTACAAAGAGCCATCCGTACGGATTACGAATTTGGGGGATGATCAAAACACGTGCAACATAATGGTGGGCGATGATTGGGATCTTGTGTTGAAGACAGTAACATTTAAAATCTTCATGGAATATAAGGATGTGTTCGCCTGGAGTTATAAGGACCTGAAGAGTGTCCCACCGAAATTGTGCATACACCGTATACCTCTAGTGTTGGGAGTTGTACCTTTGCAGAAGAGACCATACAGGATGAATAAGAATTATCTAGCAAGGGTGGATGAAGAGATACAACGTATGTCGGAGGTTGAAATAATATTTAGGGTAGAAACAAGTGAATGGGTCTCATCGATTGTGATATCATTGAAGGAGGTGGTGAATTAGATTAGGATCTGTGTTGATTTTCTCTACTTGAATGCGGTCACTATAAAGGACCCTTTTCCTATACCATTCACAGACACAATATTGGAAGAGGTTGCTTGGCACGAAATATACTCATTTATGGACAGTTTCTTTGGCTATAACCAGATATCAATCGCTGACGAGGACAAATTGAAGACCCCCTTTGTGGTGGAAGACAGTGTGTATGCTTATAACCAAATGCCCTTTGGGTTGTGCAACGCATCGACAACCTTCCATAGGATAGTAATTCATATCTTCGATAAAATGTTCGTAGGAAACTTCTGTGCATTTTTGGATGACTGGTTTATCTTTAGTGGACAGGACACGCATTTAGTAGCACTCGGAGAATGCATGGAAAGGTGTCGTCAGGCCACGCTAGCCCTGAACCCAAAGAAGTGTAGATTTATGGTACCTCAGGGTAAGTTGTTGGGCCACATTGTATGTAAGACTGGACTGAAAATTGATCTTGACAAGGTATGTGTGATAGTAGAGATGGAAGCGCTGATTGATGACAGCGGGCTAAAATCTTTTTTGGTACACATTGGGTATTATCGAAGTTTTATAAAGAACTTTGCCTGAGTATCTCGCCCCCTCGACAGGATGAGAAGAAAAGGAGAACCCTATGTTTGCGGTTCAGAGCAAGAAACCTCTTTTTAGGAGTTAAAGATGAGGTTGTTAGGGGCACGGATCTTGGCGTACCCAAATTGGGATAAAGAGTTTCATGTGCATGTGGACACCTCGAACTTTGTAATTGGTGCAACACTTGCACAAACAGGTGATCACGGCCTCGATCATCATATCTATTTTGCCAATAGATTGTTATCAAGGGCAGAAAGGAACTATAGCACAATGAAGTGAGAAGTCCTAGGAATGGTTTACGCCATACAAAAAAATTCAAACATTATCTATTAGCAACGCCCTTCATATTCTATGTAGACCATCAGGCATTGATGTACTTAGTAAACAAACCCATTGTTCAGGGGAGTAAACAAACCCATTGTTCAGGGGAGGGTGAGTCGTGGCTATTGCTACTTCAAGAATTTACATTCACAATTGTGGTATGACCTGGGAAGAGTCATGTTATAGCTGACCCACTCTCCCGAATTAGATCAGGGGAGCTGTCGAAAGGAGCCAATGATGACTTCCCAGATGCGCATCTATTTCGTATAGCCATCCTTCGAGAGTAGTATAAAAGCATCAACGACTACCTCTCCAATTCACAATTCTCGAGAGAGATACTACTAGGAGAACAAAGAAAGTTAGTACTAAGGAGCAAAAATTTCTCTAATCAATGGTCTATTGTACAAAATGGGTTTGGACCAAATATTGAGACAATGTGTCATAGAAGAAGAGGTAACCAATGTCCTTCGAGAAGCCCATGAAGGCTTGACAAGAGGGCATATGAGACCTAACACAATGGCAAGGAAGGTACTCCTCGCAGGACTATGGTGGCCTACACTCTATGATGATGCTAGGGAGTGGGTGGTAAGTTGTGACACTTGCCAGTGTGCGGGTAAACCCCTAAAATGAGGTTTCATGGCACTAAATCCATCACATGTCCAAGAATTGTTTGAACGATGGGGCTTAGACTTTGTGGGACCCATTAAGCCAAGTAAGACTTGAAGGTGCCACTAGATCGTCATAGCACCAAAATATTTGACGAAATGGGTCAAAGCACGAGCATTAGCAGACAACTGGCTGTCAACACGACGAAGTTAATCTAAACAGGTCATCACATGTTATGACATCCCTATTCAGTTGGCTAGTGATAGAGGAGGTCACTTTGTCAACCATGTGATTTGCTTGCTCATGACAGAGTTTAAAATTTTTCACTCCCTGTCAAGTCCATACTACTCGAGGGCCAATGGTTAGGCCGAGGCAACAAATAAAATCCTTGTGTTCGTCATCTATAAGTCATGTGGGGTCAAGCAAGCTGACTGGGAAGAGAAACTACAATGAACACTTCATGCTTACCACACAACGTATAAAGTGACAATCGAACAAACGTCGTTCCAATATAATTTGGACAAGAAGCGGTTGCATCGACAGAATTCATGGCTCCAAGCCTTCGGATAGCAATTGATAATAGGTTGAATGACATGGAAAGTCTTTAGGAGCGGTCGTATAGATTGAACAAATTGGATGAATGAAGACTAATGGCGCAATGGGCTACAAAGGTGGCTCAGATTTGTCATAAGGCCTAGCATGATAAGCACCTGAAGTGGACAAGGTTTTAGCTGAGACAATTGGTACTAAATATAATGGATGCAATGAGATTAAGCCAGGGAAGTTTAAGGTGAAATGGCTGGGACCCTACAAAGTATGAGAAGTTGGTGACAACAGAGCAATCAAGTTGTGGACCCTTGACGAACAGGAGATTGCCGAATTGGTCAATAACTCGAAACTCAAAATCTATCACCAACAGCATGAAAGAAGCCAAGCAAACCGACAAGGGCCCATAGTACAAAATCGAATTTATAAAAAAAAAAAGATCACCACATAAGTTAACAAATAATTCTTTCCATGAGGCAACAAATAAAATCCTTGTACCTGTCATCTATAAGTCATGTGGGGTCGAGCAAGCTGGCTTGGAAGAGAAATTGCCATCAGCACTTTGGGTATGCCGCACAATGTATATAGTGACAACCAGACAAACGTTGTTCCAATTAATGTTCAGACAAGAAGCAGTTGTACCGGTAGAATTCATGGTTCCAAGCCTTCAGATAGCAATTGATAATAGGTTAGGCAACATGGAAAGTCTTCGAGAGCTGTTGTATGGACTCAACAAACTGGACGAACGAAGACTAATGGCACAATGGGCTACAAAGGTGGCTCAGACTCGTCGTAAAGCCTGGCATGATAAGCACTTGAAGTGGACAAGGTTTCAGCTGGGATAGTTGGTACTAAACTACAATGGACGCAATGAGATTAAGCCAGGGAAGTTCAAGGTGAAATGGCTGGAACCTATGAAGTACAAGGGGGCCCTACAAAGTAGAAGAAGTTGGCCACAATAGAGCAATCAAGATGTGGACCCTTGACGGTCAGGAGATCGTCGACTCAGTCAATGGCTTGAAACTCAAAATCTATCACCAATGACATGAAAGAAGCCAAGCAAACTGATAAGGTCCCATAAAACAAAATCAAATTTATAATAATAATAATAAAAAGATCACTGCAAGGAAGCAAGATAAGCCAGCAGACAAATACAACAAGAGTTGCAGACAAAGGGAAACAAGCAGACCACACTGGACAACAAATGACCATGGATACATAGCAAACACCGTTGATGAAGGGGATCTGTGGAAGGAAACAAAGGCATCCAAAGGATAGAACACGTACACATGCTCAGTGTAACCGTTTTAGTTGCATAAAGGCAAAACAAGAAATAGTTAACTAGTTGGAGTATGTAGTTCGCAAGGAAAAGGCAAAAATGGAAGGATCGGTTGAAGGAGAATAGTTCCAAGATGGACAAGAATGTGAGAGTATTGGCCTCAAGAGTCCATGTTGTAGGGCTAGGAGCATCCAGTAGCAAGAAGCGGAAGGTGCATCCTAAAGTGCAGTAATCCTCACAGAAGGCTGACATTTCTCATCTCACTATATAGTTTGAAGGATTGAATGACATTGAATGCCGGAGATGGTTGCAGGAGACATTGGATACAGACCTTGTCAAGCAAATATTGGTCCACGCACAGGTACATTGGGCAATCCAAATGCCTATCTTTTTCGTTCCATTATTTGAGCAGGTGTTGCGCATCATGATTGAATCTTATGATAGATATAGCTGGTAGAGTTCATATGAGTACAGGAAATATCCCATTATAGTTTCATTCAAACCTCACGATTTTACAATAGTATTTGGGATTCCGAGGCAAGGCGGATGTAAAGTGGTAACAAAAAATATAAGCTTCCGCAGGACAAGAAAGAGCACTGGATTCAACTGGTTGGCTGTGATCTCACACCAGAAGAATTCAATTCGGTTCTAAAAGGCACCAGAAGTGGTGGAATGCGACGAGATTTTATCAGGGAAGGGTTGTGGTGTTGTATCATGGACGTCATGAAGAGTCGGTTGATAAGGGCTAGCACGGCTTCCGACATTGCAGTACCTCAGATATTTTTCATGAATGGGATCATGAACGGGTTGGTGTGTGACTGGGCATCGGTTTTGGCAAAACACATGGAGGAGTTCATGATGTTGCAGCATAGGACTTTTTACATGCCGCACCGTGCGATTGGATTATTTTAGGAGATCGTGTTGCACCAGATTCCAGCAGATGTGTTAGAGGTTCCACCAAAAGGCAAGCTGGCTAAGGATGAGCCTCCCATATTCTACTGGCGACATTTGGACACGAGTGGCACTATGGCTGACCAAAAGAGGGTGATGTAGGAATTAGACGCCTATGGTGACACAGATAGCGGTCGGGAGGATACCATCGAGAGTGGTGGGACTGTTTTAGAGGGGATAGTACTTCGGTTGAGGTTGGGAACGATGAGACAGATGCAGGGTCCCCATCTAGGACACTTTTCACTCCTTAGTTGCCTACTTCGGCGCATTTGATAGCCACCACTCGCATGCCGCCTATTCCACCATTCGGCCAGACGCTTGCGCCGATTGTTATGTCCCCACCCACAGCCATGAAGGAGACCACAGTAGTATCTACCCAGATGGAGGTTGTTGAGGAGCCACCCCTAAGGGAATTCAAGTCGTGGTTGTCCCCTTGGATTCAGTTGCCCCAGAGCTAGTACCTGCAGTTCCAATCGAGGGGCTCGTGGAGATGCACGAGGCGCTAGAGCCAACTGAGAGTGGATTAACGCAGCCTCAAGTTCAACTTGAGGTGATTGGCACAAAGGTTGTTGTCACTACAGTTGTAATGTCCCCATTTTTAGTAGGTTCCTACATTTGGCTTGGTCAGTTCACCATCGTGACCCTTGTGAGTTGATAGTGGGATTTGAGGGTCTTATTTGTGGGGTTATAGGCTTTTTAGTAGCCTATGGTGTGTTTTGGCTCCATTTGAGGGACTTACGATTTATAGTAAGTTAAACTGTTGGTTCCGATGAGCTCAGATGAGTTAGAGGAGTTGTGTGATGCTCTCAGTTTTTATTTTAGGCTTCTAGTTTGGGCTCCAAGAATCTTGGAGGGAGCGTCTATTTATTGCAAGTCACTCTGTCAGGTTCATTCATCGTCTTTCATCATCAGGATCACTTTGGTGTTGTCAGATTTCGATTTTGATGCTTCTGCAGTTGTTTTCACAAGGCGGGTGAATTATTATTATTCATCTAAAAACGTTGGGGTTGTTATTTTTGTTGGTGTTGGTTGGTCACCTTAGTATCATAGCTTGTTGGAACTAGGACAAAAAGTTTTAAATCATGGAAACAAGAAATAGTGGCCTTGTGTGTCAAAATATTAAGTTATGGTGGAAAAGGTCATTTTTGGAGCCAAAAGCAATTAATAAATTATATTAATGGCACTTTATTATATTTTAATGTTGTGTGTGGGAAGCTTCTTAATTGAAGTTCATTTGGGAAACTTTGTACCATTTGGAGATTATAAATATGAGCCCATTTGATGAGTAAAGCATCAAATTATTTGATTATCTTAACTTTCTTTGTTGTCTTTGTGACACTCCTGAAGTTCTGAAATTTTGTGCCCTTGCTGAAGTATAAGGTTTTGGGATCTACAGTTGAAGTATTGTAGATTCAATTATGAGATTGTTTGGCAAATTTTGTTGAGGTATACGATTTGTCATTTCTCCTACTATATTAACTGTTGCTAAGGAGAAGTTTAATTTTTCTTGTTCTTGGAGGTTGTCCTGGAATTTGTGAAGGGATTCATTGGAATTGTTATATCAAATTGTGTGCTGTTAATTTGGAGTTGGTTGAGTGCCAATTTATATCTGTTGCTGGGTGTTATTTTCTATCTGCACTTTGGAAGCAACATTTCCAAATCTGCAATTGCATCTAGTCTTCATTTCAGAGGGTTTCAAGGCATGTCTTACCTGTAAGTTCATGGATTGTAACTTCTAATTCTTCTGGGTATTGTTGATTTAGATAATAGGGGATATTTTATCAACTAGGTTGTTGGTATTTTGTGAAAATACTCGATATCTAAGTTGATATTGAAATTGGAAATTTTCAGCTGTATATTCCCTATGTAATATCTAAAAATTTGAGTTGAAATTATTATTGCAAAATCTTCTAGTTTGCTGCTATATTGTTGTATCAAAATTGCAAAACCTCAAGAACAAAAAAAAAGAAATCAATTCTTCAACACATTGTTTGAGAGCCAGTCGGGTTATTACAATGGTATCAGAGCTTGCTTGCAAAGTGTTTGACAAAATGTCAAACAACTAAATTATGAAAGCAGTTGGTGTTTGACAAAGTTATAACCGGTTGGGGTTATTACAATAGCTTCATCCTTGTTGGCTGAAATCATAGTGTGGAGTATCTACCATTCTAGCACCACAAGAGTTGAGAGTACCACAGTTCGA
Source organism: Cupressus sempervirens (assembly GCA_028749045.1). NCBI lineage: Eukaryota > Viridiplantae > Streptophyta > Pinopsida > Cupressales > Cupressaceae > Cupressus > Cupressus sempervirens. The sequence goes on from CM053786.1 coordinate 737,498,109, forward strand.
GGATGCGCCCAGGGATGAGGGGGCCACACTGGAGGTGGACACGATTGTCACAGAAGGGGCAAAGATAGATACAAAGTAGGATGTCGATACTGAGAACAAGCTTGACTATGGGTCGGATGAGGAGAGAACCATGGCGTACATTAGGGCCTTGGAGGATGTATTGGAGAGAGGTCGAATCATTGGATAACATGCTTTGATCCGCAGAAGAGAGCTACAGTTGATTCGAGACTATATCTAGAGGGGTTGTCCTAAGTGTTTTCGCTCTTGCTTTGAGGCAAGAGGATGACCAATTGTGGAAATGCCAGAGATGCTGGCTGATTGGGCTACAAAACTTGAGTTCGGACCATGCAACACAGCCATGAAAAAGCTTACACACGAGATAGGAGGGGTGTATAAAGACTTCTATTATGCTCAGTAGCATGCAAAGGCAGAAAAGGTTGTAGCTGTGAGGTCTAGGATAGTACAGGCAAAGGCTTGGGAGGAGCTAGCTACTGAATTGGCTAGCCAACAGGCAACATGGGCAGCAGAGTGAGCAACGCTCTTACAAGATAAAGAAGAGGTTGCGAACGGATTGCAGGTGGCTCAGGCTCAGGCTCAAGCTATGGAGGTAACACTTTTGCTGAAGGAGGCTGTGGAGGTCAACACACGGACGCAGAAGGACTTGCGCAATTGGACGGACGAGGTCTATGAGTTGCATCGGTTATTGGACACTCCAAGGACGCAACCGCCCCCTTAGTCCCTGTTTTGATGTATTTAATTCATTATCTTCTATTTTGTAAAATTGTACGTTGTCAAGAGAACACTTTTCTTTTGTAGGGGATGATGTTGCCAGGATAATTGGTAGTTAGGCGGTTAGCATATCCAAGGGAGTTACACGGTTGTGATGGTTTGTCTCGCGACCCCTTAGATACTATATGTAACCTTGATTTCCTTTCATAGAGACATGTTGGTAATGAATACTATTGTCTACGGTGACTAAGCAATGAATATAATGTGATTGTTCCCTACTTCCATTCTGTGTTAAGTACCATTCATTTTGTATACATTAGTTTTGTTACCCATTAGGGAAAACAGTCCACTCATCCATGACAAGAGAGCAACTTGCTTTAATCCAAATCCACCTCATGTCCTCCATCACTAAAATCACTGTAGAATGTTGTGTCAAGGAGGGTAGTGAGTGGTTTATGTTCTTCAATGAAGGTGAATGAGAGACCAACAAAAGCTATATCTCTAAACATATGTTTGAAGTAAGGGAAATATTGTACATGGAATGGGCACAGAGAAATTTGGCAATGGAAGACTTGGTCACATCCTATGGTTGCATTTTAAACATACTCGCAACTCCCCGTGCCTTCTTGTTAGCAAGTATTTCTCTTTTTCTCTTGGAAACATCACCACTACCACTATAAACTGTAGAGGGATATGTGTAACTTATTGTGCAGATTGTGTTGGCACTGACACATCCTTAACATTGCTTTCATCTCTATATGCAATTCATGAACCTTTACCTTCTCATCGTCCTTTACATATGATTACACCTCAACTCCATGTCTTGTAATGCACAATAGATGAAAATATACTCTTAACTACCACAATGTTTTTATTTGTAAATGTGACACAATCACACTCCACTACCCCTCAAATTTCTCTTTGTCTCTAAGACTTTCATAAATTAAATAAGTTTTTGGATTAAAAGTGCTCTTTGGAATGTTTTAAAATGGTGGAAGGGTACTCCAATGGATATTGTAGGTGTTCCCCGTCTCCCACAACACTCCCACACCCTAATGAACCTCCAGCTGCTAGATTTTGATTTTGTTCTTCCATCTCATTTTAACAACATTCACTGCTGCTACTCATATTGTCTTGTGACAAAAAATGCCAGTGAAAGCTATTTTTTTAAAACTATTTGTCTTCCTTTGAACTTTTGAATAAAAAACGAAATGTTATTCCAATTCTCTTATTGCCTCAATCCTCATTCCATGCTAATGTTAATTATCTAAGCTGCACCTTCAAACTCCATTCAAAATGATTTATTTGGCTCCAATTTGGTTGCAAATCTCCTTGATATATAGAAATGGTTAGAATGAGATAGGGAGGCCCTTTTTATGTTGCTTAGGGCTAAGAGTGGTCTAGGGGCCTACAAAAAAATGAGAGAGTTGTTTAATATTATTTTGAACCTTTTAATAAAAAATGCTTGCACAGTTGAGGGGACGGCTTCCTGTCCCCAATTTGTCCCCCAATTTCTGTTATTTGGTAGGGCAATTAAAAAGGCTATGGCTAGGGGACATCATTGAGCCACCCCCATGCCTTCAGAACAGGTATATTTTGAGAAACCCAAGGGATGCATCCCCAGGGAACATATATACTTTCATTTATATCGTAAATAGTTTGTTTGTCATTTATTAGATAGCTTAGCATTGCTCATTACTTTTCTTCTTTGTTTTATGTTATTGATATGTATAGCCCTTGCCTACTATCAAATAGGATTCTAATTTTTGTAGCTCTTACTTACCACGTAGTGGTCTCGCTTGCTAATGTAGATTGCATTATGGACCCAAATTCTTTATTTGTGTTGAATCTAGAATGATCTTCTACATTTTTTCTAATTGGAGGATTGTCATATTATAAAGATCTATTTTAGACACAAAACATGTTTAGTTACTATTAATTGCCAAGTTGTTCCATAAAGTGTACATCATCCCAAGAACAGATCTTATAAGTTGATTGGAAATGTTGATACTTTTAGTTTAAAGATAACATATCTAAGCCTTTGTTCTGACCTTATGCTTAAAACTGTTGTAGATCTATTAAGATTTATGTACTATGGGTAAATCATGTTTTTCTTGAAATATTAGCTTATAATATATATACGATTCTTTTCTAAGAATTGAGGGTTGACATGTTATTCTGCACTTGGAATCTCTTTCCCCCTCATAAAGTTCTTTATTGCTGCTCACAACCCTCAACATAAAGCTACTGGATGTTTTTAAATTAACTACAATATTTTAAAAATGGTTCTTCAACTGATTGCCCACCATCCAAGTTATAGATATATAGTCCCATAACAAATGAGAGGAGGTAAGCAGAATTAACTCCTATTGAATTTCCCAACCATGCCAATGATTGGGCTATGGCTGCACACATAAATTTACAAGTTTTAAGACAAATTAGGTCTGTTAGGACTAATAATTGGAAGTTGGAAAGGCAAAACAAAACAGTTAACAAAACATCAGCATTTTTTTTGCTTTTTAATTGGCATTCATTCTAGCAACTTGCAAGGTCCTCTGGTATCCCAACTTATTTTGCTCTTTATTAAGGTGTTTCAAAAAGGTTTCACCATACATGTCTGGTCCTCTCAAAAAAAAATAGTTTCCATGGAAAGTAAAGTGACACCCTTGGCCAAGAAATTTGAGACTTGATTCCTATTGTTCAAGACATAGGCAGAACTTATTTACTTCGTGAACATATGATTCCTATTTCTTACAACACATACATTTAATTTTCTACACGAATATTTGACTGGTTCTAAAATCAGTGATCAAGATTACAATGCATGAATTGTTTCATCAAGGATGATCATTTTTCCCAAGTAAAACCATAGGAGCTTTTAGTCAATCTTCAAAACTACATTGTCCAACTCCAATTTTTAATTTACGAGGGCCTTTATTTTATCCTCATGGCTTCCAATTGTTGATTAGAGCCTGGACAAATGTTGAGTTTTAATTATGACAAATGCTTTAAATTCTCCCTTCTCTCATTCCCTTTAGAGATACCATTTGAGTTTGTCTTCCACTTGTTGCTTAGGGGCAGCTAAATTTTCCTTCTTGATCTCATGCTTCACCTAGATGCAATGAGTGCTAAGAGTTCCATTCATTCTCATGAGAGATGGATTCTTGTAAAGTAATACTCATGAAACATGGGTCAATGAGTTTGACTCAGAAACTACATACACAGTTGAATCTTGATAACAATATCACAATTTGACTTGCTTTGGAAAATATCTCTAACTTATCAATCTCATGATTTTTTGTTTGTTTTTGTGAACAAGATTTGACTCCATTGCAGGAAATGCCATAGTGGGTCTTCATTTTGATGATTCCTAAAAGGAGGGGAGTATATAGAAACATCTTTTTAATGTCATGACTATTTCTAAGAAATTGGGGAGACTTATTAAATTTCCAAGGCTATTTCAGGAGTATTTTTAGGCCTACTCACGTCTTCTAATGTTGTCTGTTCTAAATTGAAATAGTGTGTAAATTTTTTGTTATATTATATATATATATATATATATATATATATATATATATATATATATATATATATATATATATATATATATATATATATATATATATATAGTTACAATTGTTCCCCTACCATTTAATTTGTGTTTACCAAAAAAGTTGATGTGTCATGTTTCTCAGTTTTGGATTGTTGTAACCTTGGAATGCATCTTTAGCATTTTAATTTTAATGATAACATTTATGCTGAATAATTCACAATTAAGATAGTTTTATAGAAATTTTTAATAAGTGGACAGAAAAAGGTTTTTCGGGGCATTGCAAAGGTCCATTGTGTTAAACTCTTTGATGGATTCATGCCAGGATATATGATTTTGGTCATGATGGTGGTGCTGCCTTGAATATTTTGACACCCAAATATGGTGTATTCAGAAACCATGTCAGAACAATCCTTGGGGTTGAGGTGCCAGATTTTGAGGCGAGTAATAGTTTTTAAAATTTTCTTATTTTTATGATATAAATCATGATTTCTTACATCTTTGTGCATGGAAGTGTACTAGCACCTATCCTCTACATATAATTTAGATGGAAGTTGCCCATTGTTGGAGTAAACTAGTAATGCCATTTGCTTTGCACTTGAGTATGATGGGCAATGTCAATATTATATATAATTGTTAGTAGAGGATGTAGCTTGTCCAATGCAAGGCGTTCATGCTTAACTAATATTGCTTTCTATTTGTAAGAATCAAATGCATAGACTGTGTGCTTTGCTCCATCATTGTCATAGCTGGAGTATATATATGAATTGTCCTATTTAGATTCAGATAGTTGCAAAGTGAACTAGTATTTTTCTGCATGGGACATTGTTTGCAGGTTAATTTGCTATTACAAATATGTTACATAAAGTTCACAGTTAATTAATGAGAGTGCTTTTATTTTTCTAATCTCCATTCTTTTTTATTGTTTATGTCAACAGATGAAACAAGCAATAATGACAATTATTGCATTAGAGGGCATTGGAGGCATTCTCTTCACCTTTGGCAGCAACTTGGGGGCATACTTATTGGTTGGTTTAGTTTGTATCTTATTTACTTGGTTGACTTTCTGTTTGCCTACAATATTCATTAATATGTATTCCTATCCAGAGACACTTTTTTCACTAGACACCTAGTATGTCAATTGCCAAATGTATCCCAAAGTTCAGCATTCAGATTATGTATTATTGGAATTGTGAAAATTTGGATAATAATGCAATGCTAGGAAGATGCTCAGATGTTTCAGTTTATTGAGGTTTACACCAATGTGTGTAAACACTTGCATGGGCATGGTATTCAAGGCAGAACTCTCATCCATAATACAATGATGAAATTATGTTTTATCCAACCCTACAGATGGAGGAGGAAAACAATTTTCTTACCAAGGTTCTCAGGAAACATTTCGGGTATCTCGAGTAGTGTTCAGTTCATCAAGGATGAGAGAGAGAGATTTAAGAGGGAGATTTTAGCCAACATATTAGCAATAGGATTGCTACATGTATGAACAATGAGAGTGTCATATTGGGGGCGTTTGGTAAGTCTTTATTGAGGGTGTAATATTGGGTCCTTTGGTGTAGCAACCACCCATCCAAGAACAATTCATACTTTTTAAAATTACAGGATGAATGCAAGCCTTCTTGTGATACGGATATTGACAAAACATGCAAATTGTGCACTGATTTTGATTTAGTAAATAAATTGTGATGTATGGTTACCCATCGTTTGGCATGTGAAATATATAATTTGGATGAGTAATTGCTATCAGCTAGTTAGAGCTTTTTTTTGGGGTTTTACTGTCATTTTATTGTTTTCTTTGATCATTGATTTGTTTTGAGTCAACTTTTTAGAATACATTTTCATGTCAGATGTTTATATATGGAAAACTATATCGTTCTTCAACCATCCATTTATCATTGGAATTGAAGTGCTAGTATTAGTAAATAACTCTAAATGGAACATGCTTTTTATAGTATATGTTTTATTTATCATAGAGATGCTTGTAAAAACCAAGAATAAGGGAGTATCTCTTTGGTGGCATACATTTATGTTGAATTTGATGCTTTGTTAATAATATGAATTGGCCTTGGCAGCTCATCTTTCTAGCAGCTGTGACACCGATTGTGCATGATTTCTATAATTATGACATGCGGAGGACTGAGTATGTTGTAGAGTTTGTTCAATTTTTAAAGGTATGTTAATTTGGATTTACGAACTCTAAACAATGTTGATTGAATATGTTTGTTTTAGCCTGAGCTTTTTAAAATCTGTTTCTAGTTTTTTTTTTCTTTTTTCATGAATTGGCAGGTTAATTGTTTCTTTGAATATATTTTTTTTCTAAGAATAATTTAATCATAATGTTGTTTGTTAACCTTGAAATTATGTGTTTTTAAACATTGAAATATCTTGCTCTATATGATTTGTAATACTAAATTAGGATGGATATATTGTACACTAGTCATCAGTAAACATATTTAACTTAAAGAGCATGGTTGATTGATTTTAATTAAGCAAAAAATGTAACAATAATTGAAGACAAACAAACAGAACCATATCACCCCAAAGAGTAACACCAATATACCTTGGAGAACCACTTGTAGTTGAAAATTCCAGCAAATTTGAGTACAAACCTACTTAGCACTACTCCCAATGGCTATCACAATGGTTTGCAACTCCTGGTTTTGACATACAAACATTAAACAACTCTGGTTTCAGCTCTTACAACCCCAAAGGTATATCACCACCCGTTGCCTTGCTTCTGAAGTTGCAACAGTCACTTAGGAACTTAGAAGTCTTGCAATTCACTACTCTAAATCCGTTCTGCATGCTGTCAAAATGCTCAAGCATGAATATAATGGTTTTGTTTTAGCCTTACAAACTTCAATGCAATAGGAAGTTAAAAAGAATTGAAGAAGATGAAGAAACAAGGGAAACTGAATTGTCAATGGATATATTTTCAAGCACAGGAAAACTTGGTTCTTTCTACAAAGAGGCAGTTTTGAAACCGTCAAGCCCTTTGAAATTGCTCCACACTTTTGAATTACATTGTAGGAAGAAACCTTTCACCTCATATTCCTAAGGAATCAACCTATTGGTTTCAAACCAATTTTTAGTTTTTTAAGGCTTCAAAAATTACACGTCCCCACTCTTGGAACCTATGTGCCCATCCTTCCTGTCATTGTGGGGACGTCCCCCTGCTCTCCTCAGAAGTGGGGGTTCAGGGGCTACACTCCTCATTTATTTTTTGGATGATTGTAAAGATGAGGCTGAATTGGATAAAAATCCATTTATAGGGAAAGCCTTGATGGAACTCTAAATTTTTGGCAAATTTACAGTCCCAAATATCATGCCAAAGGGAAAATGTGCTTCAAAGCATTAAAAGTCATGAGCAGGGCAGTTATAAGTGGTTCAAGACAAACACCAACAATCCATTAATGGCAAAAAGGACAATGCAATGGTTTGAGAGATAATGCAGTTGGAACAAATTGATCATGTACAACAAACATATTTATATAAACATAGAAAGATTGGATTCCAAATTACAAAAATCAGTGACAGTTATATAGCAACACATATTTCTCCTACCTACAGAATGCTCCTAATCCAGAAACGAATGTAAATCTGACACACAATATGTGGTAAATGATGCACATATGGAGGTTACCAAATAAAGATCTATATTGAAGCAAACGGAGGAAGATTGTCCCAAGTATAGACCGTTGTATGTATCCCCCATTTTATAAGGAGATATTGCTCAATCTGAGACCTTTATGAGTAAGCTCCACAGGGAAATAATATTCACACATTTTATCAGACAGTTTGGATGCGATTATCATGTAGTCATCTTTGCACATTTGTAATTGGTACACAACCAAACTCACTGAGAATTTTAAACTTCAGAGAATAAATATTAATTACTATGAAGATGTCTGGTGTGATTATAGTGGTTATAGTGTTTCTGAGAATGGAATCATGCCTGAATTAGGATCAATTACTACCACCATAGTTATAAAGGATAAATGCTTCGATCAGGATGGTAAAGATATACATATCCCACTCACAGTACCAAGTGTGGAAGAATTTTTAAGTGCACGGGTGCCATTGGAAGATACAGATGTGGGATCTTCAGTGTCACATGTCATGTTACAGGCAGAATCGGAAGTTCTGAATTATTTAGAGGCAATCTGTTATTATTTCAAACCTTGAGAGCCGTCTGAGCATAAAATTTGTATTGTTGTTGTCATTTATCTCATATCTAACAATGATGTTTTCCTCCGCAGGTCTGAAGATGCTCACAGAAGAAAAATCTATGTAGAAGCAGAATTTGGAATTCACGGCAAAAACCAGATATGAAGTAAAGTATTGATGTTTGTAGATGGAAAATGCCAAAGCCCCGATACAAAGGTTAAAGACTCTTACGTGAAAACAAGGAGTTGCAACAATATCAAAGAAGTCGATTTGCCCATTTAGAGGAGAGTTGTGTTATAAATCGCAGATGGAAAAATTCCATGCGGTCTTGGAGTATGCGAACATTATATCATCATGTTTTGAATAACGTCTGTTGCATTCGCAAAACCGAAAGAGAAGCTTGTGTGAACTTAGAATATGGAAGTCTCAAGCCTATTTATATGTCAGAATGAATTCTTAAAATAAAACTGATCCTAATCGCTGTTGCAGATAAGGAGGCATCCAAATATCAATCATTGTAGCGAAATTATGTAAATTGTTTTATGTTAGTTATGAGTTATGAAGAGGTGCGCTGTTTGAAAAAACAACCAATACCCCTTGTGGTTCTATAAATATGAGAGGATTAAACAAAGACAATTCATATCCATATACAAATTTTTGCATACCCAATTCATATATGTGCTATGATTAATTTTATTCTTTAATTGGTAAAGAAATGAAGTTTTGAACTAAGCCCATGGATTGTGGATTATTGAATATATTCATATGCGATTTTGGAGTCAAACTGTATTGGATGAATCATCCGTAAGGAGTGTCTCTAGTGCAATTTTATTTCTGACATGATTAGTAAGAAATATTTATTTTGCATGAAGCTTTAGAGTTAAAATATTATATAGTAGTGTCCATTATAATTGTTATTTTAATTTTATAAATAATTTATATGATAGATAAGTGGACAAGATCAATTATAGCATTTTAAAATTGAACATCGTAGATATTGAGAAATATTTAATTGTTTCCGAATCTATGTTTGGTTTGTCTTTGAAACACGAGTTAAACTACATTCTAGACTATTTTAAAATCGCGTTCAGATATTTGAGCTGTCGCATCTTGATTACTAAATTGTTTATAATTGATGTGTGTAGAATTTTATAAAGTTCTATGTTTTAAACTTATAATACTGACTCTATCGCCCTTCAGCACTAGTCTTTATATTTTTCATAATTCACAATCCATATGCTGACAATTGTTTCATCTTTTTCCTTTGAAGAATTAATATATTCATTTGTTGCATTAATCTATACTTATTCTTATTTTGAAAACATTCATATATTCATTTATTATTCTTAATTCATAAATTGCAAGTCTGAGGTTTTCTATAATCCTTGCCGTTTGGAAAACTTTCAATACATTTGCATTCTAATCGATTTGCTGTAAGTGTCTTGGACTCAAGTGTTTTGTTCAGGATTGGGTACACACGCCTTGGTTTTGCAGAGCTAGAAGTGCAGGGAACTCAAACTACACTGTTCAGTTCCGTTAAGTTGGCCATAACCAATTGGATATCCCAGCATTGAGGTGGCAAGACTTGTAGGATTCCAATTTGCGGTTTTGGGAACCAACAAGCCTTTTCTTTTATTTTATTGTTGCGGGGGGTGCCTGGTCATCCCCTCACATGCTCCTAGCAAGAGTAACAACCTTCATCATATCTACCTTTTGGCAAGAGTCACAACCCTTCAAAAAAAAACTTTAAAAGCATTACAACCCTTCATCATTGCTGCCTTTTGAAGGAGTCACTTGTTTATTTTCTTCACATTCCTTTTTTCTTCCATAAATCCTTTGTTAATTCCTATGCTCTCCTCTTCTTCCTTGCTCCATATCCCTTTTCAAATGAACACTTCCCCCTTTTATTCTTATGTTGAGGGACTCACAACTCTTCATTATGTATCTCTCAACCTTTGGTTAACTTCTAATATATTATATTATTATTTAACTATTTTTGTTTGTATATTTTAATTTTAATTTTTTCTATTATTAAATCCTATTTCAGAAGGGGACAATACACCTTTCCATAGTGGTTTCACTTACACACGCTTGATGGCTTGGATTCTTCCTTTGTGAAGTATTTCATACACATCTTTCTTCAATATTTCCTCCAACTCTTAATTTTTTGTAATTTGATCCTTCTATAAGTTTTATAGCCTTGTTTGGTTCTAAGTTTACTTGATCATTGACAAGCATCCTAAACTATGTACAAATTGCTTAGAAATTCACCTTATTTCCATTATTTCTTTAAATATATATGTTTTTAATGCTTGTGGAATGGATGCCTCTTTCTTGTGCAAAAGAAAGTGGTATGGGTGACCCTACTTTGTGTTTGCCCAAATGGATTAGCTACCCCTACTTGTGCTGCCACAATGATTTCTAGAAATGGGAAGTTTTACACTATTTAGGAAGTTGTTCTTGATGAGGGACTTCTCTACATAGGATACCTCTCTTACAGCACGAACAAAACTAATGACAAAGAACCAAAAAATTTCCTCAAATTTCAACATAAGATGCATGGGGATACCTTCTATAAGAATGTGGAATCGCCGAGGTTCAATTCAAACCCTTCTTTTGCTTGGCTTTGCTAGTTGTTGATATGAGTTTTACTCGACTACAACATGTAGAATCAAATACTCAATGTTTTGAAATGAAACACCGAACACTCAATCCTCTCTTGATGTAAGGTCATCTCTCATGCTAAGCTTGCAATGTAAGATCATGAAATGACTTGAAGGTTCTATGAACAATGGATACTTACTCAGTGAAATAATGCGAGTTGCTAGTAATCACTAAGGAGACTTATGCTAGTTCATTTAAGACTTGTCAATTGCTTGCACTTCTAAAGATTTAGCTTCATAATGTGTAATCAAAATGTTGTTTGATCTTCCAGCCTTTCTACTTTAACTTCAACTTAACTTCTACGACTATATCTACTTCTAAGTATGAATGCAATGAATCATGGATGGACTTAGACTCTACTATATATAGCTTAATCGATGACTCCACCCACCTAGTGCAAGCTTCTAAGGTTGTACTGAAATTGTTTCAAATCAATTTCTACCCTCCTCAATGCCATCAATGCATGCAAACTAAAGATGGGATATCAATTGAAGTTAAGTACTTTGTCTAGCTCATCACACAAGGCACTCCTACCATTAGCATAAGGCTAGTGGCGTAGTTTATATTCAAGTCAAGCAAGTAAACACCTACAATTCTTTCATCCAACTAAACTACTTCTAAACAACATGAAATGAAATCCTAAGCTAAGTGAGGAAATATGGATCACTATGCAATAACACAAACTTGATCACAAATGTTCACCATACAAGACACAACAATGAAAAGAAGAGAAAATTTGGCATTATATTAGCAATAATTCTCCAACAAGTCTTGTTTTATAGATGAGAGGGTTGGGGCATATATAGGAGCCACAGTTACAATGAACGACCAAGATTAAATTGAAATCAATGGCCCAGATAAAACCATTACAAACCCTAATTAGGGAAAGCAAAATTAACCAATAGAAATGAAGCACCACAAAATAAGCCATTGAGAAAATTAATTGGCTTGAGGACCAGTAAGAAACAAGGAACTGACCTAGTCATCATACAACTCATCATCCAAGATGTATACTGTTTTCTTCCTCCCTTTTAGCAAAACCAATGAACTTAGGCAAAATTTCACTAAGTTCCTCCATGCACATATTAGGAAGGCTGTTATGTTGTAACTCAATGACCTCTTATCCATGCAATCTTTATCTTAGTCCCACCTTGTTAGGCTTGGGAATTCTTTATCGTTTTTGGACTTCTCTCTCTTGAACAATTGGATTTACATTGCTTGAACCTGTGGTATTTCCACCTTTATTGCTTGGAATTCTTCCTTGGCATATTAAATCCGTTGCCTTGCATGACTCAATCATCATCAAGATCACTCCCTTGATGGGAATATTGTCCTTGAATTCTTTCTTGCTCTCGACCTCAAACTTTTCTCTATGTCGTTGTCCATGCTTCTATGCCAACTCTGGTGTTAGAATCAATCCTCAAACATTCGTTTTGTACTCATTTGATCCTTATGAAAAATAGATGTGAATAGGGATAAGTTGATCTCCTTGTAAGATAGTCTTTATTCTTCAAATATTTAATCAAGTGTAGAGTTGACTTGCATACGGACACGAGAATGTCCATGAATTGAATCCCTAAACTTGTTCATGGACCTTTTTAAATCTGGACTTGGCCTATGTTCTTGCTTGATGAAGGTTTGGTCTTGGGATAATTCCTTCATCTTGATTCTTGAATTTTCTTTCCTTTGTCCCAACTTTGAGCTGCATATTTTGAAGTGTTTTCCTTTGAACTCAACCACTTTAGACTAGTCCTCTTTGATTGCTATCCTTGGCCTTTAGCTTGAACTTGTCTTCTGCCTTCCTTTGTTCACTTCCTTGTGACTATCCCTTCTTTTGAACCAAACATGATTCCTAGTACAAAGCTTGATGTCAATATGGTCTAAAGGGACTCAAAAATAAAAATAAAATTTCAGACTTTACAATCCTATAATTACTGCATAAATTCTATGCCAACTTAGTGGTTCTATGCCTTGAAAGGTTTTAATTAAAATGGGCATTTGGATAAGAATCCTAAGACAAAGTTTGATCATCACTTAGCCTCAAAAAATTACAAAATTAGTCTTGCAACGAAATCTGATTTTCTGGGGACAAATTGGACAAATCTGAAGATTAGCTTTGGATCTAGTTCTAACAATTCAGTAATTTACCACAAATCATTACCATGGATTCATATGCACACTATGAGCTAAAAATGTGAGGCAATCCATGCACAAAATCCAACCTTGACTTATAATTCGTTGAGGATAAGGAAGTCTGAAAATGAGTTATAATTTATCCAAACCAAGCTTGAACTCCATGCACAATGACTGCAATGAGAGTTTGGGACCTAATTTTGCACTTATCCATGTTTTAGAGCAATGATTCATCACTTAAAATAATAAAATCAGACCCTAGCAAAGTTCTGATTTTCTGAGAACATCTTGGACAAATTTAAAAATAAGCTATAGAATTCAGTTCAAAAACTTGTGACATTCATCCTTTATCAAATCTATGAACTACTTTATGAATTAGGAGACAGTCATTACTTTATTAAGCATTAATATCACATTCCTTGTTCATGTTAAGTCTGAAGACACACCTGCAACCTGCACTTTTCAAATGTGTTTGAGTGGCGACATCGGTGATTTGGATGCCCAAGGACCCCATTAAGACTCAACACTATCAACCCTTCGAATTAGTAAAGTTGGGATTCAATAGTAAATTATTTATAAAATTAAAAATCACCCTTGTTACTTTAAGTATGCAGACCCTAGGTCTGCAACTTGTGTTTTCAGACCTCAGAATGACTCTAATAGTGCTTTGAACAATGTCCAAAAGCCTACAATACATTTAGGATCAGATTGTAATAAAAAGCAAACCCAGGCGAGGGAAATTTGACCTCAGTTTGGATAATTCTTATACTTAAAAAAATTCGAGTCTCCATACTTCTCATCGAGGGAAAATATGCCATGTCCGAACACCTCCAACAGTGACGAGAGCATTTTATGTTCCAAATTATACCATATTTTAGCCTTCGTATAAGCCTTCACACTCATTTCAATCCCCATTTTATATTCCATTTTCTTCTTATATGTTGCATATGATTTAATACTTATGAGTAATATTTAATCTAGTTATTACATAGAATATGTGAATAAATAAGATGTGGTTGTATTTATCTAACATTTTGATTATGAGCTATGACTCTTCCTGTCGCCTACAGATCTTCCTATCACCATCTATGTATTTTTCTATAATAATTGGTGGTGATTAGAATGTTATTGAAGCAAGTTAAGTGCATATTTGCTGTCACGAAAGGTGCTATATTATTCTTAAGTTATTAATCTAAATCATGCCACGTCAAGGCTTGTTATGTGTCCATCTTCAAGGAAATCATTGGTTATAAAGGGCTTATATATCAGTTACTCTGCCTGTGTGGAAATAGAATCTGTTATGACTGAACCATTTCAAACAGAATCTGCCAATGTTAACCATTGCTGATCATTTTGTATGGACCAGATTCTGCTATGCCTCGATCATTTCAAACCATGAATCGGCAACTATAGAAAATACTATTTTGCTGGAACGATACAAATAATTGCCTATTCTTGGCATGAGCTAGATTTCTGTTCTATGCCACATATTCTACCTGTATCATTTCTGCAGCAAATCACGTGGAAGCATGAGCAATAGGGATGCTGGAAACCTATGATAATATAACCCTTGTGCACGCTGTTATAACAGCATTTGTTTCAATTTGTAGAAGTTGATACATATTGTTTTTTGCTTATTGTTTATTGGTTACGGTCCAAAACTAAGTTGTGTTATTTTCAGGCAACATTAAATAACGTCTGTTATGATCTTGAAGCTATATATATACCAGCTCGAGCAAGAAAATGTATGGAAAACTTTTGATCAATAAATATAAAACCTTGCATGATCGAAATTGCATAAGGAAGAGACGTTTTGAATTTCATCACTTAACAAACTGGGAGGAAGGGCCCTCTCTGCAGAATGCTGGTGATTTCAGTAGCTTACATTTGGTTTGTTTGAGTTCTTTAATAGAATAAGGTTTTCCTTCAGTTCAATAGTTAGTTTGCATAAATAGTTCTGCAGATAGATTGATATTATAACTGAGCAAGATAGTGGAATAGTTTATCAAGTATTCATTCATTTGAATTAATTGATAGTGTAAATTTCTGCTGTTGAACCCGTACAGGAAATTATCAGTATCAATATGTAGATTAAAAAGAGCTCCCTGTCATATTTTTAGAAATTCAAGTCAGATTTCTATTTAGAAAACTATTGTATTATATTATTTTCTTATGCATGATGTTTGTTTGTTTCTTCTATATTAATGTTCATTGGATTTGTAAATTGTTACATTTGTTATTATCATTGTTTTTATGTTTATTTCTGTTTCTGATGTTCCTGTCGCCAAGAAGTGATAGTTCTTGTCGCTGGGATTTATTTAGTTTTTCATAGATTTGCTTCGCGTGTTGCAGTTGCATTCATAATCCCTCATCTCACAACTATCATCCCTTGATGGCATATTGCTCGGACACCTTTTGCAAGCTTACGCTCTCGGATTGACATGTATAGACCAGCCGAACTTCATCATCAATTGTTAATAACTTTCTATTATTTGCCCCAGTGTTGGCCTATCAAACAATTTGAATTTTTTTTCAATCCACCATTGCTCTTCAAGGGAAAAACAACCCATGCTTGGACAAATTCGACACTTTGAATTTTTTTGGAATCCATTCTTGTCACCCAGTGGAAAAACGACCCTAGTCTAGACAACTTGTAGACTTAGAAAATTTTAAACATTTCGTATACTCAGTTCAAGGGGAAAATCGACCCTTGTTTGGACAACTTCCAGACTTAGAAAATATTTGAAGTTCTCAACTTCCTTAAAGGAAAAAACGACCCTAGTGTGGACAATTCTTAGGCTTGGAAAATTTTCAAGCTCACCCTTGGGGGAACCAACCTCACACACTCCATCCACTGCTACACTTGGGGATGATAATTTCTCCTCTTCGGGTCGGGAAGTTTTACTGTCTGGAGCAAGATGGGCGAAGTTTGAGCAGAGAGGCATTTTCATACTCAATGAGTTGTGTCTTTTTTCCCTAGTTGGAGTTAAGGGAGATAAAGTTAGGCAGGGGTTGGTTAATAGCCACATTAACACATATCTCAGTGTTAATCAGTTTGGACTTGGAGCTAGTAATTTCATCAAAATAGATAAAGTGTGCCCAAATGAGTTTTGAATCCACATAAAGACCCTATCATCCCAAAATATCAATGAGAGGCTAGTTAGTTTGACATAGGCAGGGGCTAGGCATTGAAGGTCCACAGTGAGGTCAAAACTTGGTTTCCATCTAGGCAAGGCCAAGCAATGGTTCCCATAGCTCCATGAGCCTAAAAGCACATAGTTAGCATCCTCTTCCGACAAGAACTTGAAGAGGAATAAACCACCAGGTAGAGTAGAGATGGTCACATTGCCTTTTAGTTTCAAGCGGGAAGCGCACCATCACGGAACCATATCAATCGTGGGTTGAAACACAAGGAATCGTCCAACGAGATAGAGTTTAAAGGATGAAGAGATGCTCTTCGCCACCGAGTTTGGGAGGAAGATTTCAAGCCCTTCATCCCCCAAAACCACCTTTGATAGCTTCCTGAACAAAGGCTTTGCAGGGGAACACACCGCAACCTCCTTCCCATTGTTTCCTAAAGCAGGAGAAATAGGCTTCATCACGTTTTGACAAACATCTTCCTTTGGACAGGTGGAACCCAGGAAGGCCAAAACATCCCCAGTTATCCCTGTAGCCGAGAAGACAAACAGAGGAGCGGGAATGTCAATGCCATAGTTGGAAGACTTGCTGAGGAGTCGACAAGTTTTGAAAACTTGCCAAGTTTTTTTGCTCAGTGAGCTTTTCATGAAAAAACTCGCAACTTAGCTCTAAGAAAACTTGCCGACAAAAGCTCGCCAAGTAATCGATGAGTTTTTAAGATTTTTTTCTGATTTTAATTTTTTTGGCTAAAAATAAATGGCAAGAATCCTATATATTTACATAAAATAGAGATAATTGCAACATAAGAGATGGCAAAGAAGGCATTAATGTTTGTGAAGAAAAAGCAAAAGAAACATGAAAAAATGGCCAGAAGCCAAAAGAAGTATAACACCTAAACAAGAAAGTTAGTAGGGATACCGAGAAAGGAGGCACAACAACAAACTTCACAGTCACACACAATGCAGGGTTCCTCTTCTAGGACTAGACCCTCTCACTTTTATGCTAGTAGAGTTGGGAAGAGGAAAATGTGATTGTATTGATGTATTTACTTCTAGTGTGACATAAACTATTTACTATTTTGCTTCCCACCATCAACATTCCATATGAGAATGTGATTTTGTACCCAGTATGCATTTATATATATCTAAACTCTGCTTGTTTCTTTTGTTTTCTCTTTAATTAACTCTGTACATGCATATTCTCATTGAATTTTGCAAAAAAAAACGCGTATTTTTAATTAAATCAAAGTTGTTTTATAGGTTCCCTAGCTTTTCCCCAAGTTTTGTTTTGAAAAGTTGGCTGAAATTTTCTTGAATGTTTTTTGGGGGGCTTGGCAAGTTTTTGCCTAGTGAGTTTCCAACCATGGTCAATGCCATCTATCTTGTCGTTTGGAAAGCCCAACGAAGCATGGCCTAGAGAATCCACCTGTGAAGAGCAGGAATTTAGAACTTAAAACAAACCCGAGGGGCTCGGATCCATGTGGGAAGTGTCCACTTCGGATGCCATGAAAGGGAAGGATTTGAAAAACCCAAGCGGTAAAGTTGTAGAGCAAAAAGCGGGAAAGCCGACACTTTCACTGTATAATATATATTGTTATGATCATGAATGATAATTATAAATGCAATGATCTATGATTCTATGTGTGTATTTATATCAGTATACTTTGAGTATATTGATACACATAAATACATAATTTAATACTAAACCATAAATCATTAGATTGATTATTATTATTTCCAAGTATATATATCTATATTGATAAATCTGCATTGAGTCGATATTTATATAGACCATTATCATTGAGCATCATATATAATCAATATTGATTATCACCTTAATATTATCATTAATGTGTATAGATACACAAAATTGCAACAATTACGAATTGGTTAATATCGATGTGTGATGGTTGTGTAGATTATACCAATTGTGAATCGGTCTATGCTAGTTACATTGATTGTATTGATCTCCATTGATTTGTTAAGACACCGATTATGAAATGATAGTACGGATTAAACATGTTGGTGGAGAGACATGTCTTGACATGTATGGAGATATGTCTCTCCATCAACATGTCTCATAAAACTTGTATATATAATCCATATTAGATCGAATAGAGATGAGTACATAAACTTACAAGTGCAAGTCTATAAGAAATCGATCTATATCTCTTATAATTAGAAATTTGTGATCCATATGCTGAAATAATTGAAGTACTATCAAAATTACAAATATTCATGTGTGAAATATCATTTCATTGTTATTCCGATTGTAACTTGCAAAGAGCCATAAGTCAGTAAGAGCAACACTAAAGAGAGTAAAATTAAAAAGATATCTATATTCTAATCTACATTAACATGATATCAGAGCCTTGCAAAGGAAGATCTGATTAGATTTGAGATTATAGATTATCTAGAATATAAACTTGCTCTTAAAACAGAAATTGCATTCCATTCTTCATAATGACAAGTAAAATTGGATTTGAAGAATGTCTTGAAGGAGCATCTAACTTTGTATCATGGAAATTCAACATTATGCTAATATTGGAAGAAAATAAACTAGATTCATTTGTAAAATCTAAGATATCTGAACCAGAGAATGATCTTGAGAAAACTCAGTGGATCAAAAACAATGAAGAGGCTATGAAAATGATTATGGATGCAGTTAGGGACCATATAGATCCAGTTATATCAAAATGTGATACTACATATCACATGAAGATACATATGAAACAAACAATACCAGTAGAGCTTTTACATAGAAATGACAACTCCATCATGTGAAGATGAATAGGGGAGAAACTGTCACAGCATATTTTATGAGGAGTTAACATTGATAGCTCTAGCTGGATTTCCATCATCATGGGAGTCATTCATTCAGGGAATAAGTGCACGTTCAAAATTCTATAAGTTTGATCGGTTAAAAATGTATTGCTTGCAAGAAGATTCTAGATTGATCACCAGAGGGATCAACCAAAATATCACCAATGAAGATATTCATGTATTGAACAATGACAGTCATAAGAAAGGAAAGAAGATGACCATCACAAGAAAGAAAACCACGTATGGAAAAGGCTCTTCTAAGAAGAGGAAGGACATATTTCAAATACAATGTTTCAGATGTGATAAGCATGGACATTATGCCATAAAGTGTCTTGATAGGATAAAACAACAAACTTCCTTTGCTGAAGTTGGAAAAACTAACATAAAAAATGATTCAAAGAAATGTGTCTTCTATTCAACCTTATTAAGTTTCAAGCAAACTCAACACCTTGGTGATTGATAGTGGATCCTCACGCCATATTACAAGATTCAGAGAACACCTGGACACTTTGGTAGAAAATTCTGATGAGGAAGTAACTATTGGGTATGATTCTAACTACCTAGTCAAAGGGATTGGAACTTGCACCATAAATTTGAAATCAAACATATCTCTTCAACTCATCAGAGTTTTATTTGTGCCAAGAATAAAAAGAAATCTAGTCTCCATTTTTGCACTTGAAGTCAAAGGGTATAGAATAACCTTTATAAATGACAAAGTATTGGCATGGCCAAAGAACTTCAGTTTCAAAAAAGCACATACTATAGGAATAAGACATGGATATCTTTACAAACTATGCACTAATTCAAATCAAGCCCCAATTCATGAGACTTCTAACTCTAATGAGATTTGGCACATAAGATAAGGGCATCTTCACTTTTGCGTCCTATCTTCATTAGAGAAAATGGTGACTTGGTTGCCCAAACTAAATCAACCTCATGAAGGAGCATGCAAAGGTTGTGCCCTAGGAAAGAATACAAAGGGAACTTTCCAAAATAGTGTTAGCAAGCCTAATGTACTAGAACTAGTTCATTTTGATTTATGTGGACCCATGTTTGTAACCTCCATTGGAAGATTCTTGCAAATACAATTTTTGTAGATGATTTCTCAAGAAAAAACTTGGATATACTTTCTTAAATGTAAAGAGCCTGAAGAAATCTTTATAAGGTTCAAGGAATTCAAAACTCTTGTAGAAAATATGTCTAGGAAGAAAATCAGAACAGTAAGATTAGATAATGGGAGGGAATACACTTCAGACATCTTTAAAGAGTTCTGTGTAAATGTTGGGATTAAGAGGGAGTTAATTATGTCTTATAATCTCCAACAAAATGGAGTAGCTAAAAGAAAGAATAGGACCATCGTAGAAGTTGTTAGAGCTATGTTGTATGATCAAAACATAGAAACTTCATTTTGGGTTGAAGCCTCTAGGACAACTATCTACATCTAAAATAAATGTCCTTATTCACTCCTAGATAATAAAACCCTTGAAGAAGCATTCATTGACATCAAACTTGATATAAGTCATCTAAGAATCTTTGGGTGTCCTATCTACATTCGTGTACCTAAAGAAAAGAGTTCTAAGTTACAACCAGTGTAATGGGACTTGCTGAGTCTGACCAGGACTCTGCGAGTCCGAGGTAGAGTCTTGATTTTCGAGGCAATCTGCCTCTGGACTCGGACTCGGCCGAGTCCTAGTAGAGTCCACTTGGACTCGCCAGACTCGCCAAGTCCCGATGCTAGGACTCTCACCGGCGGCCAAGAAGGAAAAAGGAAAAAAAAAAAAAAAATGCTTTGTTTTATGTTGACTTTTTTGGTTCTTATAATATGTTATTGACCTAAAAAGGTCATTCCACCATTTGCTTGTGCTCACAAAAGAGAGGAAAGAGTTAGAGAAGAATATTGGGGTTTTGAGAGAGAAATCAGCAAACCGGTTGGCTCTCTTGTATTGATTGCTAATGGTTTGTGCATCTTTGTAGCTTGTATTAAAGCATTGAGAGGAGCTTAACAGAGCAGTTGGAGGAGGTTTCTACAAACTTGCATTTCCATTGTTTGACTTTCTGCAAATTTGAAGAGGTAAGCTACAAGTTGCATTTCTTTGTGTTGTTTTGAATATGTTTTAAACTTTTACATTCGTATTTTTTAGTATTTTTACTTTTCATTTTGTTTAAGTTTGTTTGGTCTCTACTACTAGTCTACTACTATCTACTATTTTTTACTTCTTATTTTGTTTACATTCATATTGCAGCAGGCTAGCAACAAACACATTGAAATTTGACATAATGTCTCAGGAGGAGGGAAGTGAAACTAGGCCTCCGTTTAACCCTAATGTAAACCCAATTGCAATAGCAAGGGATAGGGCTTGGAAACATGCCATCTCGGGGCACAAAAAGGGAGTTTTTACATGTTGGCATTGCAGTGTAGTATATAATGGGGGAGGAATAAATAGATTGAAGTATCACCTAGCAAATATACCTAGACGTGATGCTAAAAAATGCAAAGATGTACCCCAAGATGTTATGCGAGATATGCAAATTCTTCTAGAGAAAAAAATGGAGAAAAAAGAATTGAAAAAGAAGCAACATGAAGAAATGGCACAACTAGCCGGAGCCCAATAGAGATCTTCTAGTTTTCGCTCTCCATTATCCCCTACTCCACCTACGGATGCCATTGCTTCTACGAGTGTGACCATTGGGCCTCGCATTCGTAAGCAAAGATCGACACTTGATTCCATGTTTGCTCCATGCACGACTCCAGGTGCACAACCATCGTTTGAGGGCATGGGTTGGAACAAAGATAAACATGATTATGCAAAATGGGCACTTCGAGATTTCTTCATCTACAACAACATTTCATTCAATGCAGCAAGGTACTTATTTATTTAAATTTAAATTTATGTCTTCTCTTGCTTTCAAAGTTTCAACTTTCAAGAGACAATAATATGCTTATATTGTTTATTTTAAATTGTATTTTGTTTTCAAATTTATTTATAATATACTAATTTGTTTAGCTTTAAATTTTATTCTATTTGTTTTAGGTCCACTTATTGGCAAATTGGGATCGAAGCTATTGCTGTTTGTGGTCCGGGGTTCAAAGCCCCTAGTATTGAAAAGCTAAGAGGCCCTATTTTGAACCAAAGGGTGGTTGATGTAGAAGCTGAAATCAAGGAGCAAGGTGAGGTGTGGAAGAGGAAGGGTTGCACCATCATGATTGATGGTTGGACTGATAGAAAGAGTAGAACACTCCTCAACTTTCTTATCTCTTCATCAGGTAAACCATAATTATACTTAGAGTCTTAGACATTAAAAATTTAGAAGTAGAACTTGTACTTAAGTGATTAAGTTTATAAATTATGAATTTATGAATTATGATTCATCATTAATCATTATACTAATTTGTTTCTTTTTCTTCAGGTGCCACGGTGTTTTTGAAATCAATTGATACCTCAGAAAAAACAAAGAATGTTGAATATCTTTGTGGGATAATGGATGAAGTGATAAAAGACGTGGGTGAGGAGAATGTGGTGCAGATAGTTACAGATAATGCAACAAATTATATTGCTACAAGAAAGCTTCTTATGGAGAGACACCCTCACTTATTTTGGACCCCTTGCGTTGCTCACTGCATTGATCTCATATTAGAGGATCTTGGTAAACTCCTTTGGATAAAAACAGTTATAGAGTGAGGAAGGAGTGTATGCAAATTCATATATAATCATACATGGGTCCTCAACCTCATGAGGAAACACAATGAGCAAAAGGAGTTGTCTCGTCCAAGGATCACTAGATTTGCAACCAATTTTCTCACATTGAAATCTTTGTTTGATTCAAAGGGAGGTTTGAGATGCATGTTTGTTAGTGAGGAGTGGATTGCATCATCATATGTAAAGACCACTACAGGGATTGCTGCAAGTGATCATGTTTTTGATAGAGGCTTCTTTTTGGACACTGATTGCTGATATGGTGACGGTAATTTTCTTTTTTGTCTTCATTTCAACTTTATTTTGTTTATGAAATTATGTTATAAATTATTGCTCATTTTTTAAAGAAAAAACTTAAAGCTGATTATTTCTTTTCCAACTTTCATAATGATTGCAGTTTGTAAAGCCGCTTGTTGTTCTCCTACAAATTGCTGATGGAGAGAAGCCCTCAATGGGCTACATTTATGAGGGCATGGATAGGGTGAAGGAGGCCATTTGCTCTTTTTTTGCAAGGAATCAAGATAGGTATGGGCCTATATGGAATGTCATTGATAGACGTTGGCACAATCTACTTCACAGGCCTATACATGTAGCAACTAACTTCCTTAATCCAGCATACCAATTCAGCCCACATTTCAAGGCTGATGATGAGGGGTGGAGTGGCCTCTATGATGTTGTAGAGAGAATGTCACCTGATTTAGCAATTGGAACAGTTATAGTCCGTAAGATTGAGTTGTTTAAGAAAGCTCAAGGGGACTTATTTGCATGGGAGTTGTGCAAGAAAAATAGGACAGAATTGATGCCTGGTAAATACTAAAAATCTTTGATTCTACATCCTAATTCCTAATAGTAATTCTATTACCATTTTAATTTGATAAATTCAAAGTTATTGATATGATTCAAAATTTTCTTGTTTCAGATGCATGGTGGAAGATGTTTGACACAAAGGTGCCAAATTTACAGAGGATTGCGATTCACATCTTGAGCCAGCCATCTAGTGCATCAGGATGCGAACGTAATTGGAGTCTATTTGAGCACATATACTCGAAGAAGCTCAATAGTTTGGTAGTGAAAAAATTAAATGATCTTGTCTTTGTTCACTACAACCTTCGCCTTCACCATAGACAGATCCTTAGCACCAATACATCACCGATTGTATTAGAGAATGTTGATCCTTATGTAGAGTGGAACACAGAGATGGCTGATCCTGTCTTCAGTGATGAAGATGTGGAGTGGGTAGATCAGGTGGATCGGGAGGTTGAGGCAGTAGCGATGGTAGTTGAGGAGGTTAGAGTGCGAGGAGACAGGGTGCAAGACCCTGAGGCTAGGAGTGATAGATCCCAGTTTGATGACGAGGATTATGTGCGTGAGGATGAGGATGATGATGAGGATGAGGTTCAGGCTCAGCCTCAGACACAGGGAGAGAGGATGGCTCTAGAGTCTTCCATGACTTATCTTAGGCGCACTCGTAGGAGGACATAGACTACTATGAGCCTTAGTCTTCTAGTTGTTATTTTGATATATGTTTTGAACTTTTGAATTTGATACCATGGATTTTATAATCCATGAATATTGTAGACATTTGAGTTTTTGACACTGGAATGACACTATGTTTATTACTTTATAGTTTATAACTTTATATTGTGTTATTCAGTTTTTTTCCTTAAAAAATTCGCTTTTATACTTATGTGATCTATGCAAAATTGTGTATGTGTATTAAGTAGCTTCTATTTATCTCAATTATTGTGTATTTTATGTTAATTGACTAAAAGATGCATGAAACAATCTTAAAATCCTTTAAAATCTTTGAATTTCATGGGTTTTTCAATTTTTTGAGTCCTTGCCGAGTCTAGTTGCCGAGTTCGAGTCCAAGTCAGATTTTGACTTTTCGAGTCCGAGGCGAGTCCGAGTCCCGTAACATTGGTTAGAACCCTATGGTAAGAGTATTTGTGGGTTACAGTGAAACATCTAAAGCCTACAGATATACATACTTGGACAAAAATTAATTGAATTTAACTAAGATGTCATTTTTGAGGAAGACATTGCTTTTAGGAGATCCAAGAGCTCTCATGAGATGGACGATCAAGTTCCTCCTAAAGATATGGAAGAGGATTATGTTCTTGAGGCTCAGAGGAAGCTTGTCAAAGAGATTGAAAATGAAAACTAGATTGCTCCATTATATGAACCCAACAATAATAAAAAGAGACCACTTCGGGCTAGGAAGATGATACAGGAAGTAGAAAAGTATGCAGCACCAAAGAGAACTTTCATCATGAAGAGCAAGAGACCCCACAGATTCTCTAGTTATATTGCCTTGATGAGTGAGATCATAAAATCAGAACCAACTTGTGTTGAAGAAGCTCTCAAACATCAAGTACGGAAAGATGCTATGTTAGAAGAGTGTCAGTGCACTGTAAAATATGATGTATAAGACATAGAACCAAGACCTAAAGGAAAAATCTGTTGTATCATCAAAATGACTCTTCAAGATTAAACATGCTACAGATGGTGGCATTGAGAAACAAAAAACTCGGTTTGTTGCCAGAGGTTTCTCTGAGAAAGAGGGTATTGATTATGAAGAGACTTTTACCCTTGTTGCTAGATACACTTCAATCAGAGCTGTAATTTCTATTACAGCATCTAAAGGATGGAAGATCCATCAAAAGGATGTGAAGACTACATTCTTGAATGAGACGATTAAAGATGAAGTCTATTTAGAGCAACTTGAAAGTTTTGTCATACATAATGCTGAATTACATGTTTATAGATTAAAGAAGGGGGTAATCTCAAAATTTGCAAATCCCACTCTTTGCAGACAGATAATTGGATCACTGATGTATTTGCTCAACACAAGACTGGATATATGTTATGTAACGAATGCACTTATCCAGTTTATGTGTGAAACAAAGGAGATACATCTTGTTGCTGCAAAACATATTTTGAGATATCTTTGAGGTACAATTGGATATGGTCTTAAATTCAAAAATAAAGACCTAGATCTACATGGATACACTGATCAAATTAGCTTGGAAGTGTGACTAATTGAAAAAGCACATCAGGATGTTATTTCAGTTTAGGATCAACAATGATCTCATGGATGAGTAGGAAACTATCCTCAGTTGCACAAATCTCTACAGAAGCTGAGTGTATTGCAGCCTCTATGGGAGCAAGAGAAACAATGTGGCTTAGGAAATTGCTTGTGGGACTATTTGGTGAGCCCTTGAATCCTACTATTATCCATTGCAATAGTCAAAGTTGCATCAAGCTTTCAATGAATCTAGTATTCCATGGTAGATCAAAACTCATTGAGATTCCTTATCACTATGTTAGAGACATGGTAGAAAGGAATGTGATTCAGTTGGAGTATATTAGTACAAGTGATTGTAGTACGTAATAAAGTAATATTGTATTCAGCATTAGTTAAGCTTTGTTGGGTCGGGTAGTTAGGAAGTGAGGGGATGCATCCATTGGGTTTCCCAACCAATCGACCATTCTATAAGAACTTTGGATTATGAATGATGTACTCATGTTTTTGGTAATCAAGAAAGTAATAACATTTTCTCGCCATTTTGGTATTCTGGTACTAGTAATGAATTTCATGTTGGTACAGTTGAATCCATGCTTTATTGTTTTGTATATTTTGCATTGATAACCATTCTACAGTGATTAGACAACAAACATTCTCACCAAACTTCTATCTAGGGAATAAACTTGGTATAGTTGAAAATGTAAGTCAAACTTGAGATTGAGGATCAATTGTGCTTTATTTGTACTAATATATAAAGATGTTTAATGTGTAAACTCTTTTGTTGTCATGTGTGTGACTCCATGAGCTTATGGGCCCGTGTGGATATTATTTAAAGGTGACGACTCTTGAAATAATGAACACTTGAATTTGACATTGTAGGGTGACGACTTTATGATGATCTATTTCACTATCATGATGGATATCATGTGACTTGATATTCATGGACATGTCATGATAATTAATATCTCTGACGTTTAGATAGATATCATTTGATAGATCATAATGATCTTTAAGAGAAAATCATGGTGGATAATTTATCCATGGATATACCATGATGAAACATCCATATGGTAGACATCATGAGACTTCATGTCAATGGTTAGTGTACATACCATAATATGGATATTTTGAGTTATAAAGAATATCATGTGACTTGATACTTTTTATATATCTCATGGTATCATAGTGAGGTGATATCTCTCTTTCACAATAAATGGATTTATTGTGTTGAATACTTGGATAGATTTTATCTTCCCTAGCTAAAAGAGAGTGTTAAAATGATAGCTTCGGTTAGATAACCATGAATGATAATTATCAATACGACAATCTACGATTCTATGAATGTATGTATATCAATATAGTTTACGTATATTGATATACATGCATACATAATTTAATACTAAACAATAAATCATTATATTGATTATTTGTAAAGTGAATTATCATTCATGAGAGTCTGATTATCATTATTATTTGCAAGTATATATATCTGTATTGATAAATCTGCATAGAATCGATATTTATATCGTCCATTATCATTGAGCAGCAGATATAATCATTATTGAGTATCACCTTAATATGATCAATACACAAAATTGCAACAGTTAGGAATTGGTTCACACTGATGTGTGATGACTGTACAAATTATTCTGATTTTGAATCGGTCTCTGCTTAGTTACATTGATTGTACTAATGATCTCCATTGGTTTGTTAAGACACCGATTATGAGACGACACTATGGATTAAACATGTCCGTGGGGTGACATGTCTCGACATATGTGGAGATATGTCTATCCATCAACGTGTCTCTTAAAACTTGTATATATAATCTATATGAGATCGAATAGAGACAAGTACAGAAATTTACAAGTGCAAGTCTATTAGAATTCAAGGAGAGCAGGTATCTCAAGTAATGAAAATATGGAATATTCTTACCCTTAGTAGATGTAGAACAAGGAGAGCAGGTATCTCAAGTAATGAAATGTGGAATGTTTTTACCTTTAAAGAACTGCCTGGCCTTGGACAAGGCTTGGAATTTTGTTTTGCAAAACATGCTCGAGAGAACAGTGAGCAGTGCAATGTAAAGTGTTTGAATGACAATGGAAGAAGGGTGCTACAAATGCAGTGGAAGGATGATCCCATTTGCAAAATGGTCAGTGCTCCCCTTGGGGTTCGTGACAAAGGACTAATTGTCTTATGTGGATTCTATAAGTCTAGTAGTTGTATCGGGTATTGAGAGGTCAATCTTTTGGTGCAATGGCAACCATACTTGTAACAAGTGGTATCAGAACTTGGTCACAAACTCAAATCCCCTTGAGTAATGCTGAGGGGGGGAGATTGTTGGCAAAATTCTCAGTGCTCCCCTTGAGTTTTGTGACATGGGACTAATCACCTCCTGTAGATTTTGAAGCCTAGTGGCTGTATCTGGCATTGGCAGATCGATGTTTTGGTGTAATGACAACCACACTTGTAACAGATCCTGAGTCTATGGGGTAGAAGTGTTAAAAAATCAGAAATACTAGATACTTCATATTTGGAAGATTCTGAAAAGAAAACCATTTCCAAGGAGCATGCCATATTTAAAGAAAATTTATGGTTAATGGAGTTCTATTCTCTGTTTTATGGCATTGCAAATCATTGTGAACAGCAACAGATGGGTCAGACATTGCACCTTGGTTTAAGGCAAATGATAAAGAAATAGAAAAACAACTGTATTTACATGCAGCTTTCTTTTGGAGGAACAACAGTTGAATCTTGCTACTCATAGTTTCTTGTGGGAGAAGCACACTGAAGTAGAAAGTACATTTTGGGGAAAGGACAGACAACAAGATTATCATTATGCAGGGTGTTTCCAAATGCTTGTCATTGTTAATGTAAAGTTTGTTTTGGCAATAACTTAATAAGGGATCACATTAGTCACATTGCTCAGGGAAAAGGTCATAATCCTTGCATGAGAATGTTGGACTGTGGTGATAACATGTAGGAATTAGTTTATACTTGGTTAATGGAGTTCTATTCTCTTTTTTATGGCATTGCAAATCAATTGCTAACAGCAACAGATGAATCAGACGTTGGACCTTAGTTTAAGGCAAATGATAAAGAATCAGCAAAACAACTGTACTTACATGTGCACTTTTCTTAGGAGGAACAACAGTTGAATCTTGCTACTCATAGTTTTTTGTGGGAGAAGCAGAGTGAAGTAGAAAGTACATTTCGGTGAAAGGATATACAACAAGAACATCATTATGCAGGGTGTTTCCAAATGCTTGTCATTGTTAATGCAAAGTTTGGTTCGGCATTAAGGGATCACATTAGTCATATTGCTTAGGAAAGAGGTCATAATTCTTACATGAGAATGTAGGACAGTGTTGATAACATGCAGGAATTAGAATATACTCCAGATAGTTTCATAGATTGAGGTGTCAAACACTTTCCTTTGGTCATTACATTTATGAAGTTTGTGATAATGTTGGATGGGGGTTTACAGTTCTGATCTTTCCAAAATAGATTTCCTGAAGGAGATACCAGTTCCAAAAGTAGGTTGCTTCAAATAAAGGAATTGGTGAGGAAGTGGATTCAATAAAAGTGCTGATTAGAGGAATTGGAGAGGATCACTTCATCTATCTCCTCTTGGAGGTTGGCTTATTGATGAACTTATATCATCCTTAGTCACTTTCATGACTGATTATGCACTTAGAATGATCATTGTTCACATTCTTGGGAATTCGTACAGATTTTGGATGGACAATGAGCATTAGTAGCATGATAAGAGACATCTATCCCTAACTTCTCTTAGGTGGGAGAGTGAGGATTTGGAATCCATTAATCAGCTCGATGGTGGAAATGAATCTAAATAACAGAGTTGCAGGATTCAGCATTGGTGGTTGCATCAGAATGCAGCAGTGGAGTGATACAGTGCGAAATAATAGTTGCAATGTTATCATGGTTGGTTTGTTTGATGTTAAGGGCCACAACAAAGAACTACACGTTTATCTAGAAGGTTCCATGATTACGTACTCTGATTATTTGGAGGTGAGTCGAGAAACACACACTTCTTGATTCCAAGATTGATAAGATTAGAGATGGAGCTTGGAACATAGATGCTTATCTCAGATTTGTTCAGCAAGGTGGCAGAGCAGTGGTTCTGGGAGACGTCTAAACAACAAACTAAAATGTAAGTGTTACCAAGGGGAAAGTTTTTTTAATTTTTTCCATAATTGCCTTTATAAAACTTACGTTTTAGTTTTCTGTTTAGCCAATACCATGTTTCTGAGGTTGATATGGGATCCTGGCATTGAATGTTGGTATGTAGGTGCAGATTGCTTGGGACAAGCAATCTCTAGGACAGGAGGATTTTAATGATCCCAATTCTTGGCTGAGTTGGCCAGCCTTAAAAAGTTGAATAAATAAATGAATTAGTTAAATACTAAATAAATGTCCAAGGACTGACTTGGGGGCATAGGAATCTTGGATGGCATGAGATGAGAGTTTAAATAGGTATTTTAAATTTTATTGGATGGCAATTATATAATAATATAATTAGCAACCTGGGCAGACTAGGAGGTGGCTAAATTAATTATTCTGGCAGAGCTGACTCAAGGGCATGCATGTATAAATATAGGTCAAAGGTTTGGATTGAACAAATGCACTTAAGGATCTCAGATGCAAATCTGAGACTCTTTTCACAGGTAGGATGAAATCCCTACCAAACTATCTGCTAAGTTTGTAATATCATTAGTATCGCGAAACCACCAGTGCATTCCACATAGCATTTCCAGGTTCAGAGCTTAATAAGGTGAACTCCCTCTGATTACAGGCTCATCGTCTTGGCTCTTTAATACACACGCACGTGTGTGCACAAACTTGAATCCGTCCCCAAACCCAAATTGGCAACTTAGCCGTTTATCTACAGCAACACCAAGAGAGCATTCACAGTGCTAGGGAAGAGACAGTAGATCAGCAGAGGTTGTCAAACAATCTAAGTCAGTGCCCTTTAAAGTGCCAATTTTTGTATTTGGTAATCTGAAGGGGAGACCGCAGTTCAAAGAGAATTGGAAGAGCCGAGTTCATAGCTAGAACATTGCAGGGACCAGTCTATAGATGCTGTGGTACAGAGCGATTCAACAATATGGATTTATACATGTTAAAGTTGGAGTTGCATAGTTGAAATAAGTCTGAGTGGTTGTATTGAATGATTGCATGATCACTCAGAAAATCTGTCCATAGCTATAATCAATTGAAGAGGCCTAATTGCTGCATATCAATTCCCTCCAAGTATATGAATTGATGGGCAGAAGCATTATGTTCGAATCCGATTAATATTACAGAATATGTAATATTTATCGTGATTGACTACTTTCCTCAGTATTTCCATTCAATGTCTTAAGAAGGATAACTCACATCCACCTAGGCCTTGAATACTGGGCATTTCTGCCCTCAAGAGGAGAAATAAAATACAAATTAAAGAGGATGGCCGACTTGATGGGAGAATAATACACGTTCAAAATGAAAATCAAGGCTTAAGAGGGTTGGCTGTCATCAAGACAAGTTACAAGTTCCTAGTGGAGCACTATATAGATCATCACAAACAATAAAATGCATTCGAATTCAAAAGCAAGAAAAGGTAGAAAAATACAAATTAGGGGCATAGACGGAGGTGAATCAAGGTAGAGAAATTGCAAAATCAGAACAACATTTCAAGCAAAGTTCAAGAGTTATAAAATCCTTATCAACTTAAGGATTCTGATCAAACTTGTTCTTAGTGACATCATTTCCACCCAAGTAAATTGCATTTCCAGCTAATCTTGACATCCGTGCCCTCATTTCCAGCTAATCTTGACATCTCTGTCCTCATTTCCAACTGAAATCCTAATTTGTGCCCATCTGGTATTCAAATTTCCACCTAAACATGCAAAACCTGACCTCATTTTCCAGCTAAAATGGTAAATCTCGCTCAAATTATCTGGCTAAACCTTTGATCTCCGCCCAGGCAATTCTGCTGAGGGTTGGATTTTCGCCTTAGGTAATGAGAGAAAATGCAAAACATAGAAGGGGAGGAGGAGGGACAACATGAAAGTGAACTGTGAATTATTCTTAGAAGGTCAGCTGCATTAATTGAATTTGCAATTTATAAGGGAAATGCCAGACATAATGAGGATCAAAACGTAATCTTTTAAATCCTATGTAATGCAATTCCAATCAAATCAGAGAAGAGAGGAAGGTGAATTTAAACAAGAAATTCAGGTTACATCAGAGAAGACAAGAAAGATCATTTGATGAGAGGATGATGATGTCGATATTGCGAGGAAAAGGCAAGGTCATTTTGAAAAGAAAAGGCCAAAGATGACGATTTACATAAAGATGTGAACATATTTATGCATTCACAGATCCAAAACTTCAGAATTCCAAGTTATGGAAGATGTCATTTACAGATATGAGAGGATTCATAAAATCATTTTGTGTGAATCATTGACGTTGCAGTCTTTTGAAGCATGATAAATGAATTAAGGATAATAGAAAGTGAGCTTTGATGTTTTATCATAAATATTGTGTATTTCATTTAAGAGTTTCAAAGTTAACATAAGGGTTTTCATTTACAATCATAACCCACGATGTTTTGTCTCTCTTTTGCAGAAATGATTACATGGAAGATGATGGTGGACAAGGAAGAAGATACTCCAACAACATGAAGAAGTCAAGTCATACTAGGAAATGAGTGGAGAAGAGTCAACATTGCAAATGGAGGATTCTACAATGACAAGAAGAACAAAGGGCGTGAAGGCCAAGAATATCATAAATGATCCAAGGATATTGAAAAGGGAGATGATAGTGAAAGGTGAAATGAAGTGTAAGGGAAAATAATGGAAATAAAGGCATTCAAGAATTGGATATCTCTACAAATTGGGATGCAACATTAACCTTGGATTTCCCTTGGAAATCCAAGATGAACATGAGGATTTCTCGATTGCTACAAGAAGGTCAAGACATGAAAATATCCAAGGAGAACACAATCAAGAAGTTGATGAAGAATTCGAAGAGCAATGAAGTCGTCTATAAGATGAAGAAGAACATTGATGAAGATGAAACAATTTGGGAATATGAACTATCATATTGAATCGAAGGTTGAATAATGTTGAGTGTAAAAAGATATTGCTAGAGACAAGGAGACTTCTTTATGAAGATGAAGAAGTGGAGTTGAAACAAAGATGATCAAAGGAAAACTTTGAAAACAATGCAAAGCTCAAGTGGCATAGAATCATCTTCAACTAATCAAGTCATCCCAAGTTGACATGTCCATATTTGTCTAATACAACTCATTCACAAGGGGATACGTGGAAGGCATTTCAATGTAATACTACAATCAATTTTATCATTGGTTCATCCTTGATAGGATATGTACTTAAGATTTGTAATCTCCTCATTTGATGATACTAAATGTATACAAGTGGTAGTTATAACTATGCCAATTAGGATTTCATTGAATTATCTTGGCCATTGATTTAGAATTAATTTGGGCCCTTCATTTGTAATTTTGAGTTGTATAAAAGGCTTGATTTTCTCATCTGTAAGGGGAATAGTGATAGAAGTAGTAGTAGAAGATAAAAGTTGTTGCCAAGACTATGTCGAAATTAGCATACAATATTCATTGAAGATATGGTGGATCTTTGTGTACTATTTCAATATTTTGCATGGTTTCTACTTCTCAAGTTTTAGTTGGAGTTCATTGGTTTTAATGGAGAATGTGGAGATACTTGATGAACTCCTTGGTTCATATCATTTTTAGTTTGTTGATTGCAAATTGCAGTGTATAGTTAGTTTGAACCTCATTAAGTACTAGTTTGATTTCATTTGGATTGCGCTAGTGTGGGGCATTTGGATGAATGCTTACAATGTAAAAATCTTTCATTACCTTTGGAGATCACATCAATTTTCTGCTGTTGTTTCCACATGGTAAAGCAAATCTTGATTAAGGATTTCATTGATCAAAATTTTTTCAATTATCATCATTGTCCTTAGGGATTCCTCATGTTATTTTATCTTTATTTGACGTTTGGGAATTAGTTTAATATTCGCGTTCTAGCCACTTTGAGGGAAAAGAGCTGATTAAGTCTAGGAATGATAGCATAAGTCCCTTTGTAGGAGCCAACATATCACATCAATTCATTGAGCTATATCAAACACAAAGTTGCAAGTTCGTAGTGTGAACCTTGGAATTACCTTAATTGATTATTCAATTGTACATTGTTTAGCATTTGAGGTTTTCTTATTCAAGAAAAGATAGAATACTTGGTATTTTATTTTGTGTGGGCAAGTTTCACAAAACACACATCAACACTAACATGTTGGATGCAGTGAGATTGAGATCATGAATTTTGTACGCTTTAGTGTTGATGCTCTTTGGGACAAATACAAATTTGACTCTCATAATTTGTGGTGCTTCCATGGCCAATTATTCATAGATCTACAACCTCTTGAAATCAAAATCTTACTAGAAATTTTACAAAAAAAAAGTATATTTTAATTTTAATTTTATATTTCACTTTTATAATTTAATTTTAAATTTTTTGTAACTCCTAACTTTGTTTCAATAGGTTGCTAGTTCATCTGAATTTGAGAGGAATTGGAGCACATACTCCTTTATCCACTCAATTAAGTGCAATTGACTAAACTCAAAAAAGGCAGAGAACTAGGTGTATGTGCATTCAAACTTGTGACACTTTACACAAAGTGGCTACAAGGGAAATAAGGAAACATCAAGCCAAAGCATATTAACTTGGATGCTTTGACTTCCCATTTTGATGTCTAAGATGAGTCAACTAGCAAGCATGAGAGTGCTAGGAATATTGCCAGTGCCAGTGGCATTGATCATGGTTTTTCTAATTCATTAGTGCCTACTTTGTCTAATATGGATGATGATGATGATATTTTCAAAAACACATAAGATGATGTTTGGTCAAGGATAGATGACACTAGACATTATTATTGATATATAGTATTAATATATATCATATCATTGGAGTTTTGACCTTTTTTATTTGAGACGGCAGGAATCAAGTATAGCACCCCCTATAAACTGCTTTGTGCCAGATAAACCTTTTAATGTGACCGGTGACGCTAGCATGACACACCCCTGAGTAGCACATCTGTTGGGGGGGAACTAGTCCTCATGCTTTACCATAAGAACCTCTTGCAAATTGAGCTAGGCTCCTAGCCCCAGAGTTTTGACCAATTGACATTGTAATATTTTTAAAATTTTTATGGTGGTTTTGTATACTATATAATATATGATATACTGTGTGGTGTATTTTGAACTTACTTCTGCAAATATGTATATATTTCTGATTTTTATATGTTTTTGTATGGATGAACCCAAAACAAACCCAATGTTAGCCGACTGGATGGTTCCGGCAGTACTTTGCATTCTGTAGCCAACGGTGTTCCTGTAGCCGACGGTCCGGCGGTGTTTCTGTATTCTGTAGCCGACGGTCCGGCGGTGTTTCGGTATTCCGTAGCCGACGGTCCGGCGGTAAATAGTTTGTAACGGATAGAATAATTGTGGCCGACAGACTCCTTCGGGAAGGTTCGGGAGTAGTATTTATATCCCGTCTGGGATCATTGTAAATCATCATTCACTTACTATTGCGAATATTATGCTACTGTTCTGCTGTTACTTTCTATATGCGTTCATTTACTTTACCTGTACGGTAAACATTTGGCGCCGTTGCCTTATGAATCTGGAAGGTGGGAGGCATGAAGATTAATGCCAAATCAGCTTAACAAGGATCGGAATAAGGTGAAGGGAAAAGATGGAATCCGTACTGCGCAAGAGAATTTAATTTTGGCACAGCAAGCCGAACGCCGACGGAGATTCCAAAAGATTGCCGACGGAAACCGAAGTGCGGAGGAATTGTTGGAGGAGACTCGACAGCGGGTGGAATTGGTGGAAGAAGCACGGGAGGAGTTCTTGAATTTGTGTTCGCCGAGGGAAGAAAATTCAAACGGGAGAGCATCAACTCGCACGGCTCGCGGTGCCGACGGAGCACGAGCGTGGAGTGACCTCTTCGTCCAGGATAGACTTCCGCGGGAAACAATTTCGGAGGATCCTCCGTCTTCACCAAGAGTTGCAACTGTCGACACCTCCGGTGTGGGAGTGCAAACTGCCGGTGTGGGAGTGCCGACCACTGTAGGAGTGCAGACCTCCAGAGTTATGGTGGGACCCAAAGAAAAATTACCGAAATTTGAAGGCGATGGTACAGCCGACCCCCTCCGACATTGTAAGACATGTGAGACGATCTGGCGGGCAAATGGAATCACAGATGTCGACGAATGGGCCAGGCAATTTCCGGCAACCCTACGGGGTGTCGCGATTGATTGGTTTTCGGATATGGATCCGCAGAAGCTGGATACATGGGATAACATTAAAAAGGAGTTCTTGGCGGAATTTAAACTCTTACGGGATGATAATGAAATCGTAGCGGAAATTTTCAATACCAAGCAAGGGAAGCACGAAACTGTCCGCGTCTATGCCAGGAGATTAAAAGACTTAGTAAACAAAATGGAAAGCAAGCCAGCGGACGGATTGCAGAAAAGGTGGTTTGTGGACGGCCTACGCTCGAAACTACGGAGGAAAATGAAAATTGTGCCACCGTCATCATATGCCGATGCTTACAATAGAGCCCTCGACTTTGAAAGTGCACAGAAGACAAAGAAGAAGAAAACCAGCTCCTCTGACTCTGATGATGATGAATCCGCTCAGGATGATAGCAGCGATGACGAAGGTAGTAACAAAAAGGTTCGTGCCTTACAGAAGGATATGGTTCGAATGATGAAGGAATTTAAAAATATGCAAAAAGAGCCCAAAGGTAATGAATTGTGGTGCACGGAATGTAAGACCGACGGTCATACTAAAGGATTGTGTCCGAAAAACCAATTCTGTGACATCTGTCAGATCATGGGACACTCGACAAAGGACTGCCCCTTTAACATGAAGACAAGAGGATCTCCACAGGTTTTTCTCACACAGGAGGCTTCCCCGTCGGGTAGTAGCGGAAACGCGAATACTGTCGGTGCTACATCTGGAGGATACAGGAATAATAATAGAGGGCAAAATAATAACAATAATAATGGGAGCCGAAGTCGAACTCAGTATGATGCAAACGGACGGCCGATCGTTCAATGCCGAGCATGTGATTTGTGGGGTCATTTTGCGTGGGATTGTACAGCGGCAAATACACCGAAATTATTATGCAGATGGTGCGGACCCGACGATCACGAATATTCCAAGTGTCCAAAGGCTGGAGTAAACTTGATCACTGTTGGCACGGATGTAGAGGAGGTTTTGGCAATTACACGGAGGCAAGCGGAGGAAAAGAGAAAAGTGGGGGAAGCACAGGCGGACATTGCAAAGGCATCGTCGGCGGGGACATCTCAGTTGAAGGATATCACCGGCACCTTGGCAAGGAACTTTGCAGAACAAAACATTGTACGACAGATCTTACAAACGGAGATACCGGTCAAGATAAGTGACCTCCTTCTCACAATGCCCAGATACGGACGGCCATTCTGAATCATACACCGTTTCCAAAAGCAACGGAGGACATAGGAATGGACAGTAGGGAAGCGACGGCAACAGACCCAATGCTGTTGGCACTCACCTCCGGACGACATCCAGTGGTCGTCGAGATGGGGATTTTGGGAAATGTTTTGACAGAGACAATTGTTGACGGAGGGTCCGGCGTGAATGTCTTGCCGGAGGATACTTGGAAGACGTTGGGAAAGCCGACGCTGTGGCCACCTGCATTTCAGTTGCTCACGGCAGACCAACATAGAATCAAACCGTTGGGAATTCTGAAAGCGCAACCGGTAACAATTGGTACGCAACCATTTTTATTGGATTTTGTGGTCATTCCATTAAAAAGAAAAGGCTATGATGCTATTCTGGGACGGGATTGGTTGGTGCAAGCAAAAGTACAACATGATTGGAAACGCAATACCCTATCAATGGAGCGCGGAGGCAAAAGATTCATAATTGACCTGCATACGCAAATGGTCG
This sequence comes from Cupressus sempervirens, assembly GCA_028749045.1. Classification (NCBI taxonomy): domain Eukaryota; kingdom Viridiplantae; phylum Streptophyta; class Pinopsida; order Cupressales; family Cupressaceae; genus Cupressus; species Cupressus sempervirens. Next base: position 737,536,102 of record CM053786.1, read on the forward strand.
GCGAGGAGGCAGCATTGTCAGATGTTGACAGTGAAGGCAAAAGTGATGACGAAGGACAGAGGAGAATGGAACCGGATGACGGAGGAGTATTGAGACTTGACGGAGGATCGAATGACGACGACTTGGATTCAGTGAATGGCCTTTACCATTGGCAGATAGAAGACTACGAACTCTTTCCGAGTAGCAATATGTTAACGGTCGACGAAGATGAGAAAAAGGAGAAAAACGAATGTCTGGAGGAATGCAGGGAAGCGGAAGAAGGAAAAGCTGCCATGGCTGAAGCTGAGGGGAAGAACATACAGTCTGAACACAGAAAAACGAAAGATCCCACTGTCCCGTACATGGTGAAGGGACCGCGCGGAAAGAAAAGGTTACACTGCAGCATAAAATTAGTGGAAGGGCACCGACAGCAAAGAAATAATCTAGTTGCGCGACGACTGCAGGCACCGTGGGCGACGGGGGTGACACAGAATAAACGTAAGCCGTACGACGATCAGAATGAAATCAAAGTGGAAAAGTTTAAGGGCAGATGGGGTGGACCATATCAGATTTGGAAGGTCAGCGACAATGAAGCAATCAAACTGGCGACCTTGGACGGACAGGAGATGGCTCAGTCAGTTAACGAATCCAAGCTAAAACCATATTGTGCAAGGAAGTTCTCGCCGTCATTGCATCCTCCTTCGTCGTCAGTACAACACTCTTTGGCGGCGGCGGCGTCCAAAGGTGCCCCAGGTACCCTTGTTATTTGAAAAAAAAATTTCAAAAAAAAAAAAAAAAAGTCAAAAAAAAATCAAAAAATTTGCCCCGCGGGCAGTCTGTCCGCGGGTAAGAAGAAGCCCCGCGGGCAGAGTCTGTCCGCGGGTGGAAAAAAATCCTCGCGGGCAAAGTCTGTCCGCGGGTAAGAAAAAGTCCCGTGGATAGAAAACAAACAAATCCTGCGCACTTGAACCTCCGAATCAATAGCCGCGGAGTTTAAACTTTTTTTTTTTCTTTTCCTTTCGTTGTTGATGATTTTTATGCAGTCCGCGGGTGATTGTCCTGTCTGCGAAAGCAGTCTGCGGGGTTGAAAAAAACTCTCCGCGAGTGATTGTCCTGTCCGCGGGGTTGTAAAACAAAAGCTCGCTGCGTGTTTTGTAACCTTCCTCCAATATATCTGCCATGGATGGAACAGAATTCGCTGCCAGCTAACTTCGCAGGGAAGACATTTGAATAGCGTAGGGGAAAGACTCCGACTGGCCTTCTAGTGTTTGATTATTTTCATTGCTGAAAGACTTATTGAGCTTCTCATTGCCGGAATGTTTCAGCCAAAGATTGTTGGAGTGAGGAGAGATTGTTGAGTTTGTGTAGAAGATGGGTCTGAGGGGTTTTTCTATAAAAATAATTACTTACAAAAAAAAAAAAAAAAAAAAAAACGTCGACAAAATCAAGTTGTTCAGAATGAGTGACAAATGATGCCAAAGGGAAGAGGACGCATCCATGGACCCCCAGTCGTGGCGGATATCAGTCGTGGGATTCTGACCAGTTGAGAAGAGTTGAAGTTGCTGCAGGCATGGGCTTTCTGTGTACCAGAGGCAGTGGGAGCAGGTGTTGGCTGTGAGGCTGTCTTGGTGGATGCGTAGAGAGCTCGGGAGGAGCTGATCATCCGGTTGGAGGCAGTGCAGCGACACTTGGCTTAGGGTACCGAGGAATTGAAAACAAAGAAAGCAGCACAGGTGGCTATCAAGGTCAGCTTGAGGAGACAGTATTGTGTTAGCAAAGGCTACAGATGTAACGGGATGAATGTGGAAGTGATGTGACAAAAGCAGATTTCTCTTGTTGTAGTCACTCTGTTAATGTATTTTGTTTGTTAATTTGTCTCAGATATTTTGTCAGTCGTCAGGAGACGACTTTTCTTTTCGGGGGGATGGTGTTAGCCGACTGGATGGTTCCGGCAGTATTTTGCATTCTGTAGCCAACGGTGTTCCTGTAGCCGACGGTCCGGCGGTGTTTCTGTAGCCGACGATCCGGCGGTGTTTTTGTATTCTGTAGCCGACGGTCCGGCGGTGTTTCAGTATTTTGTAGCCGACGGTCCGGCGGTAAATAGTTTGTAACGGATAGAATAATTGTGGCCGACAGACTCCTTCGAGAAGGTTCGGGAGTAGTATTTATATCCTATCTGGGATCATTGTAAATCATCATTCACTTACTATTGCGAATATTATTCTGCTATTATTGTCTGTATGTGTTGACTTCTTTACCTGTACGGTAAACACCCAAGCCCAACAAGAATTTTGACTGAACACTCAAGCTAAAACCTGAACCAGCGTCAGGACTCATAACTTAGCTTTAGCCCAAACTTTTGTCTCTATTCAAATTTTGTGTATTTTTGCTATTGTCAACTGTTTTCCTCAAGCACCTTGAAATAGCGTTTGGTCATTTCTAGAACTTTAGTTGTTTCAATATAGACGTAGTAACTGATTTTGAATGAGTATTCTGCCAAAGCTGTATTGATAACTTATCTTCATAAATTTGAGAGAAACATCCATTTGGTGATCCGCACAGATTGTGAAAAATGCCTAGCTGCCAGAGTGGCAGAAGATGTTTTTGGATGGTTCAAAAAGCGATGTCAGTAAAGCTTGGGGTTTCAAAGCTATTCAGCCCTCCAAAGTTTTACTTTTGATGGTCAGACTACAGTAAGAAATTTGAATGGTTGAGTGCAGACTTGATGGGCAAGTTGTTAAAATTCTTCAATAATTGACATTTGGACCATAGAAAGTCATGGAAGAATTTCAAAGTGATTCTTATGTGATGATTTATTTACTGTGTCTTGGGATTGTAAAGATTATTGTCTCAAGAGTTAATGCTATTAAAGTGTCAATTATGAACTGAAAATTCTATATATCTTTGTAAGTAAAAATTGGAAATATGAACTATATTGTGACTGCTAATGAATGTAAGACTATTTGCTATTACTAATATTCCTATATTGTATAGAAGAATTAATGATTTTCTTTTTTGAGGTAAATGTGGCAAGCCACCATACAAATTTTATTAATAACTAAAACTGGTTCAAGAGCTCAAGGAGGAAAGAAACAGTAAAAAACCTTCTATCTTTGCTCAGTTACAACTGAAATATGTCTCCATACAGTACCTACTACCACATGAACCTGTGTAGGAAAATACCTCATTGTGAAAATAATGAGACCTACCACCACCAAACAGACAAAACGGCAACCAAGACTACAAATGACCCCACCCATCCACCTCACCAAAAGACTCTTTACCAACCCAGCCTGAAGAGGATGTCATAACATTGAAGCTGTGAGCTCGTCAACCAATTTAGCTGAGAGGTGACAACCCTTAAACAACATAGATTATCGTTGTCAAATAAATTGGAGCCAAACTCCATAGTTGCCCCCAAATTGGCTAAAAAATCAGCAAATTGGTTGGCTTTTCTGAAACAATGACTGAGTTTGGACACCTGAAACCTCGACAAAAGCTTCCAAAACTATCCCAGTTAACAACTTTCTTTGGGGACAATGCTGAAGTAACAATCTGGGAGTCACCTTCAATATGTAGTTTCCAAATCCCCAAAGATAATGCTAGTTTTACACCATTCATGAGAGCTCTCACCTCAGCTAGATTATAGTCTCGTCCAGAAACTTGGATGACAAATGTTTTAAAATATGGCCATGATGATCCCTACGGACACAACCGCCACCTGATCTGCCTGGTTTCCCTTTAGATGCACAATCAAAATTAAACTTGCAAAAAGGGGAAGAAGGGGCTTCCCATTTAACTTGTTTCTGAATCTCATCCTTAGGTTTATTACCAACCATCATGCCCTTAAAAGGAGTATAAATCTGCGACCATCTATTGAGGATTAAGCAATCAGAGGAGGAGAATGTAGAAGACAGATTCTTAGTCCTTAGAGTAAACACATTGACATTTCTGAAATAGATTTTTCAATTTGCTCATAGACCCTACCCAATGAAGAAGCTTCCTTCTTGAATATTCTTCTATTTCTTTCCCACCAAATCCCCCAAACAATAGATGAAGGAGCAACTCTCTGTATCTCAGCAAAAAATGAACCCTTGTGAGGTAGAGGCCAGCCCACCAGCAATTGGGATAGCAAGTTAGGAAGATACCAACCAAGTCTGTCTAGGACCCTCATCCAACACTCATGAGCAAAATCACATGAGAGAAGAAGATGAGTAGCGTTCTCCCACTCCTTACCACACAAGACACAGAGGAAACCATCAGCAGTTCACAACCCAGGGAGACTATCTCAAGTGAGAATTCTATTCTGGAGTGTCAACCAAAGAAAGGCTCCAGCCTTTGGAAGAACAGCATCATGCCAACAAAACGTAAACTTCCTTTCATGAACAGCATTTTGCCCTTCAATCAGAGATTGGTATCCAACCTTAACTGTGTATTGACCACTCCTACTTCTACTCCAAATCAGCCTATCGCTGTCATCACTGCAACATAAAGATCTTTGGTTCAAAACATTAAGAAGCTGTGTCTTCTCAATCCGAGGAATGGGTAACCCTGAAAAGTCTTTCCAAACCACATTAGAAAAGCCATCAGTAGATTCAAATGAGTCTTTTACTTTAGAGCCCCACAAAGGTTCCAGAACAGTCCAGGCTGTATTAAGCTTATCAGATGAAGAAAGGGGAGAAAAACTATTCCACGAGTCTGACCAGAATAACATCTTATCACCCAAGGTAACTACCCAGGAAAGATGTGGCAACAACACCTCTCTACTCTTTATCAAAAGTTCCACATAGCTGAGCTTTAAGGAGAATTAATGATGATTATCTAGCTTGAAGTCCTATTCCATATATATATTTCTTAAACAGCCTAAGAACTATTTGTGAAGCACGTTCTTTAGTTATATGAAATAATGAAACACAGAGACTTGTTTCTTATGCTGTTTATACAACCTTATGATTAGAAAAAATGCTTTATTGACCAATTGTAGTTTCAGGTGTTGAAGAAAAGGTTCTAAATTTACTTTACTGCTGTAGATTTTAGTTTTATTCTTTATTTATTTTTATTGTATAAAGTATAAAACGGATTTGCACTGCGTCCTTACTTTTTCCATTTTAAATTTATTCAAACTTGGTGTTGTGCAGAATCTAGCACTCTTTGGCGCCCTTCTTTTCTTCCTTGGTACAAATTCAACAAAAAAGAAACACAGGATGAATACTACCAAAGTAAAAGGCAATTAAATTTAGAGCATAGAACAATATATTCATGGAGATTAATATCTCATTCAAAATCTCAGGCTGAATTAACAGCGGAACACACACACAATGGAAGCTAAATTGGGTGTATATCTCAGGCAGGCTCAGATTTTGTGCTCTACTTGTTTCATGATTTCCATCAGTGTACTGGATGCATTTCTTAGCGTACTTACGGAAGTTCAATTTTTGATTAATTAAAAGAAAGTTCAATATTTTGATCTGGGCACTCTTGTTGTATTCAAGGTTTTCGAATTTTCAGAAATATTGCTGGAAGAATTTGCATGTTCACATTTTGTTGACTGTTGAATTAAGTTTTGGGTACAGTTTGTGGGTTCTGGAATTCGTTTACAGTTTTTCCTTCTTTTTTCTATTTAAGTATGAATAGTTATATTTTTCATTTTGTTGTTCCATTAGTTTTATAAGATGGTTCAATATTTTCTTTGACACTCTCATTTTAGAAAGAAATGGACGCATGCCCATGATTAAATAATTAATGTCAATGGCCCCATGATGCTTGTGCATTTGCCTGGTTTGACTTTCATTTCAACCTATCTTCAAAAGGAATGTTATTCACCTATTCCTATAAATTAATTATGTATTCATTTACAAATTCATTCAACCTAATATGTAATGTCTCCAGCTAGGACTCTACTGATTTACCTTGAATTTTCCAATTAGGTTCGGATTGCATTGGAAATGGCAATTTGTAGCCTTTTTTAGTTGTAGGCTGCCAATTTCCAATAATTTACAACTGTCAATATGCATTTAAATCAGATTAGTATGAGAAAAACTCATTGATTCATGATACATATTCTAATTACTTCTCTCTTAATCAAATGACTTTTAAAAGGATGGGGAATTACTTGCCCATGAGTGCTTGGAACCAATCTACAAGTAGGCTTCCTCAAGAATTTCAGAACACATGCATACCTATTTTGGAACATATCTCTCAAGGACTCATGATATATGCCCTACACCAACTTGGGAGTTCCCTCCTACATGACAAGGTATTACTTCATCTCTCCTTGAAATTCAACGTATCCTTTTAATGGTATTAGCGAGAGATTATTCAAGAATAGGCTATGTATGTTTATAACACGACTGATAGATATGTCTTCTTTCACTATATATATATATATATATATATATATATGTGGTGTATGTTAGACCATACAAAGGCTCCTTATCCCTAATGGAATTTAGATCTATCATTTTGTAAATCAATATTTAACTTCGATATGTTATAACATAATTTGTTGTCAAGCAATGCTTGCTAACAATGTGATCGTTTCATTTTTTGTTTCTTGTCTTTTCTTTGTGAAGAGTTTCAAATATATTTTATAACCTCTATAACTCCCCATTGATCCTTCTTCACCCTTTATATCTTTTGTGAAGAAGGGTCACACCTCTTCATCATGTTTGCCCTTTCCAATGTTAACACCCTTTCACAATTACCACCCTTTGAAAGGGCCACAATCCCTAGACATTACTATCACGTTGGAAGTTACTTTTTTTTTTTCTTCTATCAATCAAATTTTACTTCCCATGCTCCCTTTATGTATATCATAATTGTCTTATATCTCATAACAAAACTTACTACGATTACCTTATGATGATTTCAATCCACTTGCAAAAATAACGAGGAAATCCAAAAGCTCTAAGTGTGCCAATAACTAATGACCACTCTATCCTATCATATGCTTTTTCAAAGCCTAGAAGAATTGTGGTAGAGTTTTGTCCATCTTCTTTGGCCCAATGGAGAGCCTTCTAGCTGGTTATAAGTATTTCATGGATCAATCTTCCCTTGATAAAACTAGTTTGAGTCACAAGAATGACATTTTTTAGGAGTCCAACAATTCTTTTAGCAAGGAGCTTAGAGCTTAACTATAATCTTATATGACAAATAGAGAAGAGTTATTGGCCTCCGTCTTTTCACTTAGGTTTTGTCACCACTTTTAGGAATCCGTTTCATTACTCCTTGTTTATATTTTGACCTAGTGTCTCATTCTTAAAGGGTTCATTGTACATTTCAAGAAGTTCCAGACTAGTTTGATCAATTTTTAGCTTATAAAATTCTACAGGTATGCCATCAAGATCGAGATATTTATCATTAGCCATATCTTTTATAGAGTCCTATATTTCATCTGGAGTAATATTTTTATCAAGAGCTAATGCATTAGTCTTAGACACCTTTCTAAATATCAAAGCTAAACACTTGTTTAATGCTTCTTGATTAAGAGTATCATGTTTAGTAGAAAAGAAGTTCTTATAGAAGCTAAATGAAGCATATTTCACCTCATCTATATCTCTAGTGAGTCCCATATTGCCTTGCATTACATCAATCAACTCTCATTTCTATTTGGTCTTGATTAATTTTAAAAATATCTTGTGCCTTTATCTCCTTTTAACCAATTCATCTTACCTCTAATTCTTTGTTCATGGACTCTATAGTTTTTCACTTTCTTAAGATCCCTCCTTGTGATCTTTAGTTAATCTTCTAGAGCATTATCAAAGCCTTGTGTATGTAGAAACCTTTCAATCTTTCAATCTTGCGTATGTAGGTCTTCAATATATTTCCATCTTTAGCTTTCTTTTCTCCTATAACTTGGAACATTTCCCTACATATAGTAGTAAGGGAGTCCCTTTGAGTTCTATGATCAAGGCCTTTAGTAAAGAATTAGGAGAGATATGTAACCATCTTAATGGAATCAAGGGTATCATGATTATTTAACAAAAAGACATTGATCTTAAAGGAGTTCTTGAACTTGGGTCTAATCGATTGGGAGGGACAATCATCAATTAGAATAGATAAGGAAATATGCGAGTGATAAAAAATAAGGGTTAGGGTGAGCCTGATAGGGAGAGACCAACTAGGGAAGAGAAAGAAAATAAAGAGGAATCAACGTAAATTATGTCAAGTCTGTAATTAACTCTTCGTTTGTCAGACTAGTTATTACACCATGTAAACCAAATATTAGAAAAAAGATCTTTCTTTCTCTCTTAAGGATATATTAGATTCAATCTCTGTTTGAATTTGGCCCCAAAAAAATGTGCATTACCCTTTTAAGTATTCTTCATACATCCATAGTTGTCCTCACCATATTCAAGCATGTTAAAATCACCAGAGAAAATCTAGTGTGCATTAGGTAGGGACGAGGCTTACCAATCCCAAAGAAGGAATCTTTTTCTATAGTCATTGGGAGCATTACATTACATACTCCAAAAGTTTTATCTTTCCATTTACAAGTGATCCATATTGCTCTATTACAAGGGGTGATTCCATTGTCAAGGATCTGCTTTGCCCATTTCAAACCTATTAGGATGAAAATTCCTCCTTTGCCTTTGTCATGCTTAGAAATGAAGGGAGTGGCATGGTTCCCAAATAACTTTCATGATAGTATAATCATGATAACCAATTACTTTGACCTCTTGGAGAAATATGGCACCTTTATTATGAATCTTATTGCACTAATCTCTTACCATGTATTTTCTATTTGAAAGTTCAAGGCCTCTGACATTCCAACTTTCTATATTCATCATTATTAATGATTTTAAGTGGGTTTTTAGTTCTTATATAGCTTGTTGAAGCAATCACACAACTCTAAATTATTTGATTTATTACTATTAGCATTAGAATTGGAGAGGGAGTTCCTCTTGATTATCTTTCTCTTCTCTTTTAAGCTTTTGCTAACAACCTCACTAAATTCTCCCTCATTGCAAATGCCTAAATCTTTTGTGGTAGTAACAGTTTGTTTAAAGTTCTTTGCCTCTTCCATAGAGTCCATGAACTCCCAAGGGGTGGGGGTGGGAACCAATATGCTCCAAAAGTACTTTTTTCCATTCTTCATATTTTTAGTTGTCTCCTTAATGGATTCTAGAGCTATTTGTTGGGAGATCTTTCTAATAGGAGTGATTTTCTCATTATGAGTCATATTTGATCAACAATTGGATATCAAGGTAGGAGGATTCACTTCATTATCCTTTTGAGTAATTACTTCATAGTCGTCCTCAAACAAGGGAATAGAGAGGGAGATGAATTTAGTACCCTCAGTGTTGTTCAAGGTTTGTGGAGCTTCAAAGTTCAATTGGTTATCTTTCTTATTAGTACCTTTAGTAATGCCTCTTTATTATGCAAATTATTCTTATTCTTCTCCTGAATATTAACATTAAGGGTAGGACCTTTGTTGGGGTTAACCATAAAAACACCATCCTTTGATTTTGTGAACAATATTATCAACAGTAATAAAGAGGGATGAATTAAGTAAAATAATTAAATATTATTTAATTTTAATTATCTTAATGAAGAATATGATATTAAATAAAAACAGAAACATTGTAGGCAAAGGCAAGGAAAGTGTGCATTTCCATATCTGGTATTTCAACAATCTTATTATAGCTACACTGGTAAGCCCAATTTTTGTTCTATAATTTAAGCGATAGGCTCATAAGAATGAAAGAGATCAATCTCCTAAAGAGAAAAGACTATGAAGTTTACAATAGATCACAACACTAATTTGAAAATATTAAGACTTCAAAAATTTAGAGGTAAGTGTAATCTGGATGACTATACTAATAATAATCGACTATGACACTAATTTGTAAATATTACAATCCCAAAATTTTACAACTAAGCATAGACTGCATCATTATTAACAATCATATTGAAGTTCCTCATGGGAGTGTATTGAAAGAGTAGTCTAATATGGTCATGATTCCTAGTATACAACTTATGTTTATGATATAGCCGATTACTTTTTATATACATGTATATTGGTAGATGGTGTACTAAGAGATAATGTTGTAGATATTTTGTAAGCATTTGGGGTGATGGCGTGAAGTCATGTGAGATGGTTTCAAGCCATTTTTTTGTGGTGCACTGAGAAGAAAGAAAAATACCTCTTTTGGGTGATGTTTTGAAAAGGTTGTTTTTATTTGACAATTTTCAATTTTCCACTGAAGAGTGAGTTGTGAATTTGTAAAGTGTTTTTTTTCTTGGAATGGGATGCCATATATAGACTTGTACACTTGGAAAAAGTGGATGAATGGATAAGGTGTCAACAAATCTACAAGGAATAATACAAAGATCAATTGGACAATGAGTTCGATGATCTTGCCCCTGAAGCTATTTGGACAATGGGTCCTTCTACCTTCTACAACTCCTAACATGGTTGGCACAACTCCTAACACGGTTGGAATCTCCTAATAGGGATTCAAAATCTCCTAACAGGGATTGATATGTACTGAATTTATTTTATTGGCTCCTAACAGAGTTCATCCTCTTACAAGGAACTTATATATTAGAACATCATTTTGTGGGTACCATTCTCACCAAGGTTTTCCCTCTGATCAAGGGTTTCCCTAGTTAACTTATCTAGTGTTATTGTGTATGTGTATCTTCTTATGTTTGTTGGTTATATTGTTCACATGGTTAAAGATTAATAAGGTTGATAAATGTTTAACGATTGGATAATTGATTCAACCCTGTTCTCAATTATCTTGGTGGACTTTACCTTCTAACATTTGGTATCAGAGCATTAGGTCTTGAAGAAAAAGCTTACAGCTTAAGGAGATCAATGGTGGGTCACTTCATAAGTGAAAGTCATAAATGTGATAGAGCTAATTTTGATATTCAGAAGATGGCTCTCCTTGGTGATATATCAAAGTTATGTACAGAATAAAACATTGAGTTTCTAGATTCATAATCTTTTTGTTGCATACAAAAGAATAAACCTACCAATGCAAGCATAAGTAAAGACAAATCTAGATCTAAAGAAGACAAGAAGATCGAAGAAGGAATTTCTATGGTTATGAAAAGAGAGTTAGAAGGTATGAAATTTTTTAATTGTTGGTCAAGTCAAGAATTTGGTCATTTTTCATCTAGATGTCTTAAGAGAGTAAGGAAAACTAAAAAGGATTCGCTTTATGATGATGACGAAGAATTTAAAGAAAGTATAGAAATATTCTTGAATGATAGCAATAATGAAGTTGATGAACTTGGATAGGTTAAGAGGAAGTAAATAAAATAGATAGCTTCAATGACTATTGTTGATCCAAAGGCTAACCATGAAAATGTTGAAGTTTTCTTTGAGACCATCGATGATTTGTAGAATGATGTTCAAGTTGTTGAATAGAGAGAAGAACCAAGATCTGAACCTATAGAAGAAGTAAGAGTTGAAACAACAACGTCTACACCAAACATGAATTTGACAAAGAATCACCCTGCTGATCAAATTATTGGAAGTAAAGAAAAAGGAGTAATGAAAAGAAACAAAGTACATGAAGAATTATGTTTGATTTCTCAATTTGAACCCAAGAGTGTAGATTAGGCATGCAAGGATGATCATCGGATTCAAGCAATAAAGGAAGAACTAGATCATATTGTGAAGAATGAGACATGAGAATTGGTTCCTAGACCTAAAGACAAGAATGTAATAGAAACTAAAAGGGTTTTCAAAAACAAGATGAATGAACAAGGTGAGGTTGTGAGGAATAAAGCAAGAATGGTATCCAAAGGATATTCACAGCAAGAAGGTATAGACTATGAAAAGACATTTTCCCATGTTTCCATAATTGAAGCAGTAAGAATGTTTTTGGCCTATGCAGCAAGTCAGAAGTTCAAAGTATATCAAATGGATGTAAAGAAAACACTTTTGAATGGAGAACTTGAAGAAGAAGTCTACATTAAGTGGCCTTAAATATTTCCTTTGACGGAAGAAAAGGACATGGTATGCAGATTGAAGAAAGCATTGTATGGTCTAAAGAAAGCACCTAGAACCCGGTATGCAAGATTAGACAAGTATATGGCAAAGTTCGTATTTGCTAACGATATGGAAGATAGCAATTTGCATTTGAAAGAAATTGCGAATGGATTGTTGATTATTGTGATACTTGTGGACGACATAATCTTTGGAGGAAATGATGAAGCAAGTGACAAATTTGCTAATGAAATGAAGAATGAACTTGAGATGAGTATGTTGGTGAGATGAAATATTTCTTAGGTCTACAGATTGTGCAGAACAATGATGGTATTTTCCTATCACAAGATAAGTATTTAAAAGAATTGTTGAAAAGATTTAACTTGAAAATTTGTAAGCTTGTTGGTACACCTATGATAACTGGTCACAAGTTATCTAGCAAAGATGAGACACCTACAATTGAGGAGAAGTACATATCTATGATTGAAGGTTTGCAATATCTAACTCACACTAGACTAGATATAGTAAATGCACTTGGGATAGTAGCGAGATTTCAAGCTGATTCTAAAGAAGCACATTATGCAACAATAAAGAGAATATTTAAATATTTGAAAGGTACACGTGATTTTGGTTTATGGTATGACAGATCAAGTGATTTTACTTTATGTTCTTATACTAATGTGGATTGGGCAAGTAGTACGAATGATAGAAATAGCACCAATGGTGGAGCATTTTTCCTTAGAGGAAGATTGGTTTCTTGGCTAAGCAAGAAATGAGATTGTATCTCACAGAGTATAGTAGAAGCAGAGTATGTAGCAGCAACAAACAATTGTAATGAGATCACGTGGATGTAAAAGATGTTGAAGGACATTGGGATAGAATTTTTAGAACTTGTTATCATACATTGTGATAACACAAGTAAGTATGTCTAGGAATCCTATGTTGCATTCTAAGACTAAGCATATATCTATTGAGTATCATGTTTTGAGAGGGAAAGTTGTAGAGAAAGAGATCATATTAGAATATGTGAATACAAAAGAGCAGATTACAAATATCTTTATGAAGACTTTTCCTAAAGATATATTTGAGTATTTGTAGGGTATGCTTGGGGTTATGCCCTTGCCTACTTCTAAATAGACGATGCATAGAGTACATCAGTCCAGTGGTACAGAGCACTATTGTTTATCTAGACTAAATGTTAATGCTTCTTGTATGAGGGAGTATCCGTGATGAACAGAGTCATCAAGGACTCTTGGTAGTTAGTACAGAACAGTGTCTTTGGACACTTGAGCTAGTTAAAGACTTGGAGAAGATGATTGACGTAATGAAGCCTTTGTTATTGATGTCAATGGGGGAGAGATTGCATTAAACACATCTTCTATGTATGAAGTGGTGTAGATGGAGAATGAGTTAAAAGATCCTCTGACATAATGGGGTAGAGATTGTGTACCTAAAAGAAATCTTCTGATAACATGAGGGAGATGTGTAACAATGGGGGAGAAATATTATTGAAATTGATTGATGTCAATGGGGAGAAACATTGATGTTTATATCAATGGGAGAAGTTGTGAATAATTGATTTCCATCCATGTAAATCATATAAGAATGGAGAGTTATTCCTATAAGCTTGAATGTGAACAACTAATGTCAATCGTAAGAGTGAGAAATAAGATGGAATAGTATTCTTGTGAGTTTTAGATTTGATTGGTGAAGACGATTTGAAAAGAAGAGAATAACAACAACAACAAAGTTGGATTTGGTATTCTTGGAACTTAGATATTTTTCATCTATGTTGCCATCAATACCAAAGGGGGATATTTTTAGCATGAATGATGATGGTATTCCTTTGGGCAAGTATCCAAACCATTGGGGAGATTGTTAGCATGATTGGCATGTTGGATTCATGATTGTGTTTGGCATTGATGTCAACATAGTATTGTTTCTGTAAAAACTAGTAGAGTATCGCATACAAAACAAGGTCATATGGATTGTATATTGATGATGAGGTCATGCACAGATGAGAACATGTTCTACACTATGTCTTGATGAAGTGGACAAGTGTGTGAATAGAGAATCAAAGACATGTGGAAGTTATTCAAGAATTATAGAGGATAGTGAGTAGATAGAGTACCTGATAAGTGGTTTTTGATTTTTAGATTATATCTCTTAACAAGGATAGGATCATGATGAGCAAAGTTAGAGAGATAAAAAATAGCCTGATGATGATGTCAACAAGTGTGCAAGGTCTAAGGTCACACGTGTGAGAAGTTGTAAAGGCTATGAGCCAATAGTGATTTGTAATTGTGAAAAGATATAATGTTTTATATTATCTTGATGAGATCCTATTATAATTAATTGGGAAAGCCTCAAAGCCGACTCAAAGAATTATTTTGAGGATGTGGTATAAAGGAAGGTTATTTTCCTTGTGAATAAAGGTATGCAAGTATGATATGGAAGCAAGTGTGATATGTGAAGTACTTGGTAAATGCATGTAAGCAATCCAAGGAATTATTTGGATATGAAGTTGGTGATTTGGTATTGAGATTAGAAGAGGATTGGTCTAGTAAAGAGGACAAAAGAGCTTGAGATGATTCATTCTTATTATTCTATAAGGAATAATATAGAGATCAATTGGGCAGTGAGTTTTGTGATCTTGCCCTTGAAGCTATTTGGACAGTGGGTCATTCTGCCTTCTACAACTCCTAACAGGGTTGGTACAACTCCTAAAAGGGTTGGAATAACCTAACAGGGATTCAAAGTCTCCTAATAAGGGACTGACATGTATTGAATGTATTTCATTGGCTCCTAACAGAGTCCATCCTCTTACAAGGAACTTATATATTAGTACATAATTTTGTGGGTACCATCCCCATCAGCATTTTCCCTCTGATCAAGGGTTTCCCTAGTTAAAAAATCTAGTGTTATTGTGTATGTGTGTCTTCTTATGGTTGTTTGTTCGTTAAGGATTAATAAGGTTGATACACATTTTAATGATTGGATAATTGATTCACCCCCCTCTCCCCCCCCCCCCTCTCCCCCCCTCTCTGTTATCTTGGTGGATTTTACCTTCTAAGATTGATTTCAGATATTTATGACCTAGAACTATCTTATACCCTTCATTTAATAAATTAAATCAATTTTAGTTGGGTATTTACACATCCTTAATCAAATATACATTGCATGAAAGAGGACTTGCTAGTGTACTTCCTTGATAAGTCTTTAGGTTTCATATAGGCATCCCTATATCACACTTGGATTTTGCTAATCAAACCTACGTCTTATTGAGGGTTATGCTTGGACTCCCATCTTCATCTTGTATTTCAAATGCTTTAGATGCAAAAAGTCGAGGCCTACGTCCTATTAAAGTTATTTCATGTTTTCCATAAACACTTTCTTTCTTATGTCGCTATTATCACTTCTCTCTCATATATGTCACGTTGATATCATACATGTCATAGTCTGGCAAAATAAGTGGTCACTCAGCTGTAACCATCTAATTTCCACACATGTCTTCATTTCATATGCTTTTCTACCTCTTCTCCTTTTTCATGACCAGAATGCCAATCTACCAGTGATTGCACTCACTTGAAACACTTTTTTCTTCTTGATAACCTGTTGTCAATCAATAACAACACTTTAATGCTCACTCAATGCTTGAGTTTAGTCCATCTCCATTTTTCCAATTAATCACGCCAGTATGATTATTTTATTTCAAAAAATCCCCCCTTAGCATTGATGACAAAACCTCTTGTTGGCTCCTAAATTGACAGGTTTTGAATAACCCAATGATAGGAACAAATACATCTAGGGGCAACTAATTTCCATGTTCAACATACCTATTCAGACATTGGGGCCAACTATAAGGCTATACTCCTTCTTCTACTTCAGGCTTTGCAAAACCTAGGCAGGTAGACCTCAGATTCATTCATATGGTACCAATTCCTAAAACATATATCTAAATCTGGATAAAGCAGATTGAAACCCCAAATCTTCTATTGCTTATGCAAACAACATAGATATGAAATAGTCAATAACATGACCTATGAACTTGACAAGCTAAGTGAGGGTAAATCTTTTCGACTCTTCAACATAAAAGGGAAAAAACTTTGATTAATGTGTTGATTATCAACAAAAACAAGGTGTGAACAACATACATATAGATCCTGTAGTTGATTAGTGCCTTATCTATTGGGAAATTCCACAAATTACTAACACACATCCTTGGAAATGATTGATACATCTCATATATCAAGACTCTAGATCTATCCTGTCACTTTGTCAATTAGACATCTGCACCAAGATTGAACCTCATACTCGACATACTCGACCTATCCTTCTATGAAATTTGTAAACCTGTCAAATATATCAAGAATTTACTTGGATCTTTGTTCCAACAACAAAACATATTGAGAGATACAACTTTAAGAAGTTGCAACTAGGTTCAAGCTCTTTGTTTAGAAACCACAAAACATTACAAAAAACACAGATATGAGACAAGAATCAGACTGAAGATAAAACCCAATTGTTGCATTTTATTTATTTCCTTGAAACAAATACATGAGGATGTATGAAAATAACTCATAGTAATTCTAAATAGACTAGAACTGTCTCTATAATTCATTAACTATTATTAATTACAAGAGAGAAATGTTGAAGAATGGTGGAATCACAGCTCTGGAAACTTTCCAAAATATTGGAGCCAACCAAATGGTATCACATTAATGAAATATTTTCAATAAAACTAGAACCAACCAGGTGCTATCACAAATTTGGAAAAACTATCCAAGAATTGGAACCCCTACTCCACATCTTGGAAATCCTTTTATAGAGAAGGATTGCAACAAGCTTCAAATGGGAGGACACATATCAAAATCTAACTAGAAAACAAATACAGAGATATTTCTATAATATTACATTTAAAACATTCTTTATATTCAAACAAAACTGAGGAAGTAGTAGCAAAATTGGCAGGTGGCACTTACTGTAGGAGTCTTCAATTTAATTTGGTTTGTCTTCTGCTGCCTTTAGTTGTGAAGTTCTTCAACTTCTTCCCATTGATAGAGCCTTAACATCTCCAACTGCCTCCAAACATTTATTTCCTTTTTGGTGGGCCATTTAGTGCATCTGATTTCATCTAAGTCTCTTACTACCTTACTCCATCTGAAAATGAGATCTCCATCATTGTTTCTTGGCTCTATTTTTCTCTGCATCATTTAGTTTCTCCCTCAAGGATGCAACTTCAACCTCCAATGTCTGAGCCTTAAAGCTAGTGTTTTTTTTTTCCACCTCAGTCAAATCTCTAGCTGACCACCCAATGAGAGCCACCTATCACCATCTGATAGGTTGTATTCATCACCTTGTCACTCTATCAGCAGGTCCTTGCCACATGTCACACTTTCACGCCATCAGGGCCTTGAAACCAAACTGTGATGTTGTGCCTACGATGATGTGATTCCTCTTATTCACCACTTCACAACTATTTTTCCTTGTTGACCATGACTTTGTGAAACTATGATATCTTCATTCTATGCTTTATTGTTGCTTCGTAGCTTACCACTTTAATTTACTAACTGTTGTGATTGAGCGATTACCATCAGCTCACTGCAGTTCAGAACTTAGCATTTCTTTTTCTTGTGATGTTGTGATGCCTATGATCTTGATTATTCTGAATACATCTCACAACTTAAAATTTTAACTCACAGTCAAACCTTGCAATGGTGTGATTATAAGCTTTTTCCGTTTTGCTATGTTGACCTTTAGTCAATCATAACATCTTGTGAAGATGTGATGGTTTAAATTTTAACTCCATGATTATTTATCACAACTTAAACTTTCTTAACTGTGTTTCCATCTTCAATGTTGTGGTAGCCACTTCAACCTTAACATTTTTTTTGTTCGCAATCTCACAACCTCAAATCTTAACCACAGCCTTAACCTCACGAAGGTGTGACTATAAGCTTTCGTTGCTTCATAACCTTAACCCTAGGTTACTCTTAACCACATGCAAGGATGTGAAAACCTTTAACTTGATTGTTGTTGCTACCTTTAGCAACTTCACAACTTGGGCCTTAGAGCTTATTTGACTGCTTTTTAATGGAGGAATAACTATTTAACCTTTTTTTTTTAATCGACAAGATAACTCCTTTGAAATTCTAAATATTAACCTGCCTCTTGACCCTACGAAGATGCGATGAATATTTTCACTACTTCAACCATGGGTTAACCTTAAGTGCAAGCGATGTTGCCATAACCTAGACTTTGTCTATCAAATTCTCTTCGCAATTTCACAACTTAAAGTATACTCGATGCTTTCTAGCCAACGACCTTGTGATAACTATTTGAAGCTAACTATTTCCTGTCATCGCAACCTCACCACTTGAATTCTTAACTCATTTCTTAACCCTGCAAATCTACGATCAAAGCATTTAGTTGCTTCACCACCTTAACTCTAGGTTACCTTTAACCACCCATGAAGATGTTATAACCACTTTACTTAACTCTAGATGTCTTTCGCACCTTCGCAACTTAGAAACTAGAGTTTATCTGACCACTTGCGATCATGCAATGGTTCAAAATTTGATTGCATGGCTTTTAATTGTTGCTTCGCAACTCTATAGGCCTTAAGCTTGATACTACCTGCGACCTTGTGATTAACAGCTTATCACCTCTTCACAACTTAATCTTTCCATTTAAAATTAATAGCTATGAATTCACACTAACCATTTTGATGACTATTTCACATCCTCATAGCTGTTGAAACAATTAAAACTCAAATAGGAGCAACAGAGCGATTGAAAGGATTTCACACCATCACAACTTGAAACACTCTTAAAGATATTGGTATACAATATGACAAATGGTTAAAACACTTAGGGATATGAAAGAAAAGAATGTATAACCAAAGTTTTTACATATCCCTATTTATACTTGCATGTCAATTTATGAATAATCCATTAGAACATGGGGCATGACTATTTTCTAGGGTTTTAATGAGGAATGACACATTTTCATAAACCTAAAGCAGAAAAAACTCATTTTCTTCTTGATTTTTACAAGGTATTTCAAATCTTTTGGCTGGGTGAAAAATCAGGCTAACACCTCTATACTTAGAAATAAATCTATTGGTTAAAAAGACTTGCATCTCTTCACAGGTTAAGCTTGCATGTTTCATCTCTTCTGAGTCCTTCATGCCTATCAATGGCCTTAGACTTTATTTGCATGAACATTTTGTCTTGCTATCAATATGAGAAAATGCCCACTTTTTCTTCTATCTTATTTGATCTATCCTTTTGAGTTTTTTATTCCTGTTATCTTATTGATGTAAGAGCATCCTCGGTGTAAGGGAAATCTTGCATCACCCAAAAATATTTCTATTTCCAATTTTTCAATTTTTAAATTTTTTTTATAAGGGTTATTCTTATACAATTTTTCTATTTGAGGGAGATTATTAATTTTAGTAAGTTGGTATTATGTGCTCTGATTGTTCTAATCTCATATGTGGAGGTTCATCTTTGACATATTAGCCTGCCAGTTGAGTTTTATTGTCATATCATATGTATTGGTGTAGTCATTGTAGATTTTTGGTATGAATTTTGGCTACCCAAACTTTAGGTCCATTAATGAAGGCCTAAATGGCTATAAAACAAGGTGAAACCTTGACTAATGGATGCCTATGCAATTAATTGATGTAGATTGCTAGCCAAGGATTCTGGAATGGGGTTATAATAGCCCATCAGGTTAATGGTTTGCTACTCATGGTCTCTAGAAGTGGACCCTTCCAAAAATGTAATTTTTAATTTGTCTCTTCAGTTGGTCTTATGTAATGAAATGATATTATATGAGGTTAGTCGACCTCAAGGGTTATGGCTTAGTGTCCAAAACCTTCTCATTGGTTAAAAGTGCCTATATAAGGAAGGCACGTAGGTTGTCTATGGCAACTTTGGGTGATAGTCATAGCTTTTTCTTGTAGACTATTGTAACGAAGGCACCCATGTGGGTTTACATATTGTAATTCTATAATTCTGCATTTGTGGGGATAATAAGAAGCCCATGTTTGTTTCTCTCAATTTGTGTTGTTTTTTGTTTCCATTATTTGTTGTGGTATGTAGGGGAGCATCCTTCAACACTTCTCCCTCTTGATATTCATTGTGTCACTCCATTTGTATTCCCCTTAAGTATTGTTCTCACCTCATTCTTTCTCCCTCTTTTCTCATTCTTCTCCCCCTTTTTGTCAAAAATGTTAAAGGGCTTCATTGCTTCTTCAAGATGTCCTTGTAGCACTCCCTAGTTGTCTTTAGCAGAGCCTCCCATGACTCCTTCAAGTGAGTGAGATTGATTGTTCCACTCTTGATCTCGTCCAATTATTGTCTAACACGTCTTTTGTCTTGTTTGGTGACTTGGCTATGCTAATGTCCACATCATTGAGATATTCTTGGATGATCGCTGCTAGTGACAATAGGAAATATTAAAGTTCCATCACTCAGGATCCTCTCTTCTCTACCTCTGCTCTTAACTGATGTACTAAGTACATGGTACCTTAAATCTTTGTTGTCTGCTCTAAGGTTAATCTAGTTAGTGGAGTATAGTCCTGAACAACTTCATCAAGCTCCTATTGATCTTTCTCTCTTTTTAGCTTCAAGTCACCTATTAAGGTGCATGATTTTCTAGATTTCTGGAATACAGGGGTTATGTCTTTCAGTACTCCTGATGTTCCATCTTTCAAAAATGTTAGTTCCCCTTTCTTTTCTTGTACAAAGCATAGTACCTTTTCCAATTTTTTCATTAGAGAATATTACTCCATGACTTATTTTATCTTAACTTTTTCATATAGATGATCTATGAACACTTTGATATGACTTATCAAATCATCTTCTTTGTTTCTAGAACTTCTAGTGCTATTTGCATACATATGTCTTTGCCTTTTACTAATGCATTGGCTCTCTCATGCCTTGATAGTTTCATGATCATGTACTTTTCCATGAGCCTTGTAATTTTGTTCAACTCTTTTCTGTTTAGCTAATTGAGGCACTTACCCATCTCCTCTACTCTCACAAAAAATGTATGTACTTTTATTGCTTCCTTTACATCGACATCATATAATTCTTCTTCATCCTCTAATTTAAATGATTCAATCGGTTCTAGGGACTCATATCTCCCTCTACTATTATTCTAACTATCTGATTCTTTTGAATCTTTTTTTCTCTTTTCTTTTCTTTTCTCCAGCTTCTTCACACTCCTCTGCCCTTTCAACAGTGTCCCATATGGTAGAGTCTTTGCAGGAGTCTTTTCTTGTTGAAATGATGACAATAAATCTTCCCTCTTCTCTTGTTTTTTCTTTTACCTTCTCTCCTTATTAAGTATCATGTTATGTGGTATCCTCTAGTGTTTCCATTGTAGGAAGTTATTGTTTGTCAATGTCTTTTTCTTCAATTAATTCTCCCTCATTTTTACCTTTCTATGTTCCTATTGGGGCATCAGTCACAGTTTGAACTTTTTCTTGTTTTTCATCCTTTGGACCTATGTCCGTCATTGTGACATCAATAATGTGTGGATGAATTCCACTAGTATGTATGTCACCTACTCATCTTGCTTCCACCTTTGGTGGTGGTTTGGTGGATTGTTCTTGTTAAACCTCTCCACTCTCCTTGGGCTCCATATTCATATCTTGACTCATCTAAGTCTTTTGTTCTTCTAGTGTAGGAGGTAGTTATGTTGTATGTTGTGATGTGGAGCCTAATCAGACTTAGAGGTTTATTCGTCATGGTTTCCCCTTAGATTATTTCTATGGGGGTAGCACCCCCAAGATAAGGTCAAGGGGAAGAGCCCCTACAGGGTCCTAGGGCAGTGCTCTAGGTGTGCTCCCTGTTGTAGTATAGGGTGGAGTCAAAGGGAAATGCCCCTATGGGAGTTCTCGAGTGTAGCTCTCTCGAAGCTAGAAATGACCTTATGTTGTAAAAGGCATCGACTACTATTTTTTCTATTGGACAAATTTTCTAGCCCTAGTTTTGTAAGCGACAAAAGCTTGTATAAAAGGCTTAGGGTTAGGGTTTCATAATGTAATGGTGATATTGTAGCTTCTTGTGGTGGTATTGAGCTGTAAGGGATTGTGGATTATAATCACTAGATAATAATAATATTGAACTTCTTGTTGGTGGACGTAGCCTAGGGATTGGGTGAACCACGTTAAATCTTTGTGTCTTGTGTTCTCTTCTATGCGGTCTATTATTTTTTGATATTGGTTATATTTGCATGTAGTTGTTATTTTTGTCTGAGGTTAATCCTAACATTGTCTTCTATCATTAGCTTGGTGTCTCTATTTCTTGGGTTGCTTCCTTCTTCTTTTCCTTTTATTCTTTCTTTTGACTTATAGTTATTAGTGCTACATTGGATGGCATGTCAAAATACTTTTTACAAGAATCAACCAATCCATATCTTTCATCATCGTCTAGGTTAGGTCTTATCTTAGCCAAAGAATCATCAAGCATGTTTTTATACTCGATTATTCCCTTCAACCATATTTCTCCAATCATGGTATAAAGTTTGTTGAGAATTATGGATTCAATATTTCCAATTTTTTTATTAAAGATCATTAAACTTACTAATATAATATTTGCAATCTTATTCTTGCTTGCTTTGGTAAACCTTGAAAATTTATTTCTACATGTATTGTAATTACCATTATTTTCATTATCATCAATAATATTTTTCAATGTAAGTTTCTTACCTTTTTTGAATTATTTGAGACTCTTTGTATTAGTCTTCTCTTCTAATTCTTCTTCCTCTAGTGGAGTTGGAGGCTTCTTCTTTTCCTTCTTTGAGCTCTTCCTCTTATAATTCTCTACCGTTGGAGGCTTAATGATAGTTTGTATATTCTTGCCTATTGCCTTTATTTCTAACTCTAGTTCAGGTGAGGATTCACCTCGAGGATCTATCTGTGTGATTTCATCTCTTCTTTCTTCTACTCTCTCTTTCCTAGTCTTCTTCTCAGTTTGACATGTGTCATTCTTTTTTAGCTTCTTTTCTTGAGAAATTGTGTCTTCATTTTGTCTTAGCTCTTTTATCTTTTCACCTATTATTCCAAACCTTTGTTTCTCCTAGTTAATTTACATTGCTAGTAGCTAATCAATATGCTCCTTAATTGAATTATCTTCAACCTCGTAGGGAAGTTTAGTCAACTAGTGAGTCCATGGTTCAACTGCTTGAACTATGTGTTAAAGAAAAAGGTTAATTTCATTTCATTTATTAAATTACCTTTTCTGTCTTCTTAAGATTTCACCTTTATGTACTTTTGCATTCACATTTAATAATTAATTAGTAATTATTAAATGTATTTTCCCTTTTAGGTTACCCTTTTTCAGGTTTCAATCTCCTTCTTTAAGGATGGATCGTTTGTAACTATCTCTCATCTTTTTCATTTCTGAGAATACAATTTACATATTTCCAGAGCAAACTCTTACATCTTCTTGTCTTTTTCTTCTCTAAGATAGGTTTTTACATGCAGGTACTCTTTGGTATTTGTGAATTTGTATGGTGTATTTCTCAAATCCTTCATGATATCAAAGCCAGATCTATTGTAGCTTGTTCAGTATTTGGAGAAAAAGGAGAATGAGTGTTTGACATAATAGATCTGGTATTTTTTAGGTATTTTTTGTGAAAATAAGGGGTCTCTTATTTTTAGAGCACTTTGAGGCCAAACAGACCTCACAGTTGGACTCAAAAGGCTTCAAAACCCCCAATTTCATATAAAGTTTGTCCATTTTGGACAACGTTGATCTGGGAGACAAAAATCATTTGCCCAGTAGGGTCGTACAACCTCCTACACACATTACGAGGTGATTTCACCCAAAAATTATTTTATTTTTTAAAAATAGCTCACAAACACATTTTTCCAGCATCAAAATCATTTAATGGTACCATGGCCACCTTTCTGGTAGTTGACACTGTTACCACCATTTTCTGGTGCCGAGACACCACAGCCACCGCTAGGACACCTCGTTGCCACTAGAAGACACTTGCCACCTCCATCTTGCCGCTAGTAGCACCACTGCCTTCCCCTCCCTGGTTGCCGCTCCACCACCACTCCTCTGCGGTGTGTTTTTTTTTAATGTATATATATATATATATATATATATATATATATATATATATATATATATATATATATATATATATATATATATATATCTTTTTTAATGCATTTTTGGGGGCCCTATCATTTGTTTACGATATCTTGAGCATACAGAGGTATTTTTTCATTCCAAAAGAAGCACCAAAAAGCTAGTTCTAAGACAGAGACTGTGGCATAGGTATTTTTGGGAATATTTTCCAGTTTGGTACCTGTTATTGTGCTTGAAGTCTATTGATGACTTCTAGCTTCGAGGGGCATAACTTCTTTGTTATAGCTCTATTTTTTGATTAAAAAAAAGTGCCAGAAAGATCTTCTCGAGCACTTTCCATATTCTCTATCATTTCACGAGTATTTTTTATCAAGTAGTTATGATTCATTTCTAAAAAAAAATTTCTCTTCACTCATTTCAACATTCCTTCTAGCGGCTGGGGTTCAATTTCTTGCATTGTGGGGGGTTTTTTCATAGTGTTTCTATTATTTACTTATGTAAACCATAAATATATTCAAAATAAATTCAACACCTTCTAAAACAATGGCCGATACCTCTCCTTGTCTAGAACCTTTGATCCCTCATAACAATCACACATGGAACACCTTGAGGACATGACTTCTCTGGTCAAAAGGGTTGTGGTCTTGTTTAGATGTAGTGCAACCATTTTTACAGAGGCCTTTTCAGGTCATGCAACACAAGAACAAGATGGATGAGGCAATAGGATTGATTTCCTTACAAGTCTCTGACAGTCTACAATTTCATCTTGATGGGTGCAATACCCCTCTAGCTATGTGGACCAAGCTTGAAGGCTTGTTTGGTATAGTGAATGAGTTCAAGGCACTTTAGATTGAGGTAGAGCTTACCTCTCTTGTAATGGGTTCTTTTCCTTCCATTGAGGACTTCTTGATGAAGTTCAATCAACAGAGATCTTTATTGCAGGGTTGTGGAAAGATGAAGACTGACACTGAGTGTATCTACCTAATTCTTTCTAAGCTTCATGGAAACTTTCAAATTTTTTCTTCTACCTTCTATTCCACCAAAGATGCTTTGGGTAATATATTTTCCATGCCATCATTTGAGGTTTTTTGTGATCGTTTGACTCGAGAGAAAGCTAAGCTCTCTCAGTTGGATTCTCTCACTGGCTCATAGACATATGCATCGGTAGCTCGATGATCTTTAGGCATGAAGGAGAAGACTCAGCAATCTCATTCTATAGAGCCTCAGATTGATTCTAGCACTCACAATTCATCAGGGCCACCTCCTCCTAAAGGGGGTAAATCAAAGCCAGAAAGATTGAAATGTGGTTATTGTAATAATCCTAATCATGATGAGTCACATTTCTATGAGAAGAAGTTATGTGGATATGCCAAACAAGTTTTAGATTTGACAGCTCTCCTTCAAAAGAGAAACATTGATATTCCTTCTACTTCTTACAAACCTTCTTCATCATCATCATTTCAGTTAGATGGTAAAGATATAGGAAAGGGTCATGCACTATGTGCAACTACTATTCCTCATTCTTCTAGATGGTTATTGGATTTAGGTGCTTCACACTATATGACATCTTCTTAGGATTTTTTTTCTTCTTTTGAGGCTTCTCCTACTCCACACATTTTGATGGGGAGCAACACTGTTATGATTGTATGTGGGAAAGGCTCGATTGATGATGGTACATTTCATGATGAACATTTTGTTTCATCTTTTTCCTCTAACCTTCTCTATATTTATCATATTACACATAGTGGGATAGGGAAGACAATTGAGTTTGCATAGGATTCAATGTGCATCAAAGATACTGAGACAGGCAATATTATTGCTACAAGGACTATTGATCATGCTTTCCACCTATATTCCTTCTCACATTTTGGTCCACCATCTCCACTATCAAAGACTCACTCTCTTTTTCACGAGAGTCTACTAAGGTGAAGTTACGTTGCTTGAACTTATGTGTTGTTCCTAAGACCAGTGTTGTGACTTCTACACCTCCACCTCCTGTTCAGATTCCATCTCTTGCATAGGATTACTCTTCAACATTGCCTACTATTATAGCTCTAGTCATTGAACCACCTACTATAGTTATTGAGGATATATCAAAGGTCACACATCTCCTCTCAGATGACAGATTCAACTCACCTATTATTCCACCTCTATTGGAGATTCCATTTCAAGATTCTCATGCTTTCTCCTTTGAGCATCAACTAGGACTTCTAGTTGCATCTTACATACATGGGTTTTATCATCCTTGTCCACTACCTCTGTTTCCTTCAGATTGGAGCCACATTGGTATGTTCATCAACACAAGAGTTTTGCCATTCTGGGGGGGCTATGGAGTCTCAAGATTCTATCATGGAGCCTTCCATTGTACTTATGGTCTTAAGAGATTCTCTTGAGATGTTTCATTTATGCATCCTTTTTCTATCTCTTTTTGGAGCACTATTTTTCCCACTAGGTTTTCTCTATTTCTCCATTTCATAAAGATTTGATTATGATTGGGTACCTCATCAAGCCTTGTTGTCGAGACCCAAGTTTGGTTTCAGCATTGCATTGTAGTTTCCTTTCTCTTTCTGCATTGTTGCTCATCTTTAGGGGGGTGTTAGAGAAAAAGGTTAATTTAATTTCATTTATTAAATTACCTTTTCTTCCTTCTTAAGATTTCACCTTTATGCACTTTTTCATTCACATTTAATAATTAATTAGTAATTATTAAATGACTTATCCCTTTTAGGTTACCCTTTTTTGAGTTTTGATCTCCTTCTATAAGGATAGATCGTTTGTAATTATCTCTCATCTTTTTCATTTCTAAGAATATAATTTGCATATTTTCAGAGCAAACTCTTGCCTCTTCTTGTCTTTTTCTTCTCTGTGGCAGGTTTTTACATGCAGGTATTCTTTGGGCTCTATTAATTTGTATTGCGTATTGCTCAAATCCTTCATTATGCACTTATTTTTGCTTGCTAAGAAACATATGTCTCTCATGTAGTCAATGATCGAATGCATAGGTATCCTTCTCCTTATGTGCATTTCTAAAACTTCTTGAAATATTTTTCAAGTAAGTCGGGGGCACTACTACCCAACCTATTGTACATGTTCTTTTTTTGGGTTGTTATGATGTTCTTGGACTTTAATTGGAACTTCACAATTCTAGGAAATTTTAAGTACAAGAATATGCATACCAGTATTGCACCATACTTTAATATGTATGCAATTTCGTCCTTCTTGATATTTCTTAGATTTTTCATCATCTTCATATGTAGCTACCCACTTTGGCTAGTGCACTTGATTATGATCTAGTGCACTCCATACATTGTTATGCTAGGTACATTATTTATCCTTCTAAATTGGTATAGATAATTGACAATCACTCTTGCAAAAAATTGAACTTTTTCATTTGTGATGTCATTAAGAGAACACATCTTGTCATTGTGATTGTAACCCATCAGTTTTGTCACTTCTATTGGCTTGTATTTCTTGATTGTTAGTTCCTATTCCACTAAACCATGAAACCCTCTCTGTCACCTTCTTTGTTATTTGGTAGGGTTTGTTGAGATACATGTACTCATTGTGCACCTTCTTGAGCACTAATCTCACCCATTAATCCCTAAAGAAATTTGGGATGTCTACCACACAAGCCAAGTTTGTATCTTCTAGATCTTTGAAGCCTGCTTTCTATTGGTTGTTGAGACAAAACTCATCATACTTCAATATGTTTTCCCTATTGCTCAACTCCATGATCCTCACCTTTAGATAGTACCCACGTCTTTGATCAATGACACATTACTTGGAAGTGAAGAGAGGGCTCATGTTATGTCTCTTTTGTTGGCACTCTTTAAGATTGGATCATAGACTAGTGGTTCACTTTCTTTTTCGTCAACCATTTCAATGTCATATAGCTCAGAATATTGTTCATGTACCATTGTTGGTGTGATACCCTAAATCAATCCCTTTCACACACTCCATTGTATTGGTCTAAATATAAGGTTTCTTATCACTTCTTTGCTCAGATTTGCACAAAAGTCACTCTTTTAGATAGCTAGGGTTTCACAAATTAAAAAAACTATTAAGATCTCAAGTTTACAAAAGTGATATCCACTATGTGATGTGCCTATTTATTGATCTAACAAAAAAAGTAATATTGAGGTTATAATGGTAAACTCATTTCTTACACACCTTTGCCTTTGTATAATAAATATTTTTTGACAACTCATCCAATGGTCAAGTTTTGGTGATAACCTATCCTCTCTTTACAAGTAATGCATGACCACTTTTCAATATATCACTCATCATGACTTATTAGTTTGAATGTGGGGATCGGTGCAATACTGACTCAACTTACGTAACCTCCCTTACACATTTCTAGCTAAACTTGATTGGGAGGTCTCATCATTTTTTGGTGAGCTTTCTACTTCTATAGGTTTTACTTTAGCGTCATCTATTTTTTCTTGGTCCACACTTTGGAAAAGTCCTTGCTAACTTGCTCAATGTCAATGGCCTTTTCTTTTTCTTTGTTACCATCGTGTTGTTGCTTAGGTTTATGCTTGACCCAATAGTTTGTGGGAATATGACCAACCTTGTGACATGTGTAGCATGTCATGCATATGTTGTTCCATGGTCCAATATTATTCCTATAACCTATTCTCCAATTGCAATGGAATTGAGGGTGACCATCATTTCCATGAGTTGAGAAAATGTGTCTTGCATTCCTATTGTTTCCAATGTATCTTCCTATCTTTGGAGATAACTGATTTTATTAAGAATATGATCTAAAGTCCTTGGATCTATGACCATACCTTTTATAATGGTAACAATAACCTTCTACACTTTCTTTATTTGCAAGATCTTTGCACTTGTGTACATTATGTCCATATCGGTGACAAATATTGTGTAGCCTTTATAGGCATGTTGTGTAGAAGGCACTATTTTCCTATGCCAACAAATATTTTATGTATGTCCTAATTTACCACAATAGTAACAATAGGTTTTTTTAATGACATATATCTTTTTGGTGTCTTCTTGTTCTTTATGAGATTTGAGTCTTTTTCTCCTAAAGACTCTCCTTTCTTAGTAGTGTTGCCTCCTGTAAATCCTAGATTGGTTGTGACTGTTGTCTTCCTTGGAGTCTTTAGTTTCTCTTCCATCTTCCTAGTGCCTTCATTAGACTTCTTCAGTCTTTGATTTTTTCCTTTGGTGTTCTTTAGTTCATCCATCAATTGACAAAATTATTCTTCCAATTGCTTGGCTTCTTCATTTAGGACTTCTACTTTTTTAGCTTTATCATGACAATGTTCTAGTAGTACACTATTTTCTTGCATGATAAATTAGTGTTCTTCTTCCATTAAGGTTATTTAATCTTCTTTTTCATTTAGCAAAACTTTAGCTACTTGATTTTCTTGTTGAACTATCTTGAGTTCTTCATAGGCTTGGTCTCTTGTGAGGATGGTGTTTCCCTTTTTGTCCTATCCTTCACTCATTCTAATAGTTGAGTGCTCTTCTTCCCTTTTCATTTCCTTGATCCTTTTGGTTAGATTTTTATTTTCAATCATGTGTTCTAAGATTGCTTTCTCTTATTCTTCTGATCCACTTTTCTCTTCAAGATTTTCTACCAGTTCTTGGCTCTTGTTTAACTTCTTCATTGTAATGCCCCGCCAAGGGATCCAAAGAATTTCACTAAGTTTTCCAAAAAATTAAACATGAAAGTAAAACCATTCATAACATTCACGGAAGCAATAGTAACATCCAACTGAAAGTAAACATAACATACATACATAACATGTTACATTCTTTAAAGATCCCTTAACGTTGAATCACATCTAAATTAACCATTCCTCTAACATCACATCCTTATGAAATAACAATGATACATCCAACATTCTTAAACAATATATAAGTGTCCTTTTAGTAATTACATTTTTGAATGCTCAATCATCCACTGTACATATTACAAGGTATGAAAAGGCTTAAAAGAATAAACGTCCATGTAAATAAAGTACATCATCATCCAATATTAATCCATGATGCAATTAAAGTAAATGAAACCACATGACATACATGATACATCATCACCATAAAGATATAAACATCCATCATAAGATATAACCATATATCACAAACATAAATAACTAAGTGCACGGTTCCTCCCAACCGTCAATAGCATCATTAGACCATTATGGATCCTAGCCATCCCTCCGTGCATAACATTCCAAAGCATCGAAGAGATCATCGGCTATTAACATAGTAGGAATGTCACTCCTAAAACATACTACATCATATGCAGAAAGTAATCCATCATGCAAAGCATAAGATAACATCATCTAACATATGCTAATCAACAATGAAAGGATACATATCCACCATCATGAAGGATACATCAGCCACAATGTCTCAATGAATCTCAAATGATAAGAGTGGAAAAACACTACCACCCGACCGCGTGGAGCCTAAATGGTCCACTCCCACCGTGCTGAGGAGATAATCTCAAGTCCCAAATAGGCTATCAAAAACACATAGCATAAATCTGCATAAGTCCAAGAATCTTAAAAGTATACTAACTCAAAGGTTCCGATCACAAAAATCGACATCTAATTCCCAGAGGCACACAATGACATGTAGGAAACCTACAATGCAAGCGGAAAAGTGTCATCGCATATATCATGTACAAGTTACCCTGGCAGTTAGCTAAACTCCACGGGTCCATACTGATCCTTATGCGGCCACTAGTATCCTCTCATACTGACGAAGCATACTATGGAATGCAAGGATGCGTTCTTTCTACTCCCATCCTAGTCTGTACAAGCACTCGAGGCATGGGCGAGAACATCAAAACAATTATCTTTTTAGGTTCATTTAATCCCCATTTAGTGTGTAAATGTTATCACTTATTAACCAAAGTTACAATGAGTTACCCTAGTAGCCACTTAGGGCCCCGACCCCCATTGTAAGCCACTTCCCGACACTACAAGTAGATAACCTACCCTAAGCTCATGGAATCATAAAATCACCCCAATCTTATACAAGCGACTGGAAAGAAAATCCAAAAGATAATCCATAAAAAGAATCATCAAATATCCATGAGCATCTGGAAAAGCATCCATAGAAAATCATGACCACAACAGTTCTCTATTGGCAACTGAAGGCATCACTGATAATCATAAGTATCCATTGGTTCTCAATAACCAAAATATATCTCAAAATAAATCACCATATCCATTGGTTCTCGACAAGCAACCAAGAATATCTCAAAATCATACTAATTGAAGACTCCAAAATGGTTGAGTCAAATATGTCACAACATGACATCATCAAGATATAAATCAACATTTCAGTCCCATCATGGCGACTAGAAATTAATCCAAGGTTAATTGATCGATAACTCAAAAATGATTAGATCAAGTGTCTCATACACATACATCTCAACTTCATACATGAATACTGAAGAACAATAACAATTAGTAAATACAAACATTTCATAGAGCATATGATCACATTACCATGGTTGGGTTTATAAAGATCAAGACCAAATAAGATCAACATGCCAACACATCTCATAACCCCCGAGCCTCTGGTAACAACCTAAGACTGGTCAACACTAGTCAACCCAAAAACTCAAAGCAAGAAGCATAGAGAATACACGATGCAGACACATGTCTTGGTTTACTAAAATCACATAGCTGAATAATGTGTAGAGTTTCTGTTTCTGTTTCAAGTATACTTCAAGTGTATAGGATTAACCATTAGACCTATATGTTAACCCATTTGTTCTCTGATAGCATAATCCTTCCATTATTTAAAATAATATTCTAAGAACAACTTAAGGATAATTATTTTACTCATTAAACTGATCATCATCGACCCTTAATTAGATTGTTCTCTTTATTTGACTATGATCCACATTCTAATTGATTAACTCTTCAACTTTTAACATAAATCCAGGATCATATTCGCTACATTATAAGAGAGCCAATTATCAATCTTCGAATAAGAAGAATATAACTTTATTAAAATGATCAATTTAATCAATCAATTAACATAGGTACACCATCCATGACCTATTAACATTCTAATAGTTCTCAATTAAATATTACTAAGTCTCACTATCAAATATCTAAGGTTATTATTCAAATCATGAGAGTACAACTTATCAACTTCGATGTAAATACTTCACAACTTTGCTAGAGGAATCGATATTAGCATATCAATTAAAATTTTATTACATAACTTAATCATTAATTAAATCTAATTAACTCTAATTAATTAATTCAATTAATAATTACATATCCATGGCAACGTCAACTATAACTCAAATCTCTAATATTCATATTAATAGTTCAATAACGACTTGTTATTATTTAATAGCAATATATGAAGTCTATAATGACCACATTTAATGAATACTAATATTTCCTTAACGAATTCGTATTGTCAATAATCTTCTCAAATAAGACTTATCGCACAACTTAATTATCAATATCATAGTTATAATATCAACTCAAGGAAAATCAATTATACTACAAATCCAAAAATTAATATCTTTTACAAAACTTTAATCATAAGATAATCTCCACTAGATTAACTCTAATCGGATTTATTGATAACTATTTAAACCATTATTTATTAATAGTTTGTTAGACCCAACAAACATTAATAAATAATAACTCATCAAAACTATTATTAATCGATCTAGAGAACTTTACATAAGCTGCATTAGCTAACTCTATCACCATTTAAGGTATATCAAAAATTTAGTTAATAATACATAATGTGTTAATCATAACAATAATTCAAATCGTAGCTATGTTATAACAATGTTATAATGTAACAATGACCCATTGTCCAATACATCTTAATCCATTATCATTAAAGTCTTTAAATCAATATAAATTATCATCTCTCAATTATTTAATATATATTAAATAGTATAAAATCAATATTAAAAGTCAACCATAGTCCAACTCGCTAATACTCATACTGATAGTGCAATGAAAATTCTGTTATACTAGATTCATCACTATGAATACTAATGTCTTTATTCCAACAAATTAATAATCCATATTTAACATTACTGTGATTATAATATTAACCAATGTAACATATTGACCATAACATTAAACATTTGTAACTTTACAAACATTAATGTTAAGTCATACATTTATCACAATATATATATATATATATATATATTATTAAAATATTGTTACTAAATATTAAAATAACAATATAAAACTTAGTCGCCAAACAATAGTGATAAACGATAATTTTAAAACCTCCTAACAATTTATATAACATGATTATAAGTTGTAATATAATAATTATTAATTATTAATAAAATATATATAATATATAATATTATAATTTACTAATAACAAAAGTTATTATTTATGAAAATCGAATTCTAAAAAGTTGAATCATAAAACGTTTTATAAAAAACCTTATAACAAACAAAAAAAGAAGGCGATAATACAATCGTGTCGGCCATTGGCAAAAACGGACCGCAAGTACTCTGCAGATCGCAAGTACACTACAGGCCGCAGGTACTCTGCGATCTCGTAGACCCTGCAGTACGTAGGGTGGGGCACAAGATTTTTGCCCCCCCCAGTATTAATATATATGCATAACATTTTAAATAAACGACTTCCCTCTTCTTTTAATACGAGTTATAATAAACACTTTTACCATATATGAATTCGGATTTGTAAATAAAGTTACTCGCTGCGAATTACACAAATATATACATATATGTATATGTATATACGTATATGTATATATATGTATATATATATATATAAATGCACATATTTTATATTTTAAAGAGAACATATATATAACTTTTAAATAAAAAGGGTTTTCTAATGTTTTCTTTGCAACCAAATAAAACATCTAGGTTCCAATTCAAATTGCAGATTCAATCACAGAGAGTATTCAGACACATATAACAAACACGATGAAGATAGGAAGAGAAAGAGTGCAAAGGGAATATGCGAATATCAAGAGTGCATCTGGACACTGATGCTAATTTGTCATGCCTCAGAAGTCCATAGAAAAACCCTTCCTTCTCCATCATTCGCAATTCCTCCAAGATCCAAGCCAACTGAAACCTCCAAGCGACTAGAAGTGCTAGAAGAAACATAGGAGCATTTAGGAACATATGAGCAAGTAGAAGCATATGAGCTTCTCAAATGCATATAAGTTTTCAAGCTTGAAGCTTCCATTTTAGCTTGTCCAAACACACTAGGAGAGCCTCTATTTAAAGGCCTCTAAGATGCATCTAGAGTGTCTCTAGAAACAACTAGAAGATAAGAATGAGTCTACTCCAACCTTCTATATAAGTCATAAGGTTGTAGACACCATGTGCTCAAATAATATGCTAACTCCTAAGTGTAGACAACTTATGCATTCTTAGAGTGCAAACTCCTGTGTTGTCTACATGACAACTCTCGAGAATTTGCAAACTCCTAAATATTAAAATAATGCACAATCATTAATATAATATTTACTTTATTCTTTCCAATTTAATTTATTTATTATTAAATCTCATGCACTAACTTTAATAATTCCACTTATTCTTATCTTAATATATTTATATTTTAATCACATGAATTCTAGACTCTTTTAATAATTTTAATATATATTTTCCACTTTTTAAATTTTATTTTCAAAACTTAATTGTTAAAATATTTATTAGCTTTAATAATATTATTATTTAGTCATTTATTTAAAAATGAACTCCAAATATATTATTATTAAAATAAATATTGTCATATTCCAAATTTAAACTTATAACTTTTATCTTCAAATTAATTATTTTATTTAATTAATTTCCCAATTAATTAAATAAAATAAATATTAAAATACCATATTAATTTTTCATTTAATTAAACCATTAATTAAATCTTTTAATTAGGCTTAATTAATAGAAAATACACCAAGGACTCTCAAGGTAAAAATACGAAAATCCATCATAGCCAAAATACATACAAAATCAAACCAAGAGTTAATATCACGAATTACGTCATCCAACGCATTCAGAGGGTACTCACTCAGATGCTTGTCCTAATTTCCAATTAGAACAAATGGCTTAAAGGGTTGGGATTTGGACTTGAGAATTTATCTCCCCTCTCTTATCATTGAGATGATGTGATAGGGTACGCTCATCCTAACAATTCAAAGAAGTCGATACTCGGTACCTGCAACCTGCATAAAAACTATGCATGTACAAGCACAATATATACTAAGCTAAACAGGCAATGGCAGGAAGTGGTGCATCGTGTAGATCCCGACTAGCAGGTGACTACGACTCCCTTCCTTAACCACATCAGACATGCCATACATAAGAAAAAACACGCACACCATACACATGCAAGTATGGGGTAAGTATCCATAAGAAAACACATATGATAATAAATCATCTAACTAATCATCATCAATAACTGCAAACACTGAAAATAATCATCATGCATACATGAAATGTAAAGTACCAAGTAATCTCATCATATAATAAACTGAATTCATAGCACAATATCAGATAGTCTCAAAACAATGCTACTATCCATCAACATAAAACTAACCCTAAAAGAGTTCGACAATGTTAGCAAAAATGTGACCTAGGGGCAGGCACTACATTCATCCATTTCTTTTTTTTATGTGTTCTCTAAGCTTGTGTTTTAGATCCTCAATAGTGTCTATAGCTTCATTGATTTGTATTTGTATTTCATGCCTGTCATTTGATCTTCCCTCAAGTTATCAAGATCACCATTCTTAGGGTTTGAGCTCTGATACCAATTGTGTTAGAAAAAAGCGCTCCCCTCGAGATTCATGACAAGGGCTTAATCGCCTCCTGTGTACTATAAGTTGAGTGGTTGTATCGAGCATTGACATATCAACCTTTTGATGAAATGGCTACCCCACTCTAACAATTGGTATCAGATCTTGGTCACAGGTTCGAATTCTCAGACCCTTGGGTAACACTGAGGGGGAGATTGTTAGAAATTTGTTCAATTCTCCCCTTGAGATTCGTGATAAGGGCTTAACTGCCTCCTATGTACTATAAGTTGAGTGGTTGTATCAAGCATTGATAGATTGGTCTTTTGATGCAATGACAACCCCACTCTACCAAATTTTTGGTCCCAACTAGTATTGAGAGGGGGTGTGACTCAATACACATGACTCTATCAGTTAAAATAACAACCTTATTAACTATCCTTTCTATTGATTCTTTAACAAACAAAACTATTATGAAAGCAATACAATTTAACTATAAAAGATCGTACAAAGAAGCATACTTCAATGACATGAATATTTTTACATGGAAATTATTGGTAAGCTATAGATAAGGTACAATACCTAATAATTTTAATGTTTGAACTTTTTTTGAACATAAACTAAGAGTTTGTCAAAACACTTAAACCAATAATCTTTTGTGTAACTGATAACATTTACCAATAGTTAATGTATTCATAAGATGTGATAGTAATATAAAGTATGAAAATAAAACATAAACTCATAAACACATACTACAATAATTTTGGTCTCTTAGGAAACCCCTGGTCATAGGGGAAAATTGCAGTGGGGATGGTATGACAACTTATCACTATAACAATAAGGTGCCCTATTATGAGCTTCTAATAATATCATATTTGAATGACTACATTATGTTGAAAGTGTCTAATACCATGTTAAGAGTATCAAAAGTCCTATTAAAGACTGTTATGTTAAGAGATTCAATCCCACTAATACATTGTTTACCCTATTAAAGGATTTGATAATAAGAAATTCTAAATCTTGTTAAATACAACCTTGTTAAGGGATTTTACAATCTTTTTGACAAAAAATTTAGGTAAAAACAATAAAAAATTGACATGTATTTTTCCTTTCCTTTTGCTTGATAGGGTCCACTTTTCTCTTCATGTTAGAATATTCATAATTACAAAAGCAGTGTTGGCTCACAGTATATGCAACTTCTCACATGTGTAACACTAGGACTTGAAAATTTGTTGATGTCATCATTAGACTATCTTATGTCATTGGATGACCACGTAACTCTAGATTATATCTATGTTAGAAGATATAATGCAAACATCAAAAATTGCTTCTCAAGTACTTTGTCTCTATACTGCTCTCTACAAATCAAGCATATCTTCTATACATCATCGACTCAAGTAGTGCGCATTAAACCTTTACATCAGGATACTGTATTGAACATATCCATAAACACACATCACTAGACAATCAAAAAATTATTCGTACAACTAAGATCTATGTTGGTTGTTATGTCAATCTTCACATACTTACTACTATGTT
This sequence comes from Cupressus sempervirens, assembly GCA_028749045.1. Taxonomy (NCBI): domain Eukaryota; kingdom Viridiplantae; phylum Streptophyta; class Pinopsida; order Cupressales; family Cupressaceae; genus Cupressus; species Cupressus sempervirens. Next base: position 737,573,434 of record CM053786.1, read on the forward strand.
GACATCAATGGAAACCATAGTCATGAATGCAACATGTCAATAATCTCCAATTCTTAGGATTCTCCCTAAAGGAATACCATCAACATTTATTCTAACAAGTAATTTATCAAATAAATAACTACATACAAGAGTTGGGAGAAAATTTTGATGGTATACTAGAAGCATATTTTGAGAATTTCAAGGAGAAAATGCATAATAGGTATAGGATACCTCAAGATATCTGTTTCTTAGTTGATTGTGACTCCACTCACATTCAAGAAGTCATTCCTAGGACTACATGGGTAAAACCCTTGGGATATGAAGTCAACATAGATGATGCAAGGGATATCATAGAGGCTCTTCTTAATGAGTCGATTGACCCTAAGGTAATACATTTTGGTACCTATGATGAAGAAAAGACTAGGATATCTCTAGAGATAGAGATTCATCAAGTCTTGAAAAGAGGGAAGAAGAGGATGGAGACCTTGAAGAATAAATTGAAAGTGACCCTCTTATGCTAACTGAGGGTAAAGGTGAAGATAAAGAGGAAGGAGAGGAGGAAGAAAAGGAATATGAAGAGGAAGAAGAGGAAGAGGAATAAAAAGAACAAGAACCTCCTAAGCAGAAAGGTAAAGTGATTACAAGGGCACCTAAGAAGGCTACGCCCAAGAAGGTGGCTACCCCTATATTCAGACCTACTAGAGAATCCAAGAGGAAGTTGAAACTTTAGGATGAAGATGATGAAGAGGAAAACACTCCTATCATCCAGCTAAAGAGGCCTCCACTATCCTTTGAGAAACAAGTCAAGAGATTAAGAGAATGAAGTGGCATGACAACTTTTAAATACATCAAGTATGAAACCAGAGGTAGAGAAGAGAAAAATCAGATAGAAGATGTTGTAGTGGAGAACATGGAAATATGGAAATATGACTTGAATGAGTTAAAATGCTAAGCCCTTGATGTCCTACTAAAGGTAGTTTCACAAAGGTGGAAAAATGTTGTAAAAACAGAGAGGGATATCAAAGAGAAAACTCTAAAAAGCATCATTCCTAACCTTTCAAATGCAAAGATCAAGGAGGCCATGAAAAATCATGAGAATAGGAAAACTCCAAGGTTCAAAGATTTTCAATTTTTGACAAATAATATTGAGGATGTTGTGCAGTCCACAACAAAGTTGTGGAAAACCATTCTTGAAGAAGAAGGTAAAATAAAGAAGGATGAAGAGTAAGAGGTATAGACTATAGAAGAGTCTAACACATACATTGTGGCAGCAGTTGTGATTGCATCTCTTCCCTCCACTTTGAGTCAAGACATTGCTACACCTAGTGTAGAGAAATCAAAGAAGAAGGAACAAAGTCTTCCATCCACCCATGTAGGAGCCGAGTTGCATACTCAATCTACCTCTAGGAAAAATTTGACCAAGAAAAAACCAAAGGATTGAGACAAGGTTGACAAAGAAGGAAAAGAAGAACCTAAGAGTCAAATGAGTGGAGAGGAGAAGAAAGATGAGGAAAAAGGTAAAGCAATCATAGTCTCTCCTAGTGCCAAAAGAAAAGGTAAGGAAAATAAAAAGATCTCTAATGAGATTGACCTTGAAACTAAGATTGTGATTCCAAATTGGGATCAATCCAATCTCACTATTGATTAGATGGAGATCCTTAGTGATCTATGGAGGAAAAGGGAACAAAAGAGGAAGTTGAGAGTAGAAAGAGACAGAGGTAAAGTTCTTGAAGACATCAAGGACATATTTTTGGATGTATTTTAAATTCAGGTAAATAATTAGGCCCATGTTATTGAGCAATTAGTAGACATCATACATAAATTCAATAAGGATATAGATGGGTAGGAGAAACTTTTGCAAAGGGCAAAAAGAAAATTTGAGAATAAAGTTTTGGAGAATGTAGCAAAGAAAATTTATATTGATCAAGTGGAATTTTTCACTCTCATTGGAACTCTTGAAGGAGCTATAAATAATGTTGTTTCCTTGTTTATAAAACTATGTGATACTTCAATTTTCACTAAGGAAATAAAAGACAAACTAACAAAAATTGATGAAGATTTGAAGAGAAGTGCTAGTCAGTTAGCACTTGACCCAACTACCAGCTCAAATAATTTTGTGAAGGTCAGATTTTTGACTGATTTGCAAGAAGATTTGTTGAGGGAGGAAGCTAGGATAAGGGCAACCATATCATACATCCAAAGCATGATACTTCCTTATATGGATTTGATGCAAAAGCATTTGGCACATACAAAGACATTAGTTCATGACACAAACTTCTCAGTTGCAGATCTCATGATGGAGCTATCAGCTGAAATCTAGATTGAATTGCACATTTTGAAGGTACTACAAGAAAATTGGGATAAAACTATGTCTTTGATTTTGAAAGTGCATAATGATTTCCTAACAAATTTTGGTATTACTTTGTAAATATATGTTTTTGAATTTGTAACAAAAACAAGGGGAAAACTTAGCATGTATCTAATCAAGGAGGAAATATGTATATGATACAGATCAGATGTTCAGTCAAACAAAATTAATTTGAAAAATCCAAATTCAAAGAAGTTGTAACCAAGTTACAGTATTCTAGTTCAAACTGGGTTATAGAACCAAGCACATACAAAGGCAGAGTTTGACAAGAAAATTTTGATTAAGATATTTTTGTATTACTGATAGAATGACTCAAGATAAGTGTTTTTGTCACTAATTCCAAAGGGGGAGATTGTTGACCCTATGCTAAGACATATTGTCTATTAGTGACAAACCACTTTAGGTATCTAGGAAGGTCAATTAATACTACAACCAAGCTTTCCATTAGGGAAATATTTTTAGTGTAGCTCGAGCAGATGAAGCTATATTGTGTTAATCAAGCTCATTGTATGAATTGAGTTGTTTAGTATTATTAGTGGAAAACAAGTCTCGTGGGTGAACTAAGTTTGTAGAGTTAACTGAGCTCTCTATGTAAATTGAGCTTCTATATCACTTGAGTTCCACAATGTTATCCCAACTTCCAATACTAACCAAGCAACAATTTCACCTAAGCTTGCTACATTGCTTGAGTGTCAACAGAAGATCAAAAGAATTGTTTTGCTCAAGCATCAATACTTGATCTGAATTAAAGGTATATTTGGTTTTTATAAAGATATTTATTGTGGAAGTTCACTTGGTATAGAATCATTATTTGAAGGATACATAAGGAAGAAAAATTCATTTGTCTATAGTGTGTAGTGTAGTAATAATAGAAGATACATGATTATTTGGAGATAAGAAGAAAATATGGTGCTGAATATGTAATCGGGCTACAAGGTAGTATAAAGAGCAAAGAAGAGACTCATCCATCATAGTCAAGTGATCATATTATTCAAAGGATCTACAAAGAGAGTTGCAAAGAAGAGATCATCTTGTTGATTCATCCTAATAGGTGCAACAATCAAATCTTTAACCAAGTGTACTCAATATTCTTTTGCTATGTCTCTTAACAAAGTAGATACTTCATTGTATTGTAAAATCCTTTTACAAGGTGGACCTAATAGTCATTTATACTCCTAATAGAGTAGATCACCTTAAGTGATAAATTGTAAGCCCTAATAGGCCAACTTTATTACTTCAATAGTGAAGCTTGTGGGTGTCATCCTCACCCTAATTTTACCTTCTACTTGGAGGGTTTATGGGTTACCATATCTTGTGTCAAAGTGTTATGATGTTGATTTCTTTATTTCTTAATGTTTATGCATGGAAGTAGATTAGTTAATCTAAAGAAGTAATTGAAGTAATATTAGAGGAAAGTTTTATTGGTTCTTGTCATTAAATTTCCAACAATTAGGTGTGACTCTATTAAAGAATTTAATCAATCTATTAGGAGTGGCCTTGTTAGAGGACTTCAGAACATTCCCTTAAAATGTCACCTTGTTAAAAGATTTACAAATGATTGTTAGGTCAACCTTAATCAAAATAATTTTAATACTGCCACACTGATTAGAAAGTAACATCTAGGTTTGATCTAATAACATACAACTCACTTTCCAAATTCAAATTCAATTCAGTTTAATATTGGTTCATTGACTAGACTCCAACTCTCTCAACAACTCATATCTACTTAGAAACTCTTCAAGCAATCTACCACATCACAAACTTTGCACATCTCCTTTGCAAGTTTATTATCCCCTTGTCTTCACAAACTCTAGTCCAAGAACCCTCAAAAGAATCTCATATGCCTCCTTAAATAGGTATCTTTGATGTTTTTCCTCTTAAACATAATCATAGATCTTAAGGTTATGGTTAGATTCAACAGATTCAATGAATCTGGCCATCTTCTATTCTTCTTCTTCCTTCTTGAAAGTTCTAGAAACATCTCTTCAAATCTTAGCCTTTGATCACTCAACTAATCTTTTCCATGCATTAAATAATCTAGCTCATCAATTCTTATCATCAACAAGTTTTGGTTACTTTGAGAATTCAATTGTGTTGGCCACAAATCTCGATTCTTTCTCAAACTATTATTTTGTTGACACTCACTCATAACTACATCATGTTGCTCAATTATTACTTGATCACTAGGTCATCACTAAACTATCTTGCTCGGTTTACACTATACAACTCGGTTGTTACTGTCATTTGACATTATTTTTCACTCGGCTAATACTGATACTCAGCCAACATTGTTGTACTTGGCAATGCTTAAGTTCCTTAATCTTATGCTTTAGATACTCATTTTATTTACAACTAATCTTTCTTCCTTGCTTATTAAAATGAATAAACAACACATTGTCTTGTCAACCACTAATCAATCAAGTTCCCATTGTAATTCCATCACACTGTCACATCTCAACTAAACCTTTCATTAGGTCATCTCGTGATATCTTATTCCAAATCCTCTTCATCAATAAAATGATATCACACTCTACATTATTAGTAAATATCTTACCAATAAGGTTTGACATCAATGAAAACATAATATTTGTTCCATATTGGTAGTTCCAATAATATCCCTCTTTGGTATTAATGGAAACACCTTTAAAATGCAACACCCTATAAGGTACCATTAAATCCAAAAAGTAACCAACACCTCAAGTGTTTCACTATTTAAATCCCTTTCTTTTTTTGTTCTCTCTTTTTCTTAATTCCATTCTGATTCTCATCCAATGCATTCTCAGAATGCTCCCTCGACTCATACTAACATATGTAGCAACATATGTCACCCTCTTTTGATATCAACCAATGTATAACTTCTCTCCCTCGTACTGTTTCTTTTAGCTTTCTCTCTCAGCTTTGTCTCCCTCATTAACAATAATGTCAAAGACATTTCAGTTAACATATCAGGTTCATTGTTAGACATCTATGTTCTCATGAAAATATCATATATTTCTGATCTATAGTATTTCTTCCTTTGTTATCAAGTAACAAATTATGTTTCATCTCTTCTCACTACTTCCCATCACTCCACACCTTTAGGCAGATCCTAAAGCGTGATCTCCTACATCAATATGTAGGGTATTTTGATAACAACATTTGATGCAATACTACATATCTTCTCTCTCTTTTTTTAGGTAGGGGAATGACCCCTAGCTTGCCTCTTTAGTACACATGTAATTCTTTAGGTAGTGTCGTAGTGAATATGTCAACTATTTGCTCCTCTGTGTTAACATATCCAAGCCTCACTTATTTATCTTGCACTAACTCTCTCAAGTAATGATACTTGGTCTCAATATTATTTGTCTTTGTATGCATCACAAGATTCTTCAAAAAAATTATAGCAATTGTATTGTCATAGTAGATCATTGCAGATTCAGTAATCTCTTCCTACATACATTTTAACAATTGTTTATCCAGACAATGTTTGAACAATTCACTACTGCAACAACATAATCAGCTTATGTTGCAGATTATGAAATAGAATTCTACTTCTTTCTTTTCCATGAAATCAGCCTCTTTCCTAGAAATAAAGTGCCTCCACTAGTGTTTTTTCTATCATCAACATTGCCAGACCAATCAGCATCTGTATATACTTTCAACTCAAACTTTTCATTCTTCTTGTACTATAATCCATAGTCTTTTGTGCCTTTTAGATATCTCATTATTCTTTTCACATCCATCATGTGATTCTCCTTAGGATTAGCATAAAATGTTGCAAATATTCCAATTTCTAATGCAATGCTAGGTCTATTATGAACAAAATTTTACAACTTTCCATTTATTGATCTATACAATGTTTGATTTACCTCTGTAGAATCATCATTCTTTGAAAGTTTATGTCCACTGGCCATAGGTGTTCCAACTAGTCTTGAATCTTCCATACCAAAAATTTTATGTATCTCCTTGATATACTTTGACTGTGTAATGTATATTTCTCCTTTCTTTTGATAGACTTGTAAACCAACAAAGAATTTAATCTCTCCAAACATTGACATTTCAAACTCTTTCTTCATTTCATTTGAAATTTTTTTACACAATGAATCTTGTCCTCCAAATATGATATCATCAACAAAATTTTTGGCTAACAATACCTTTCTCTCAGATTAACTTGTTAGGTACAAATTTTCCATTGTCATTAGTTTTAGCAAAACCAATCTTTGTAAAACAAGTATGTATCCTTTCATACCATGCTCTTGGGGCCTACTTCAAACCATACAAATATTTGTCTAACTTGCATACCATGTTTCTCTTCCAGGTTCAACAAATCCTTTAGTTTTTTCAATGTCAACTTCTTCTTCTAGTATACTATTTAGAAATGCAAACTTCACATTAATTTGATACACTTTAAAACATTTTTAATAAGCATATGCAAGCAAAGTTTTCACTCCTTCTAACCTTGAAACTAGATAAAAAGTCTCTCCATGGTGAATTCCTTCTTCTTGTGCATATCCCTTACAAACTAGTCTTGACTTGTTCCTTGTGACTTCACTTTGCTCATTTAGCTTTTTTATGAATACCCACCTTTTTCCAATCACATTCTTGTTCTTTGGTCTAGGTACTAGTTTCCATATTTAATTCTTTTCAATCTAATCAATTTCTTCTTTCATAATTCTTATCTAGTCTTCATTATCAAGTGCATCCTTAACTATTTTGGGTTCAAAATCATACAACAAACATGTACCATTCTTTAATTTGTTTCTTGTCATAACTCTTGAATCCTTATCTTTGATGATTTGATCTTGTGTATGATGTATGATGTCTTCTTACATATTTTGCTAGCACAAGTTTAGATCTTCTTAATTCTTGTGGTAGTTTAGTTGGTTTTGCATGTTCAATCTCTTCATGTCCCTTTTTTTGTGTCTCTGGTTGTATTACAAGTTTATCCAACTTATGGTTGGCAGTCACTATCGGTTGTTTGGCTTCAATAATTTGACACTTGGGAGGTTGTTGTTGCTTAGTAGCACTCCTCTGTTGGGACTCAACAATGTCCTATATCTACATAACTTCAACTGATCTTTCAGGTTTAGGCATGGTACTAGGTTCTCCTTCATAGACATATACAAAAAAATTGTAATCTTCAGGTTCTTTCTTGCATTCAGCTTCATTCATTTTTGCAAAGTTATCAACTCTAACATTTGCACTTTTACAATCTTGTTAGTGTTAGAATTTAAACACTTATATACCTTACCCTTTGTGAAATATCCTAGGAATATGTCTTGATCACTTCTTTCATCAAGTTTACCTTTCCTATTATCTTTTAGAATATAACATTTTCTTCCAAAAACTTTGAAATAATTCACATTAGGTGCATGACCATACCAAAGTTCAAAATGTGTTTTATCACTAACTTTCTTTACTTGTACTCTATTCAAGGTATAAACAATAGTACTTACAACTTCTCTCCAAAAATTTTATGAGATATTCTTTTCCATCATCAGTATTCTTGCACATTTCATAATATATGTATTCCTTCTTTCAGCTATACCATTTTGTGGTGTAGTTCTAGGTGTAGACATCTACCTTGTGATACCTCTATCATTTAAGAATATGTTGAATTATTTAGACATAAATTATCCTCCTCTATCACATCTCAAACATTTCAAGCTCTTACCTATTTCTTTCTCAACTCTAGCCAAATACCACTTAAATATTTGAAAAACATTAGATTTTTCTTTAAAAAATGTCACACTCACCATTCTAGAGTAGTCATCAACAAACAAGATAAAGTACTTAAGTCCATAGTAGTTTTGCACTCCAATAGGACCACATAAATCGGTATGAACTAATTTGAAAACATCATCAAAAGAATAAACTTTGCTTTTGAAACTAGACTTTGCCATTTTTCCCAATTGATAATTTTTGCACATCACCTTATTAGGTTAACTTAGCTTTGGAAATCCTCTTACTCTCTTCTTCTTACTAATCCAATAAGATTATCAAAGTTCACATGACACAATCTCCTATGCCATAGCCAAACATCTTCAAGTTATGAAAATAAACATGTTTCATTAGATAAGTCTTGATAGAACAAGTTACCTCTGGTTTTCTCTCCACTTCCAATTAGTTCACCATTAACATCATAGATCTTTGCTTTCCTATTCTATAACTCAACTCTATAACTTGAACGATCAACTATGCCACACTCAACAAAGTTATATTTTAGACCTTCCACCCAATATGCATTATCACACTTGATTTTATCATTTAGTACAAATTATTCTTTACCTTTCATATAACATGTTGCATCATTTCCAAACTTGACACTACTTCTATTATAATGTACCAACTTATCAAACTTACTTGTATCACCATTCATGTGATGTGAACATCCACTATCAATTATCCACCTATCATTCTTGCTTATATGTGAGGTTAAAGAAATTTTCTCATACATTTCATCATCATATTCATCTTTCATAGTAACATAGACAACGTCTTCATCATTTTCATTAGTGTCACTATTAGTAGTTTCTTCAGCAACATAACAAGATTTCTTACCCTTTCTCTTGTACTCTCTATTTTCTCAATTTTTCACTACAATATGACCAACCTTGTTACATGTAAAACAAATATTAGGGATTTTACCTTTGTATTTATCCTTTCCTCTTGGTATCCTTTTAGCCAATAATGCCTCAAGTTCATCATCTGATTCACTATCATTATTCACAAGCTTGCTTTTCTTCTCTCCTCTAGATTCATCAAGAGTCATTTTTTCTTTGAAAGCACCTTCAACATTAGTCGATCTCTAATTATAAAATTTTCCAACTCAAAATCTATGAGTCTACCAACTAGACTATCCAATGTCAAATCTTTACTGGGTGTACATCTAAGTTCTTGTATTGCAAAAATTATAATAGCATAGATAGGAAGTAAAGTTCTCAATACCTTTCAAATAATTGTTTCCTCAATATGATACCACCAACACTCCTAATTTTATTCACCACTTATTTGATTCTTCCAACATATTGTGCAATATTTTCACCTTCCTCCATCTTCATGTCATAAAAATTTCCTCTTAAACTTTCTACCTTGGCTCTCAGCATATTTGTGTCTCCTCCATGGATCAATGCCAACTTATCCCACACTTATTTTGCATTTTCATTGTGTTTCACTTCTTCAAATTTATAATAGCTTAGGGAGGATGTGATTTCAATCATCATTTGGTTATGCTCCTTCTTCTCTTTCATTTTCTCAACTATCATAGGTCTAGGAACCTCAATGTACTCATTCTCCATACGTTAAAGTGAAAAATCTCCAATACCAGATAGATTTAGCTTCATTAGCCTTTTCCATGGTGAGAATTTCTTCTTGCTCAACTTGGTTATCTCTCTCTTATACAACTTGATCTTTAGCTTTAATTCCTTCAAACTTTCACACAAGCACCAAATATCTTATACCAATTGCTAGAATATTTAGAATAACTGATGGGGGGTGAATCAGTTATCCTTAGGTCTAGATGTATAGAATCAACTTTTAACAAGTCCAAAAAACTCAATCAAACTCATGAGTAATATATCAAATAAAATTCGTCATCACCATTCAACTTATTTACTCACTCCATCTTACTTTATGTTTAGTATGCATCGACTAGTAGAATAATATCATAATTAACGATAAAATTAAAACTTAAAACAATAAGTAGCATAAACACATAAAAAAAATCCACACAAATTTTTGACACCAATATTTAACATGAAAACCCAATTTGGGAGAAACCACCAAGTAACATGCTACCACTTTTCACTTTTCTAAAGTGAGCTCTATTAGGAGCCAACCCTGTAAAAGTTTACAAAGCACATTGGTAGGTGTGACCCTATTAAAGGATTTAATCACCCTGTTAGGAGTGGCCTTGTTAGAGGACTTCAAAACATTCCCTTAGAATTTCACCACGTTAAAGGATTTATAATTGACTGTGAGGTCAACCTTAATCAAAATAATTTTAATACTTCCATAATGATTAGAAAGTAATAGCTAGGTTTATTCTGATAATATACAACTCATTTTACAACTTTAGATATCTATTCAACTCAATATTGGTTCATTTATTAGACTCCATCTCTCTCAACAAGTGAGATATGCTTGGCAACTCTTCTAGAAATCCACCACATCAAAAAATTTGCACATCTCCTTTTCAAGTCTGTTCCCCCCTTATTTTCACAAACTCTAATCCAAAAACCCTCAAAAATATCTCATATGTCTCCTTAGATAGGTAGACTTGATCTTTTTCCACTTAAACATAACTTTAGATCTTAGGGTTACGATTAGATTCATAGATTCAATGAATCTAGACATCTTATGTTCTTCTTCCTCCTTCTTGAAAGTTTTAGAAACATCTCTTCAAATATTAGCCTTTGATCTCTCAACTAATATTTTCCATGCATTAAATAATCTATCTCATCAATTCTTATTATCGACACATTTTGATTACTTTGAGAATTCAACTATCAACTAAAAATCTTGATTCTTTCTCAAACTATTAGTTTGCTAACACTCAGTCATAACTACATCTTGTTGCGCAGTCATCACTAGATCACTAGGTCATCACTAAACTATCTTGCTCAGCTTACACTATGCAACTTGGTCGTTACTGTCACTCGGCATTCTCAGTCACTCGGCTAATATTGATACTTGACCAACATTGTTCTTCTCAACAATGCTTAAGTTCCTTAATATTCTACTTTAGATACTTAGTAGCTTCACAAGTGATCTTTCTTCCTTGATTACTATAATAAATAAACAACAAAATATCATGTCAAGTACTAATGGATTAAGTGCCCATTATAATTCCATCACACTTCCACATCTCAACTCAACCTTTCACTAGGTCATCTCATGATCTCTTCTTTCCAAATCTTCTTCATCAATTAAATGATATGGCACTCTAAACTATTATTAAATGGCTTACCATTAAGCTTTGACATCAATGACAACATAATAATTGTTCCACATTGGTAGTTCCAACACTTCACTGTTTGTTTTCTTTCTGATAGCTTACTACATTATTCATTGTCTTGATAGTCATTGTACTCGTGTTGAACTTCTCCAACTCTTCTTCTCCTTCTCTCATTCCGCTATCGCTTTTTCTTCTTCTTTTCTAATATCTTTTTTCCTTACTTGATGACCTAATTAGGGTTTCCAACCTTTCCATAAACTATTTTTGACTTTTCTTCTTTTCTTTACCATTAAGTCTTATCATTGATGATAAGGTAAGCATTTTAGGGTTTCAATAACATTCTAACTTATGATAGATCTTCCTAATATGATAGTGTAAAATTTTAACCTGTAACTTAGTCTTGTCTTTTATAGTCTTTTTGTCAGCTATAATAACCTCAAAAATCATCACCATAGGGGTCTAGGATTTTGTCAAGGTAATAATCTCCCCATTTGGAATTCATGGAAAAACTTGATCATTAATTAGCACAATATACACCCTTGCAGTTTCTTACTCCCCCTTTTATCTTGTTCCTTCATAATGATTTTCTATTTAATCATCTTCTTCTTCTATATATAATATATCTCCTTGTATACTCCTCACTTATGGTTGTATCCCCCATTGACATCAATGCCAAAGGTGGACAACAAAACTTGCTACTGTCTTTATGTGGCTACCTCTATATACTTCATCTTGCTAGTGATATTCATCAAAACTTTATTCCAATTTCTTGTAATTTTGTAATGCTTAAAATATGACTTTTTCCTATATTACTTGATCAACAATGCCTTTGTCTATTGCAACTGATAGTGTACTTAATAGAGTTTTTATCCTTTGCATCTATTGTTGCATGATATTAATATATAATGATAGGCAGTAGTATTCTTTAGTTGTAGTATCATTCACCATGAGAATTAACTTCATTACTTCCAAACCTTCCTTTATCATTTCTTAGAGTTCACTTTGTTTCTTTGATAGTGTTGTTATAACTTCAGCTAATCTAGCCTTATCTAATCCTTTCTTAAGTTTTCTAGTCAATCCCTTTTTGATATTTTGATCATTATCAATTACCTCTAAATATGTTTGCAGTTGTTTTACACTTGGTTGTTCCTTATCAATTTCTATCTCAAATAATAAACTTGAGAACACTCTTATTATCCTTTGTACTATCTTCGTTCTCTTCTTATCTTCCATTCTTCTTAATAAATTAGTTATCTCTTGAAATGTCTTTGCATATAGCTTTTTTTCTACATGGATTAGTTTAGCATAGGTCCTCTTTAGTATTGCAAATTCAACTTTGTTACTTATTTCCTCTTCCTCATCATCAATTTCTCTCTTTTGTTTTTCCTTGGCTGCTTCCACCTATGTCATATCATGTAGTGTTTTGGAAACCTATACTTCCAAATATTCTCCTTTATCTTCCACAACCTTGATTTCATCTTCTAATTTCTCCTTTGTGTCTATGCTCATCATTTCTCTAATAATAATAGTCTTATTGGGGGATGTTTTTTTATTTTTGTTTCCCTAAATTGTTTAGGTTTATCTATTCATCTCCTTGTTCCTCATTCTTTTCCTCTAACTTCTCATCTTCTTTGGTTCCTTCTTTAGGTTTAACACTTGAATCTATGATAGTTTCATATTCACTCTCAATACTTGTTGGGATCTCATCTCTAGTTAATTCCATGTGTTCACCCATCTTCAACTATTCATTTAGATCATATATTTCTCCTATAGGAAAAAATTCCTCTGTTACAACCTCCTTTGCATGGAAAATTATATTCCACATTCTCCAACTATCTTTCTCAACATATTTATGCATTCCAACCATGATTTTTTCTTTCCTATAACTAATTGAAAATATTATTGCATGCTCCTACAATAGCCTATCTATCTCGGTAACATTTATATTTGGTTTTGTCAAATGTAGTGCTCTTTACCTTCTTTCATTTTCTAGCTACCCTGCCTTATCCCATTTTACTAGGATTTTGTCAAATAATTCTTTTGGTATTTTGTTCTTCAATATGCTTGAAAAATATAAAAAATTGTGTATTGTATATGTTATGGCTTCTTCTATAACAGATTTATCCTCTTTCTTCCATTTAGCATACTTATATTATGACATGCTTCCAAGAATTCCATACTCTTTTATACCTCTTGCTATTTATTCAATTTTCCTCTTAGGTCTCATTCTCAGTAGTTGTACTGTTATATGTAATTTATTCTTCTTCCTTTGTGTTTTTGATTGTGTTCCTCCTATAGTATGCCTCATTTTTCTTCTATAAGCTTAAGTTATTGATGACCATGTTTATTTCCTTTTATTTCATTCAATAATATGTCTCTTATTCTTTACCTTTGCATACATTAGTTACATATTGTTATATTTTTGCCTACTACTTCCCTCGCCTTTTGATTTCTTCTCTTTTATAGTTACTTTTCTATATAAAAATCCATAGTTTCTATCTCTCAATTTCTTCATCTCTCGGTTCAACAAGTAGTTTATCTATTGTAGGCTATATTTCTTCATCTAATACTTCATAACCAAATGGTTCTACTCAAGATAATATATGTTTCACATATTTCAGCAAACATGAATGTGTGCTTTCCATAAAGCATAGGTCTTTTTTATATCTATTCAATACATGAGGTGGAACTTGCTTTTGTTTCTTCATTTTCTCTTGAACTTATTTAAAGTAAAACCACATTAAGTTGTAATTCCTTCCCAATCTCTCAAAAAATCTATTAATCTGATGTATGACTGGTCCTCCAACTATCTAATTAACTATGCCAATTCTAGGAAAATAGTTTTGCACATGAAATAACATGTAAGTCAATAAATATCTATACCTTAATCCTTACTTCTTGATTTTCCACAAATTCATCATCAATTGATCGCTCACCAGTTTCGCCAAATTAAACTTATTTCCTTCCATGATAGTCTCATATGCATCTTTTATAGCTCCTCTAGGTATCTTGTCCATTTTTTCTGCTAGGTAGATTTTATACCCAATTACCAAAGATACAAACCTTACACCTTTATCCTTGATACTATTTGTATCAAACATGCTCTACTCTTACTTGTATCTGACTAATCTATAAATTTGTATCTTATGATCTAGCTCCTTTATGCATTTGTAACCATTCCTTGGTATTCCTATAACAATATTAATTATATCCTTTGTTATTTCCACTTTCTTTTTCTCTAACCATATATATTCTCTATGTATTCTACTTAGCAGAATCTTGATCCATTCTTCATCAAGACTCTTAGGCATGTGAATAATATGCACCAATCCATACTCATCAATTTGTAGTTATTTGGTCTTAAATAATTCTTCATACATTGCACCTATCTCTTCATTTCCAATCTCAATTTGTTTTCTCTAAAGGTATCCAATCACATCCTTAGTCAAAAAAACTACGCCTAGTTTATTAGATAGGGCTCCCAATCCAACTAGATCTTTAGGTTTCAACAAGCACAATCTATACTCAGGTTCTCTTCACCTGATCTCTTAATCAACATATTCATATTCTCCATAGTGTTTTTAATTTGATTCCAGACACTAACTCAAAATCTTACTAAGATTCATAATTTTTCATAGGACAAATGTGTGCTTTGTTATGTTTCTAGACTTTCTCTTTTCACAGTTATAAAAAAAATTGGCAGCTTCCCCTACTTACAGTAATAAAGCATCCAACAACTATTGTACCAAAAATATTCAAGGCAAATTGACATTAACTCATTTACGGATAACAAAATATTTTAATCTTATTTTCATCAATTTACTAATCTATGCTTATATGCACTTTTCTTCTTATTTACTCTTTTGGGACCTTGTGTAAACTTAGTAAAGTTTCATGTCCCTAAATATACACTTACATGCTTGGTTGGCAGATGAATTCCCTATGTCATCTAACAAGGGTTCTTTGGTTGTTTTTGTCTCTTCTCCTTTTCTGACCTATATCCTTTTCATTTCCTTTCTTACTTGTTCTTTTTTATAGCCCTTTTTCCTTTTCCAGTTTAATCATTGTCAACACCACACCAATACCAGTATTTATAGGTGGAATGCCCATATTTTGAGTATAAATGACATGATAGTCTAAGTGATCTCCAAGGATGAGTAATTCTTGACTTGCATTCAATATTTAAGTGTTTGTGCATTCTACATTGGTAACATTTCACAAGTTCATTTCCATAGTCCTTTGAATAATACATAGTTTTCTTGGCTATTGGTGATCTCATCTTATGAGCATTTTCCTTGTGACCATATTGATTGAACTTGGATCAATAACCATTGAAGTTATTTCCAACTATATTTTTATTAGCTCTAGACCTTCATTCTCAAGCTTTATGACTATATGTGTTGCAGTTATAACATTAGTCATTAAGTGGGGTTCTTTTTGCACTCGCTTCTTGTTTGTATTTGCATATATCTTATGTATGATTATATCTACCATAATAATATCAAACAAAGTGTTAGTTCAACCTCCTTATTTCATCATCTTCTATCATTGAATGTAAAGACTTTGATGTGTCACCTTTCTCCTTTAAATTTTTGTCGATAGTTCTTGAATTGGTTTCAGTTAGTCATTCCTTTTGTTTCACTGAGAGTTTATCTAATGCAAGCATACTTTCCTCAAATTTGGTAATTCTAGCATTTACCTCTTTTTCAACATTCAATTTGTTGCTTAGATCATTGTTTTCCTTTTTCATTCTCTGATTTTCCATTTCAAGACTTTGACTTCTTTCACTAATTCAATTGATTAAATCATCTTGTGCCTAAATTTCATTTCATTATCTCTTTGTGACTAGGTATTTTCTAGTCATTGTGTCTAAAGTGTCCTTGTACTTAGATTCAACATCATGTTTTTCATTTTCAATAGCTCCCATTCTATCCAGTATTTTAGTCATTCTGACAGCTTAACTTTCTTGTTCCTTTCTCAATAGACTCTACCTTTCCTTTAATTTTTTATTCTTTTCCAAGAGATTATCATTTTTCTCTAGTAGTTCCTTTATTGCAACATATGTTTCCTCATAATTCACACTTCCTTTTGACAATCTATCCAAACCATCAAGAATCATTTGTATTTTTTCAGTAACTTCATTTATTTTTGTAAATGATGCTCTTAGTTTGTCTTTTAACTCAAATATTTGTTCATTTGCATCCTACGAGGCTTCTTGTTCCTTCTGATTTTTGTATCTTTCCATTGTCTCAAATCTACTCAAGTTGTTAAACTTTCTTTCAAGAACCAAGTTCTCTAATACCAATTATTGGTAAGCTATAGGTAAGGTACTGAAGGGGGATGAAGAAGTACCTTATAATTTTTTAAGTTTGAAATCCTTTCCAACATAAACTGATAGTCTGTCAAAACACTTAAACCAATAATCCTTTGGTGTAGATGATAAAATTTACTAATAGTTAATGCATTCATATGACGTGTAGTAATGTAAAGTATCCAAACAAAGCATAAACTCATAAACACATAACATAACAATTTTGGTATTACAAAAAACCCTTAGTCAGAGGGAAAAACTATAGTGGGGATGATACCCATAACTTATCATTGGCGCAATAAGGTGCCATATTAAGATCTTAAAATAATGTCATCTTCTAAATGACTACAATTTGTCAAAAGTGTCTAAACCCTATTAAGAGTATCCTCTGTCATATTAAAGACAACTCTATTAAGAGATTCAATCCCAATAATACAATGTTCACCCTATTAAAGGACTTATAATAAGTTCAAAATAAGAACTTCTAAGTCTTTTTAAAGAAAACCTTGTTAAAGGATTTTACAATCTTGTTGACACATTTTTTAGGTAAAAGAAACAAGAAATTGATCTATATTTTGCCTTTCCTTTTTCTTGATAGGTCGACTTTTCTCTTCACTATTTGTTCCCTTTATGATAGCTTGTTGTACTATTCATTGACTTGATAGTCACTATATTCATGCTAAACTTCTCCAACTCTCCTTCTTCTTCTCTCATTCCTCTATCTTTTTTTCTTATTTTTGACTAATATCCTTGTGCCTTGCTTCATGACCTAATTAGGGTTCCCAATCTTTCCATTAACCATTTTTTACGTTTCTTCTTTGCTTCACTGATAAGTCTTATTTTTGTCAATAAGATAAGAATTTTAGGGTTCCAATAATGTTCTAACCTCTAATAGAGCTTCCTATTGTGATAGTGTAAACTTTTAATCTTTAACTTATTCTTGTCTTATATAGTCTTTTTGGCAACAATGACAACCTCAAAAATCATCACCACAAGAATCTAGGACTTTGTCAAGGTAACAAAAACCCCCAGTATAAGGGTGAAAACCATAGTGGGAGTAGTATACCCACTATCCTTTCCTTGCAATTAAAAGGGTGTCCTTTAAAGGCTTGCATCTATTCTTTTTTGGGAACTCATCTTGTTAAGAATGAACATAATCTGTTAAGATTATAACAACCTGCTAAGGCTACCTTGTTAGAGGATTTTGATCCCTTTTTGAGAGATACTTTGTTAGAGGATTTCAAATACTTATTACAATTGTGCCTCGTTAAAGGTTTACAATAGTTGAGATGGTAAGGAAGCAAACTAAATATTAGATCTAAAGGTGTGGCACAACTTGCCTTGTACATCCATTGTGATACTCTACAAAGACTCTCAGATCTCCTTCCTCTATTCTAGATTAACTTAGTTAATGCACTCTATTCACTTTTTGTTTCATGTGCTTGAGCATCAGTCTACTATTACATACTATTGCATTCTATTCTGGTCTATCTACATAGATCTCTCTTCAACCTAGCAAGAATAACCACTTCTAAATGAAGCTTGAGTGACCTTAAATCCACTCATCCAATCCATGGTTTGAATCCCTAAAATTACTCTAGTCAAATCATCCAATTCAAAATTTTAAATGATGAGCATAGTCACAAAATACCTATGACTTCCTATATGTAGG
The DNA here is from genome assembly GCA_028749045.1 of Cupressus sempervirens. Lineage (NCBI taxonomy): Eukaryota > Viridiplantae > Streptophyta > Pinopsida > Cupressales > Cupressaceae > Cupressus > Cupressus sempervirens. The sequence goes on from CM053786.1 coordinate 737,591,699, forward strand.
TGCCTAATCATGTAGGCTTGCATGTCTGCCTGTACATCTACATCTAGATTTGTTTCCTTGCTTTATTTTGTCTCTTCCATTTCTTTTCTCTTTGTCATGTCACATTGCTATTATACCTCTCATAGTTTGGCCACATCAACGGTGACTCAGTTATAACAATTTAATTTTCACGCTTGTCTACCTATCATAGGCTTTCTTGTCTCTTCTCCTTTTTTGTGACTAGTATACCAGTCTACTAATGGTTGCACTCACTTGAAACCCTTTCATCATCTTGTTAACCATTTGCCAATAAATGACAACACTTTAAACTTCACTCAATGCTCAAATTCACTCCACCATTTTTTCAGCCAATCATGTTAGTGCGATTAGTTTAGTCCAACGAGAATGACTCTCTATCACATACAAAATTTATCACCTTGAGCTCTAGCAAATGTATTTCCACATGTTTCTTGTTGAACCTGCTCAAATATTCTTCAATACAGTTGAGGTGGTCACAAGTAACAAATAATACATCCCTATCTATGTAGTTACAACTCCAACATCCTAAAAGCATTGTGCATCCTTTATGTCTTGATTTATTTCCTACCATTATGCTTAAGTTGTAATCATGATGTGCAGTAGACACATTTCTTTCAGAGATTGTATAAAACAACTTGCATTCCTTCACAAGCCTCAACAACAAGGATGAAGTTGGGAGAAATTGTGGAGTTCAACTTTAGGCTCAATAATTATAATTACTTGAAAGTTTCTTAACCTTATCAAAAAATCAAATCCACTTTTTTACAAATCTCGCAATCATTACATTTTGTGAAATGTATCAATCTTCAATAGAATCAAATTTTGGTGGATAACCATGTGTTCTTCATCGCACTCATAAACTTTGCGAACATATCTACTTAGTAGGCATTTAATTACCATAATTACCTCTTTATTGTTAATATCACCTTATAAAGTGAACACCTTTATCAGCATACCATGTTAACATGCATTCCAATGATCTATTATTTATTTAGATTTATTTGGTACTTTAGTAAATAAACCCTTAACCTAATATTTTGCAAAAACTTAAGCAAATTTATGAGGGTTGTGAAATGGCAAAATATTGTCATTTTGTAGGTTAACTTTTATTACTTCTCAAAATGATGAAAGAGTGTGAAGTGCCCTAAAAATGAAATATAAGGGGTAATGACAAATTCATAAGAAGGAAATAATTCACATTATCTAATAACAATGAAACAAATTAAAAATCAAATAACGATAAACTAATATCTATATATATATATATATATATATATATATATATATATATATATATATATATATATATATATATATATATATATATATATATATATATATATATATATATATATATATATATATATATATATATATATATATATATATATATATAATGACCGAATTGAAGGGTGAATATTTATAAGATTTAATTTAGAACTATTCACAATTTACACTAAGTTTGCAAAAAGGAGCATTTTTTTAAAAAAATCTAAGGAGATTTGTAATTAAATAAGTTTTATTCTCGAGAAATATTTTCTCTAAAAGGGGTAGTTTATTATCAAAAATAATAATCCTTATATTTGGGAATATAATTTTCAAAAATATATTTTCGAAAAGCCCTAATCACAAATTAATGGAATAATTTATGGAACTGCAACATTATTTTTATAAATCATTAATATGTTTCCCTAAGTATTTAAATAAAGTATCTTCTAAATAAAATTTAACAATAACAATCAATGTATTTTATTATTATTATTATATCTTTGTAAGGGGTACTAAAGGGCTTTAGAGAAAACATTTTAAAGATGAATCATGAAAATATTTTCTTGGAAAAGGGATATTATATTATTACCCCTAATAATTGGAAAGGTGATACATTGGGGTAGATTTTTATTTTAATTAAAAGGATAATAAATTTTATCAAAGAATTTTTTTTTATCAATAAATGATACCAGGCCTATGTTAATTTTATTAATTGAAATTAATTTTATATTTTGGATCCTTCGTTCAGTATTTGCACCAGAGGAAAAGAACCAAGGTCCAATACATATCCAAATGGTTACATTAGGGTCTTCATGGGGCATTCCCATACTACATAGATACATTACTCAATTACAATATTTTAAGGAGTATTCCCTTTATTACATAGATACATTTATCGGCTCCATTATGTTATGGAGCATTCTCCATATTACATAGATACATTCTAACCTTTCATTTGATTAGCCCTTAGATTGATCACTTACATGAGTTCTACCATAATTAAGAGTTGATTCAATGGATCACATATGACATTTGTGTCTTTGATTTGGATAATTCTTTCTTCTTTAGGTATTTCCTAATGATATTTCCTTTATCCTTTAATCATGTTTTAGATTTATGCAAAATCCTTCTTCTTGACTAAGATCGAGGTTAACAATATAGATAACCTAAGATTAATTGAACTTGATATTACTTTGTAGATTATTAGGTATTAAATTTAATGAGCTAATGTATTTGTACTTTGTCAAAATGCAGACAATACAAAGAAATAAATATTCTTTAATATGTACTTTAGAACACAAACAACTATATCATGCAAATCATACAAATGGTACCAACATAGCATGGGTTCCCCAAATTATAGAAACGTGATAATATAAAGTTATACTTTTATTAGATAAAGTTTTGCATGCAAAAACTATGTGATGGAAAAGTATTTAGGTCTCTAGTACCTAAGTTGTTCAATTATAGTAAAAAACTTAAATCAATTCTTCCATAATAAGATGTCTTTCAGTCCCTAGGTTAGCTTTCTTATCAACTAATCTATTACCTTCTCTATAAATATGACCTATTTTAACATTTCTAAAGAATTTTAAAAGTGCAAGAATGATTTCTAATTTTGAATTTAGAATCCAATTTGGAGTTGTTCATGCTCTTATTACATTAATAGTGTTGGCTCCTGAATTGACAGGTTTGAATAACCCAATTATAGGAACAAATACATCTAGGGGTAGTTAATTTCCATGTTAAACATACCTATTCATACATCGGGGTCAACTATAAGGCTATTCTCTTTCTTCTACTTCAGGCTCTGCAAAACCTAGGTGGGTGAACCTATAGATTCTATTATGTGACCAGTTCCAAAACCATAAATTTGAATCTATATTTAGCAAATGAAAACCCCTGAATCTTCTATTCTTATGCAAGCAACTTAGACATGAAATAGCTAATAACATGACCTATGAAATTGATAAGCTAAGTGAGGGAAAATCCTTTTAGTTTTTCAACATAAAGGGGAAAAGATATTGATTATAAGATTGATTTCAACATAACCAATACATGAAAAATAAAACATATAGATCTTGTAGCTGATAAGTGCCTTATCTATTGGCCAATTCCACAAATTACCAACACACATCCTTGAAAATCACTAATACGTCTCATATATCAAGACTCCAGATCTATCTTATCACTTTGTGAATCAGACATCTACATCAAGATTGAACCTCATAATCGACCTATCCTTCTATGAAATCTATAACCCTGTCAAATATATCAAGCATTTACTTGGCTCTTTGTTCCAACAACAAAACATATTGAGACATAAAACTTTAAGGAGTTGCAACTGGGTTTAAGCTCTTTTTTCAAAAACCACAAAACATTATAGACAACACATATAGGAGACAAGAATTAGATTGATGATAAAACTCAATGGTTACATTTTATTTGTTTCCTTGAAATAAATACATGAGGATGTATGAAAATAACTCATAAAATAGTTGAATAGACTAGAACTATCTCTGTAATTCATTAACTGTTGTTCATAAAAGAGAAATGCTGAGAACAGTGGTATCACAGTAATGGAAAACTTTCCAACTAGAACCAACTAAATGGTATAATAGTAATGATAAGTAGAACCAACCAGGTGGTATCACAGATTTGGAAAAACTATCCAATAACTGGAACCCTTACTACACATCTTGGAAATCCTTTTATAGAGAAGGATTGCAACAAGGTTCAAATGGGAGGACACATGTCAAAATCTTACTGGAAAAAAAATACAAAGATATTTCTATAATGTTACATTTATTAACATTCTTTGTATTCAAAAAAAATTAAGGGAAGTAGTTGCAAAGTTGGCAGGTGACACTTATTGCAGGAGTTTTCAATATAATTATGTTTGTCTTCTACTGCCTTTAGTTGTGAAGTTCTCTAACTTCTTCCCATCAGTAGAGCCTTAACATCTCCAACTACTTCCCAAACATTTATTTCCTTCTTGGTGGGTCATTTAGTGCATTTGATTTCATCTAAATCTCTCATTGCCTTACTCCACTTGAAAATGAGATTCTCATCATTGTTGTGTAGATTGAGCATCAATGCTCATCCTTCTTGTCTTTGTTCCTCCTACTTCATTTAGTTGCTCCCTCAAGGATGCAACTTCAACCTCCAATTTTTGAGCCTTAAAACTAGTTCTTTTTTCCACCTCAATCGAATCTCCAATTGACCACCCAGTGAGAGCCACGTATCACCACTTAATAGGTTGGATTTGTCACCTTGTCACCCTATTAGCAGCTCCTCACCACATGTCACACTTTCACACCTTCTGGACCTTGAAGCCAAACTATGATTTAATTCTTGTGATGTTGTGAATCCTCTTATATTTCCTTGTTGACCATGTTGACCTACGAGACAATGATCTCTTGGTTCAAGCCTTTATCACAACCTTGCAATTGCTCATTGCTCCCTTTTACTAACCACAGTGAAGTAGTGATGACTACACACTAACCATGATTGTGCCTTCAAAAAATTAAAACTAACTATAAGTTAATACCTTGCGAAGTGGTGAAACCTTTAATTTTGACTATCTCTCAACTTCGCATGCTTTTCATCTTTTAACTTATTCACTGCAGCAACCTAGTGAAACAACTATTTTGATATCTTATCGCAACATTGTTGCCCATATTCTTAACTATTATTTTAAACTTGTGAAGTAGAAAAACCTTTAATTTTGACCATCTTGCTTCTTCATAATTGCCAGACACATAACACTCTTAAGCCATGCAATGGTGCGATGACCATTTCTTTTAACTGTCAGATGCTCTTTGCAGTTTCGCAACTTAAAATATTTGTTCATGGCTTTATTATGTGATTTTGTGATGACTTTTATCTTGATTGTTTTCTCATTCATTGTTACTTCACAACTTGAAATATTTTTAATGCTTTTTCACCTATGATGTTGTGATAACCTTTTAAAGTTAACTATCTATTTCAATCGCAACCTCGCAACTTGAAAATCTAATTCAACACTTAACCCTACAAAGCTATGATTACAGGCTTTTGTTGCTTTGCAACCTTAACCCTAGGTTACACTTAACCATGTGTAAGGATGTGAAAACCTTGAACTAAAATATTGTTGCTACCTTTTGAAACTTTGCAACTTGAGCCTTAGAGCTTATCTCATTGCTATTTGATGGAGCGATAACTATTTAACCTTATCTACTTGTATTGACAAGTCAACTCCTTCAAAATTATGAACATCAACTTGTCTCTTAACCCTGCAAAGATGTGATGAAGAACTTTTGCTACTTTGTCACTTCAACCATGGGTTAACCTTAACCTCGTATGAAGCTGCAATGGCCATCAAACTTGACCACCATGGTTATCTCCCACACCATCACAACTTAAAATTTTCAAGCCAGAATCATGTTGCAATCATGTGATCTCCATTGAATCGCTCCTTTTCAACCTTAACTTGATAGTCAAAAACAACATATGTGATGTTGTGATGACCATCTAACTGACTACTTCACATCCTCATAGCTACTGAAATAGTTAGAACTCAAACAAGAGTGATAAAGTGATTGAAAGGATTTCGCACCATTGCAACTTGAAACACTCTTAAAGATATTGACATACAATATGACATAGTTAAAAGATTTGGGGATATAAAAGAAAAGAACATATAACCAAAGTTTTCATGTATCCCTATTTCACACTTGCATGTCAATTTATGAATAATTCATCAGAACATGGGACGTGACTATTTTCTATGGTTTTTTCATGAGGAATGACACATTTTCAAAAATCCTAAGCATTAAAAACATATCTTCTTCTTGATTTTTACAAGGTATTTAAAATATTTTGGCTAGGTGAAAAATTAGGCCAATAGTGGCTCTGTTTAGGGATGCATGTCCCTTGTGGGCATGGCAAGGATTCAAATCTCTGGAAGAAGCAGACCATTCCAACAAATCTCTCGAACAACTTTATTGAAAGTAATAAAAACTACTCCTAGATTGTACAAGCGATGGCTCCAAACCACCAAAACCTCAACAAAATTTCTTATCTTTTTCATATACCTAATTTTCATTTACACATTCTTGAGGTAAGCTAAAAAATCCATTTACATCTATTTCACCAAACACATCAATATTAACAATTAGATCACTTGGCAAAACAAAATATCTCTCGTCACTTTCATAGTGCATATTCAAACTAGAAATAGTTTCTACCACATGCTCGCTATGAAAAGGTGTATCAACATACTCTTGGACTTTGGAATTAAACTGAAATGCTTCCTCATCAAGTGAGGTATGCATGCTATCAATTGGAAACACAAAGTACTCAAACTCTACTTGACTTAATGATTCATATGTATCATAAATTTGTAACTCACCATGTATATCCAAGTATGAAGGGTCACTAAAATCTAATTGCCTCATATTTGCAATCTTTTCATTCATCTAATTAGAATTATCAAGTATTGAAACTCCTTCACAATCAAACAATGGATTAGTTATGAAGTTATAAGAACAATTATGAAAATTATAATGCATAGAGAAATGATCAGCAACATGATCATCAATAGGCATCCCCTTGGCATGAACTTCAAACATATCATAATCATCCTGGGATACACTGGCATTACCCTTCTCTTCATATGAATAATCAGAACATTCTTCAACACTACCAACATAAGAAGAAACTGAAAAAGCATCAAATTTTCCTTCAATAAAATCCCCCACATCTAACAACTTCTCATGTGCACAGACATTTAAGGTACTGGCATATACACCTCCAAAGATTGACAAAGATGGTTCTAATTGTATATCTCTTTCCATATCAAACTTTGGGTAAGTGACTTCATTAAATGAAGAAACATCATAAGGGAAAATATGAGCATCCTTAGAAATACTTGCATACCTTTCAAAATCATGAGCTAGAAATGCTGAAATTTCATTAGGGTTCAAAAAGACTTCCTCACAAATCTTCTCCTCTTGGCTATGATTATTATCTAGATGACATGAAGAACTTACAACAGCAGAAACATTAGTAGTAAAATTTGAAAAATTAGAAGCCTCACTACACTCATTTTCATCATAATAAGAATTACCTCTATTGTTGTTATACATTTCTTCACTCTCACACATATTGTTACCTTCTATATCTCTAGTTACATATCCATCTTCTTCATGCTGACTGAAAACATCTGATTCATTTATTCTTGAATCCTCCTCTTCACCATTAGAAGGTAGATTATCAGCATTTGTGGAATCATCATATTCATTACTACTTTACACATTCACCATTATTATCAAGAGCTTCAATACAACACTCATTATTATATAAATATGTCTCCATATTCTTGACAAGTTTCTCAACATACATAACTTTTTGCAATCTAAAATGTTTTGGACAACTAACAGAATCATGTATAAAAGCATCTAGAAAAACAATGGGCTAGGAAAATTCCTTAGGTCTCAAAGAAACATGAAGCTCCACAAGTGCTAGCTTAAACTTCTTATAAATTTGAACATCACTTTGACCTTGTAAAATTCCTACTGTATTTCTTATTAAGGTAATAACCTGACTACGAATTTCCTTTTTTATCTTTACAATATATTCAAGCACATCTTCATAACTTGATAAACTAACATAATATCTGAGATTTGACTCCATTGTTCGATTAAAACTTCTATCTACCTCTTTCCTTAGTGTTGATATTCATTGAATAGAGGAAACCATTTCTTTTCATTTAACTTTCATGAAAGGGAAACTCACAAAAAGTAAAATACCTTTTAGTGTTGATGCTTGCAAACTCAATTTGTTGATCTTGGCATGGGTGTAAACTTGAACTTCTTCACACCATTTATCAAAACCATGTAGAGTTGCCACCTCCTTCAAGAGGACAAATAAATCACTATTGTGACTCACTTTCGAACATTTCAATTTATTACAACATAAAATGCACACAACTCTTAAACTTTTTATATCAAGAACTAATAACTTCTTTTCCAAGAAATACTATCAAAAACTTCAAATCTAGCCATACAAAATGGAAGTCCTTAAAAAAAACTTAATATGAAATCAACTAGGATATTGGTACAAAGGTTTAGAGTCACCACTCACACTTGTGAGAAAGATTTAAAACATAATTTGTCACTTGACAAATCTGGACCAGACTTTTTGTTTGTAGGAAAAATATGCAAATCATCAAACCACTTTTGGAGATTTACAAACTTAAAAAGGAGAAAAAACCCTTATGTTCATTCTTGACATTGAAATTTACAATAGCACCTTGAAACAATATCCAGTTGAACTGATTGATGATGAATCCACTAGTAACAATGTAATTTACATTCAACTTTCAAAGTACTTCTATCCCAAATAAGGTAACCACTAGGAGACATGAAGCTTCAGAAAAGAAATGAAAAACACATCACAACTTTGCCACTGTAGAAAATTTTTCACATGCCTCTCTTATAACTATATTGAATCTCATTTCAGATTCTCAAGGTTTTTCTATACCAAAGTTTCAATACTCCCCAACAGAGTTTCCATTTTGTTGGTGTCCCAGATGGGAAAAATATAGCTGAGATACATGACTGAAATATGCAATTTATACTAGAGATTCTAGTACTTTTAACAATGAATTACTTCACATACTCCCTAGCAAAGTTGCCATTTTTTTGGCTCCTAAATTGATAGGTTTTGAATAACCTAATGATAGGAACAAATACATATAGGGGTAGCTAATTCCCATGTTCAACATACCTATTCAGACATCAAGGCCAACTATAAGGTTGTACTCCTTCTACTTCAGGCTCTGCAAATCCTAGGTGGGTGAACCTATAGATTATGTTATGTGACTAGTTCCCAAAACCATAAATCTGAATCTATATTTAGCAGATGAAAACCCCTAAATCTTCTATTGCTTATGCAAACAACATAGACATAAAATAGCTAATAACATGACCTATGAACTTGACAAGCTAAGTGCAGGTAAATCCTTTTAGCTCTTCCATATAAAAGGGAAAAGACTTTGATTAATGTGTTAATTATTAGCAAAACTGAGGTATGAACAACAAACATATAGATCATGTAGCTGATCAATTTCTTATCTATTGGGAAATTCCACAAATTATTAACACACATGCTTGGATATCTGTGATATATTTCGTACATCAAGACTCCAGATCTATCCTATCACTTTGTGAATCAGACATTTACATCAAGACTGAAACTCATACTCGACCTATCCTTTTATGAAATCAACAATCTTGTCAAATACATCAAGCATTTACTTGGCTCTTTGTTCCAACAGAAAAACATATTAAGACATACAACTTTAAGGAGTTGCAACTAGGTTTAAGCTCTTTATTCATGAACTACAAAATATTACATACAACATGAATAGGAGACAAGAATCAGATTGAAGATAAACTTATTGTTGCATTTTTATTCATTTCCTTGAAATAAATACATGAGGAGGCATCAAAATAACTTAGAAAATAATTGAATAGACTAAAGCTATCTCTTTCATTCATTAACTATTGTTTAAAAAAGATAAATGCTAAGAATGGCGGTATCATAGCAATATAAAACCTTCCAAAAGATTGGAACCAACCAAGTAGTATCACAAATTTGAAAAAACTATCCAAGAACTAGAACCCTTACTCCACATCTTGGAAATCCTTTTATAGAGAAGGATTCCAACAAGCTTTAGATGGGAGGAAACATGTCAAAATCTTATTGGAAAAAAAATACAAAGATATTTCTATAATGTTTTTTATTAGATATTTCTATAATGTTACATTTAAAACATTCTCTGTATTCAAACAAGACTGGGGAAGTAGTTGCAAAATTGGCAGGTGACACTTACTGCGAGAGTCTTCAATTTAATTATGATTGTCTTCTACTACATTTAGCTCTCTAATTTCTTGCCACCAGTAGAGACTTAACATCTCCACCTACTTCCCAAACATTTATTTCCTTTTTGGTGAGCCACTTAGTACATCTAATTCATCTAACTCTCTTATTGCCTTACTCCAACTAAAAATGAGATCTCCACCAAAGGATGAGCATTGCTCATCCTTTTTGGCTATGCTTCCTGTTGTTGCATCTCCATAATCTAAGCCTTAAACCCAATATTTTTTTTGCATCAATCTAAGCTCCAACTAACCACTTAGTGAGATCCATGTGTCACCATCTGGTAGGCTAGATTTGTCACCTTGTCACCCTGACAGTAGGTCCTCGTCACATGTCATATTTTCACAACTTCGGGGCCTTGAAACAAAACTATGATGTTATGCCTATGATACTATGATTCCTCTTATTTTCCACTTTGTAGCTATATTTCCTTTTTGACCATGTTGACCTATGAGACAACAATCTCTTGATTTAAGCCTTTTATCACAACCTCGCAATTGCTCACTGCTCCCTTTTACTAACTGCATTGAAGTAGTGATGACTACACACTAACCATGATTGAACCTTCACAACATTAAAACTAACTGTGAGTGAACACCTTGCAAAGTGGAAAAACCTTTAATTTTGACCATCTCACAACTTTGTAGCCCTTTCATCTTTTAACTTATTAATTGCAACGATCTAGTGAAACAACTATTTTGATATCTTATTGCAACATCACTGCTCATATTCTTGACTATTATTTCAAACCTATGAAGTAGAAAAAACTTTAATTTTGACCATCTCTCTACTTCACAACTGCTATATACATAACACTCTTAAGCCATGTGATGGTGCGACAACCATTTCTTTTAACTATCAGATTCTCTTCACAATTTTGCAACTTAAAATATTTGTTCATGAATTTACTGTGTGATGTTGTGATGACTATTATCTTGAAGATTTTCTCATTCATTGTTGCTTCGCAACTTGAAATATTCTCAATGATTTTTCACCTGTGATGTTGTGATAACCTTTTAAAGTTGATTGTTTCTTTTAATCTCAACCTCACAACTTGAAAGTCTAACTCAACACTTAACTCTATGATGGTGTGACTACAATCTTTCATTGCTTCTCCACCTTAACCCTGGGTCACTCTTAACCATGTGCAAGGATGCAAAAACCTTGAACTTGATTGTTGCTTCTACCCTTTGCACCTTCTCAACTTAGACTTTAGGTTTTATTTGACTACTTTCGATCATGCAATGGTTCAAATTTTTGACTCAGTGGTTCTTCATTGCCTCTTTGCAACTTAACATATCTTAATCTTGATATTTCCTATGACCTTGTAATCAACAGCTTATTTCCTCTTTGCAACTTCAAATATTTTCATCTGGCTTGACCGTGCAAAACTACGATATATTGGCTTATGTTGTTTTGGCCCTTTATCACCACCTCACAACCTGATATGTTTTGAATGCTTTTTCACCTGTGATGTTGTGATAACCTTTTAAATTTAACTATTTCCCTTCAATCACAACCTTGCAACTTGAAAATCTAACCTAACACTTAACCCTACGAAGCTACGATTACAGGCTTTCTCTACTTTGCAACCTTAACCCTGGGTTACTCTTAACCATGTGAGAGGATGTGAAAACCTTGAACTTAACTATTGTTGCTACCTTTTGCAACTTCACAATTTGGGCCTTAGAGCTTATTTGACTGCTTTTCGATGGAGCAATAATTATTTAACCTTATATGCTTTTATCAACAAGACAACTCCTTCAAAATTCTAAACATTAACTTCCCTCTTAACCCTGTGAAGATGCGATGAAGAACTTTTGCTACTTTGTCACTTCAACCATGGGTTAACCTTGACCTCATGTGAAGCTACAATGGCCATCAAACTTGACCACCATGGTTATCTCCCACACCATCGCAACTTAAAATTTTCAAGCCAAAATCCTACTGCGATCATGTGATCTTCATTGAATCACTCCTTCACAACCCTAACTTGACAGTCAACAATAACGTATGTGATGTTGTAATGACCATCTGACTGACTGCTTCACATCCTCGCAACTACTAAAATAGTTAGAACTCAAATAGAAGCAACAATACAATTGAAAGGATTTCACACCATTGCAACTTGAAACACTCTTAAAGATATTGACATACAATATGACAAATGGTTAAAAGACTTAGGGATATAAAAGTAAAGAACATATAACCAAAGTTTTTACATATCCCTATTTTGTACTTGCATATCAATTTATGAATAATTCATTACAATGACATGGGACATGACTATTTTCTAGGGTTTTTCCATGAGGAATGACACATTTTCAAAAACCCTAAGCAACAAAAACACATCTTCCTAATTTTTACAAGGTATTTCAAATATTTTGGCTGGATGAAAAATCAAGCCAACAAATAGTAATGAGTGAATCACCTTCTCTTTCTAGATTGGGAAATGTTTTATTACTACAAATCTTGAGACCTTCTATAAGAATTCAATTTTAGCTATGTTATTAGATGTTATTCCTAGAGGTTTTGTGAATTTTACTAACATATTTCCTTAATTATCATGTATAATGCCTCCACACCTAGTTATACCTAGATTGACCCTTGATGCCCCATCAAAGTTTAATTTAATCTAACCAACCTTTTTGAAGGGGAGTCCATTTACAGTTTTCTCTAGAAATTTTTCTTTCTTTACCCCCTCTTCCTACCAAGTTTGAAACTTTAAGCCCAAACTACTCTTTCCTTATTTGTTCATCCCACTAAGAAAAATATCCTTCAAAATTTGGTCTATTAATTACCCTATTGTACATTACTTCTACTATGTTTTCTTCCATTTTATTAATAAGAATAGGAATTTATATCCTCGCTCCTTTAAATAATCTTATGTTTCTTTCTTTCCATAATTCCTAGGCCACTATTGAGGGAGTTATTTTCCAAATGATATAATAAAAAGAATTACTATAAGGATTAGGCCATCTTATAAAGAAGTTAGTGAGTTATTGTGGATTTGTTGATTTCCATCCTAATTCTTGTTGAAGCCACTGCTAGCATTTTTGTGAGAAGGGATATTGCCAAAAAAGATGTTCCAAATCTTCTTCACTATTCTCACATAATAAAAATCTTGAGGGCACTTCAAAAACAACCTTCCTGAACTAGTATGATGTTAAAATCCTATTTTGCATTGTTTCCTATAGGAATAAGCACACCTTTAGTAAACACTTTTTATCCCAATAGAGATTTAAAGTTAGTTTTGGCTTATATGGAGCACGATTCTAATTAATCATATTATAGCCTTCTTTTACTACATATTCTCCTATCTAAGATTTAACCCATTTTATATTGTATTCTCTATCCTCAATCAAAAAAATTCTAAGTTTAAAGATCTCTTGAAGGTCTTCTCTTTCTTCTAGTCTTAAAGGTGTTCCTTCTAACAATTTCCAATTCCATCCCATAATTGGGTTTGTCTGTAGGTAAATATGTGTAATGATTAAGATTGTCCCCCTAAAGGTCTCTGAGGATGTTTTTAACTCTTTTATATTTAATATATTATTATAATGGTACATATCCTCCCTAAGAGTCTTCCCAAAATAGTGTTGAATCACCCCTTTCTACATCCCAACTTATATTTTCTGAACATATTTCAACATTCCAACATGAAGTTCCACACCTTGGAGCCCTTAGGAGGATTATTAGTTATAAATATACTTTTTGGATCGTAATGATAAATACATTTATTGTAGATAGTCCTTGCCCATTTCCTATTATGTTCCTTACATAATCTCCATAGTAGTTTGGCCCCTGCGTCATTTTTTGCAAACCTATATCCTTTAACCCTACCCCTCCTTGATTATGTGGTGGAAAATTCTATCCCATTTTATAAGAGAAAATTTCCATTGGTTAGAGGTACCTTTCCAAAAAAAGGTTCTTGGTTTTTAAGTTAATTTAGTTCTAGCCATTTGAGATTAAGGGAGATAGGATATTTGATAGATTGGAATAACAGACAAAACTATCTTAATCACTGTTGTTTGTCTTGTACTAGAGAGTCACTTCCCTTTCCATCTATTTATCTTCTCATCTAATTTAGATAATATTGTATCCCAAGATTTAGAGGAATGAGCCCCATTTCCTATAGCCATACATAGATATTTACAAGGGAAAGTAGCTTTATGAAATCCTAATACCTGGCAAAGTCTAGTTTCTAATAGACTAGGGTGTTTAAAAAGAAAATTTTAGATTTTTCTCCATTACTTTTTTTCCAAATTCTCTTTGGCACCAATTGAGAATATTCTTTTATTCATCAAATAATATGTTTTCAAAGAATCAATTCGCATAAATATTTTTCAAGTGATGTCTAAGGATTGAATTTTTTTGAAATATTTTGATAAAGTATTTGCATGCAAGAAGGAGCTGCAAGTCATTCCAAATAAACCTAAATAAGAGGTAAGGTCTTGATTTATTTTAAACTAAGGTATCTTAATAAGTTATTTTATGTGCATTATCTATCATTAATAGAGAGAAGCACCAAAAATATGGGCTAAATATCACATCCAAAATTTTAACTGACACTCCTAAATTCTTTTAAAGTGTTGTCATTAGTGCCATATTATGCTGAAGATTAAGGTTGGTAAATACAAGGTAAAAAGGTTGGTGAACCTTGACACTAAACAAATACAGGATTACTGAATAGAGGAAGATATTGAGTGAAGTATAAGTCCCCAAAGAGAATAATAACCAAGCATGGATATTACTAAGGGACAACATATTTAATGAGGTGACTAGTAGTGTTGATCAAGAAACACATGATGATTATGAAAGTTAGTGAATGCACAAAATTCTATGTAGTTGAATCCTACTGATCTAGGAAATGGTTTACAAAGATCAAGGAGATGTTTAGATCAAGGAGATGTTTAGGTAAATTGTATTGGGATTAAAGCAGGACCTTATGGATCCCAAGGCACAAGGGTAAGCCAATGAAATAATTGCATAATGATCTTGATGATATAGATAAATGAGGACCATTGATTCATTTGATTGAGCATTCCACAAGGTTCATAGCCCTAATTAGTTCACATATTGAAGAAGATACAATATTTTTCTATAAGAATGGATTGAGATTAGATATAAAGTTGTTAGAGGAATGACAGTTTGAAGATCTAGTTAACTAAAAGAACAATAGAGCTGCCAAACTGGGAATAAGGATAGATTGGTTGAAATCCATCACAGAAAGGTGATATATTAGTACACAGAAGATTGGATATGAACAAGAAAATTAAGTTACATATTATCATATCACTTTACTTTTACTTTATTACTGTTGTAGTAGAAAATATCCTAACATAATGCACTTAACAGTCTTATTGTAAAATCTCCTAACTGAATACACACTTTAAGAGTGTAGTGAAATCTTTTAACAAGGCGGACTTTAGTAGGTTCTAATGTATTACCCCTAATAGGGTAAGTCACCAAACATGACATCATTGTATTTTCTAACAAACAACCTTTTATTGCAATAGTAAAGGATTTGTGGGTTCCATCCCCACCATAGTTTTCCCTCTAACCAAGAGTTTATGTGTGACCAAATCATTGTGTCAAATGTGTTATGGATGTATGTGATATGCTTACTATTATTGTTATTTGATATGGTTACTTTTATTTCAGCATTTAGTTATTATTTATATGCATGCAAAGCAACATATAGATTCAAAGGTTAAAATTATTTTTAGGGTTAAAAGATTTAGGAGGTACTAATTCACCCCCCTCTTGGCACCTCACCTTTCCTAAACTTTCCAACAATTGGTATCAGATCTTTGGTCTCTTGTAAGAAGTTTAACCACTTGAGAGAAAATATCTAAATAGATGGAAAGGTATAGGCATGATAAGTTGATTAAGAACTAGAAGTCTGAGCTTGAGATTTCTCTAGGTCAGATCAGTGAAATGAAAGAGAAGATGAATTAGTCATTAAGGAAAAAGAAGGAATTAGAACATCAACTAAAGGAAACACAATATCAAGAAGAAGAACTTGAAGAATTGGTAGATGGGAACATGTCTAATGAATCCAAAGCTACAATATTAGATTTGATGGAAATGAACCAAACACTAACCAAGTAGGTAAAATCGATGAAGAAAGAATGAGAACCTCAATTTGTGAGAATGTGTGAAACCATAGAATAAAAGAGGCAAGCTAAAGATGACAAGATAATGGTTGAAGAAGATAAGAGGAACATGACTACAACAATGGATGAGAAAGATAATGAAATACATAGGTTGACAAAAACCAATATGACATGATAAATTAGCTAGTCTATGTTAACCATGAGTTTGGTAGAAAGATGGTAGAGATTATTGGATTAAGGTCAAAGAATGAACAACTAAAGAATGAGAAAAATACTAAGAAGGAAACAAATGAATGGCTAAAGAGATCTAAGGAAAGTGTCAAACAAGTGGATGAACAACTAAGAATTTGGAGAAGACTGAGAGATACCATTGGACTAGGCTATACTGAGCAATCTATTATCAAGCAAGGAGAATCATAAAAGCAAGCTAAGAAAATAATTTTGTATTCCAATAAAAATTGAAGAAGCCAACATATTAGCATTGTGTAAAACTTGGTCACATAGACAATGTTTGAAGGATCAAGGTTGGTAAGACTAATGTTACTCCTAACTTTGATGGTTACTGTTATAATTGCAATATGTATGGGCATCCAGTGTTTGAGTGCATGTCAAAGTGCAACAAGATATCAAAGAAGAAAAATTTTGAAGGTCATTTCTACATGTGCACTAAATATGGACATAAGGCACAAGACTATTGTTCATAGAAAAAACAAAATTGGAAATCGAGTAGATAAGGTAATTTAGTCAATTGGGATTACAACACATGGGTTACATGTGCAACATGTGGTATATATTGAAACACTTCAACAAACTACATGAGGATGCAAATGAGAGGAAGATCTAGTACTTGGAAGAACTTTGGCATGACATGTTTTCATTGTCATCGAGTCAGTCACCTAAGCAAGAACTTTAGATATCAGGCATTAGCACCTAATGATGAAGAGACAAAAGGACAAGGAAAGGTTGACATTGATGACATTCAAAATTAGATTAAAAAAATATGGAGAAGGAAGACAAAATATAGTGGAACTAAAATTGAAGTAGTCGGTGACACGTCATCCATTGGATTGGGTGACTCCACAACCTCAAACTAATCCACAAAGGTGCGTATGGGAACTACATTTCAATTGTTAAATCATTTATCTATTCCTTAGATTCATGGAATGATATTCATACTAACATATGTAAGATGCAATAGGATAACTCATGATAAATTGAAAGTCGGTAAGGTTAGCAAGTTCAATGGATGAAGATAGTTAGTCAGTGTTAATATATTGTTAACCAAACAAGGTTTTGTGGTCAATTGAGAAGGTTGGTCAGTATAGAATCGAGTTGAAAATGCAAGCATTTATTGTGCCCTGCCTAACCCTAAAGGTTCTTTACTTATAAATAGGGCTTTCAAATAGTTCAATATTTAACTTGCATACATAAGCATTTCAAAGAAAATTTGAGTGATTTTGAGCTATCAATACAAGCAATTAAATTCTCAGCTAATTTGGCAAATTTGTTAGAGATTTGAATTGTTAAATTGATTTGGTGGAAGATTTGTGTGTACCTGAGAAAGTCTATTACTATTTTTTGAACCTTATTTCATCAAATTACAAAGATAGCATTCACCTTTGCACCAGTCAAGACATCAGAGGTTAGCAAAGTGAGATTTGTAAGGAATGAGGATTGTGATAAGTCAAACTACAAGTTGTGTCTCAAGGTTGCAACAAAGACTAATGAAACTATATCATTTTGTGTGTACCTCTAAGGATTTTACTCATTTGTGACATTCAAGGATTTATTCATTGCAAGATCAGAGAAGTTGATGATTACGAGTTGCAACAAGCTTATGGAGATTTATATGCAGATGGGTGATTATTGGATGAGCACAAGAATCTTAAAACAAAGGGTTTAACTCAAGCCCTATAGTTTTTTAAGGGTTCTCAAGAATGAATGGATCCATATTGTCCTTAGCCAAGTGCATGGACAATTTATGTGGTTAGAAGGATTAGTGAAGATCGCCAAGGATGTAATGCACATGGTTATTGGGTATCTCATCACCGAAAAGGCAAAGGTTGTGCAAGCTCCACTGAGGACAAAAATTGAAAAGCACACTGATGTAATGTAGAATTATAGAGGTTTTTGAGTATCCATGATTAGTGATCCAGAGATAAAATTTTCCATATGTGTCATTTCCTACAAGATATTTTAGTTAAGAAGACCAAACTATGTGATATGTACAACAATACACTTGGCATACAAGATTATAAAGAAAGGTTTCTAGTTAGACTTAGCCAAGATCCTAGTGAAGAAATCTGAAGATAACATAAGGACCATTTGGGTATCCAAGGCTAACACACTGAAATATGGCTCATTGTTGGTATGAATATTCTTTTATTTGCAAAATTATCTCTCTACTATTGAAGATGTTAATTACACCAAAAGACCTCTAATTTACCAAATTAATGAGTGTATTTTTAGTTTGGATGAGAATTTTGAGAAGGTAATGAATGAATATTTTGAGCAATTTAAATCTAGAATGCATCAAAGATTTATGTTCCCACCTCAACTAGTAGAAGACTACAAAGATATAATTTGTTTTCTAGTTGATACAGACACATGTATGATAAAGACAGGTAAACCAAGAACTATATGGTTAGAACCAATGGACTATGAGATCAATATTGTCTAAGCTACAGAGATTATTGAGGCAAAACTAAATGAACCTATTAATGGGAAGGCTAAGCCTTATGTCACATATGAACAATCCAAGAAATAAATAAATATGAAAATATTTGTTCCTAAAATTGAGAAAAATTCAAGGAAAATGATAGATACATTGGAAGGTCAATTTGATGAAGGTGAAAAAGAAGAAGTGTTGGTTGAAGAGATAAATGAGGGAAATGAGGAAGAAGTCAATGAAAAAGTCGAGGAGAGGGAAATAGAGGTAGAGGATCCCAAAGCTAAGAAGGGTAAAAGAGCACACATTGCTAAACCTCAAAGTCCTAAGACTACCTGAGTAGGACTAGATCTATTATTGCATTAGCACCCCTTGAAAAGAGAGGAAAGGCAAAGAAAACTAAAATCAAGCAGAAGAACACTCAAACATATCAAAAAAGAAATAATGTTCAATCAATGACTAAGTCACTGAAGAAACAAAAGACTGTCAAGGGAGATGATAGTGAAAGAACTGAATTTGATGAAGTTCAATTGAGAGTTTTAAAGAACTTAATACCAAATACTATTGATGAAAACACCAAGGCAATAAGGAAATATCATGAATTTGGGTCAATGCATTTGATAAAATATCATAAGCTTGATGAAGAACAAAAAAATAAAGATTGAGAAAGATATTTTTTATCATATGTATACTCGTAGGTATGCCCCTATTGAGATTGATGAAAAAATTTGAGAAGAATTATATAAAAACTAATTGGAAGATGGAGATGTGCTCTTGACACCGAGAGACAACTAAGGGAAATTTCTCTAGTTTTAACTCTACCAAACTTTATAGTTCTTAAAATTGAGGAAGCATTCAAAAATATTTATGACCAATACAAGGTCATTGAGGATAATAAAAGGGAGAACTCAAGTAGTTGAAGAAACTGAGAATTTATGGAAAAATATTTATCATTTGGATTAGAACCCAAAAAAAACAAGACATTAAGTAACAACAAGAATATGTACAACTAAATAATAAAGATATTGTTTACATGGTAAATGAAGTTGTTGATAACATCCCACACATGTTGAAGGATATAGAACAAGAAAGGATAAACATTGTTGACATTACCGAGAATGGTCCTGATGAGTCTATCAATAATGATCAAGATGTCATGGACAATGTCAGGCAACAACTTGAAGAGACTTCAGTAACTGAGTCAGCCACAACACAAGTGTCAAATGAAGTTCTTATTTTACAAAAATTTCATGACTATTCATCCCCAATTTGAACAAATGATAATATAATTGTAGATAATGTTGACCCTAAAGTAAATCTTGGTGTTTTTTATTAGTACAAAATTCTTAGTTATTTACAAGCCAAAGCTGGTTGGTCAACATTACGACTGAGCCACAACAAAGCTCAACCTACAAAGAACATAAGTGCACAAGTACAATATGTGTTGAGTAAATAATAGTCATCAAGCATATAGTAGTTGCTAAGTTATCTAGAAGGTAACACATGATATGATCCACGTGCCACATAAGCCAAGTAATTTAGAGAGAAAATAATTTTATCCAAGTGTAGTATATGCCAAGGATTAGTAGAAATTATCAAGCATGACCAAGCATCAAAGTTTATATGTGTCAAGTTATGCAATTTTTGTATATGTGTTTGGAATGGCACAAAATCTTATGTAAATCATTTTTCTAAGCATGTAAAGTGTTTCTACAATCAAGGTGAATATCAAGGAGGGCATTACACCTATAAGCATGTATCACTAATCCCTATGTAGTATAAATAACCAATTAGAAAATGAAAGCTTAAGTGGTCAAAATGATGAATGATAATTATTGATTACAATCTAGAAGATTCTTAAAATGGTGTGGATAGAACTTTGTTTTGTTCACTACCAACAAAGTAACAATTGTCACTAGACTAGAATGTTTGGCCAATATTGGTTGAAAGAGTAGAGAGAGGAACTCTCAACTCCCAAGCTCTTGTAGATCGAGTCTTAATCGTATAACAAATAGTCAAAGCTAGATATGTTAGACTAAGAATGGTTTCGACACTTGAGTGCCAACACACTTAACCACTTTCTACATTAAAGTCGAGTACATTATGTATGTTGAGCCACAAGTTGTGCCGAGTTAGGAAAACCATCAGGTGTCGAGTGATCTTCAGGTGTCGAGCTGCCTTCAGGTGCCGAGTGAAGATCAAGCGCTGAGTGACTACAGGTGTTGAGTATGATACAAGTGTCAAGCAATATTCAAGTGTCGAGTCATAAACAATGTCGAGCACGATAGGAATGATACAGGAGCCAAGTTAAAGAATGTGTCGAGCATCAGGAAGCCGTAAGTGCCGAGTAACTTAGAATCAACATATGAGTTTGTAACTTCACAAACTCAAATTTAAACCATTTTCATGGCTGACATATGACGAATCTCGAAGGATTTAAGTGATAAGATCAAATCATTTAAATTTCCTATGCAATCTACATACAGCCAATAAGAAAAATGGAGAAGGCATGCAACCAATGATAGAAGTATAAGGAATAAGCGAAAATAGAGATTCAATATGGATCGTAGATCCACATCTAACCCTAAATCTTTGAATGTCTTTATAAGGAAGACTAAGTCTCCTTGTATAAATGAGGGACAAAGGTGTGGAAGGAAAACTATTTTCAGAGTGAAGTATAAAAGGACTTAGAGGAAGAGATCAGCAAAAAAGTATTCAGTTATTCAAAATGAAAGCAACGGATACAAATGAATATCAGATCTCAGAGGATCAAGATTAGAAGAAAGCAAATCAACTGCCTGTATTTTGTAATCAAGGATTGTAAGCTATCAGGTTTATTATACCTAATACTCTTAAGCCATTGTATTAGAAAAGAAATCTATGATGATAGGTTAGCTTAACAGCTATTTTGTAGATCCTTTAAATAGGTGATTAAATCCTTTGACAGGGTAGCACTTCATGTAAAGTGTTTGTAAATCCTCTAACCAAGTCACTATTGATACAGTGTAAAGCCTTTAATAGGGCAAGCCTTTAATAGGGCAGACCATCAAAGGTGGTTAAACATTATTGTTGCAGTAATTTTTGTGGGTATCATCCCCACCCCAGTTTTACCTTCTTATTCCTAGAGGGTTTCTAGGTTACCAAAATCTCAAGTGTTATGTGGTGATGCATATTTGTTTCTCATAATTGCTTAATGTTTATATGCATGCATGTTCATTTCAAAGATATGTTATTAAGGATTTAAAACAGGTCAAAAGCTAGTACTTCTAATTCACCCCCCCCCCCCACCCTCTCAAAAGCATTCTTTCCAATAAGATATTACAACAATTGGTATTAGAGCTTTTGTTCTCTCAAGAAGGAGCCTAACAGCTTGGAGGAAAAGATCTAAAGATGGAAGTTTTCAAACTTGGAAAGATCATTGAGAACCAGGTGATAGATGTGCATCTCGCTTTACAAAAAGTAGAGGAAGCTAGAGTGGAATTAAGAAAATCTTTGAAAAGAAGAAAGGAGATAGCCATAGCTGAAAATGATATACACTACAAGGAGATTGATACCACACAACTGTTTGCCAATGGAGACACTAAAGAATTTGATGCAACAATAGCAAAACTGATGGAGAAAAACAAAGTTCAAGCAGAAGAGATAAGATCTCTCAAGATGGAACATGAATCACAAGCCATAATGTTATGTGAAATCACTGAACAAAAGAAAAGAGCACTTGAGGACAGAGTCATGATGGAAGATGACAAAAGAAATCTTGAAAACAGACTTAAAGAAAAATGTACTAAATTAACAAGGATGTCAAACATGCAAATGGATACACTTGCCCAAATGATGACCCTTCATCATGAACTCAATATGAAAGATATTGAGATCTCTACTCTAAAGATGCAGAATGAACAAATGGTGAATGAATTGAACAGAGAAAAAGAGATAGCAGAGAATCTAAACAAGTCAAGAAAAGCCATAAAGTAATTTGAACAGTTGATAAAATCCCCAAGATTTGCCCATGATACATCAAGACTTGGATACAATAGCACTGAAGTAGGTGAATCATCAAAGAGTGTTGAGAAAAGAAGTGACAAAGGTAAGGATTCTAAACCCATTTGTCACTACTATAATAAAAGGGGACATACTGCTAATATTTGTAGGAGTAGAAGATTCAATTAGCCAAACACATCCAAAAGCAGGAGTTACTGTCACAAATGCAACATGCCAAGACATATGACACAAGATTGCAGATCCAAAGTCCCAAGGACACAAAGATTCAATGGACATTGTCATAATTGCAAGAAATATGACATAGGGCATTTGAATGCAGATCAAAGCCTATGTGGACATAAAATCAACCAGGAAAAGAGAATGTAGGTCACTACCATTGGGATTATAACACCAGGTATAGTTGTCACCATTGTCAAGAGTATGAACATATACCCTAGAATTGCATAAGAACACATTTCAAGGGGAACTAGAAAAGATGGTTGAACCAGACTACTTGCTTTAGTTGCTTGAAAACTGGACATGTCAGCAAAAATTGTCCAACAAAGGCCAAGGCACCCAAGACTGAAGTAAATAAGGGCAAAGAAAACAATGATGTGGAACACACAAACATGAAGAAGACATGGCAGAAAAAGGATGGATCAAGTACATCCTATGAAAGGGTCACTTCACCCATGAGGTCAAGTGATCATTTCTCATCTAACTAATCACAAGATAAGCCTATAGGGCTAATACATAAGAAAGTATCAAACATCAGCCCTAAACCATGAAGAAGCACTACAAAGTATAAATTTGCATGAGAAAAGATGCTAAGACTAAACTTGAAAGATGATGTCGAGTTGTCTTTGGATGCTGAGTGAAACTGCTTTGGATGTCGAGTTGTTAGCAAAATGAGTAGATGCCGAGTAAGTATAGCTGTCGAGTGGATGCCGAGTTGAAAAACATTTGGAAACTAAGTGACAGGTGCAGGTACTAAAATGCATTTAATGCAAAGTTTCTTCTGTCACTTAAAAGTAACAATTGATTCATTTTTGAGACATTCAAATGAAGAGAGATTACCTTGAGCACAACTGAGAAATTTTCAAGCTTTCAACTAGCGATTCAGTATCTACTCAAGCGACCTAAGCATTTATCCAAGTATTTTCCTCAGGTGCCAAGTTTTACAGTTTGTAAAAGTTTGCTTTAATCATTAAACCCTAGTTCAGATATAAATGGCGTCTTGTTCTAAGACAACCCAAGGGATAGTAAGCCATGAGATTTAACTTGTTAGCAATGATGTTAAGCAACCTAAGTTTAGACCTATACCAAAAGTTGCATACAAAAATGATTATGTTGGTGCCCTATCTGCCATCTTTGAAAAAGTCGTTATGGTTTAGGATGTGTGAAAGTGCTACAATTGTAAAATAGGAGCCATAGGAGATTTGGAAATGTTTAATGCCTATGAAAAACTCTGTGAAAATGGTATCCTAAAAGATGAGTTTTCTGTTATAGAAAATAAGGGTTTAACCAAAGCCTTAGTTTTCCCAATCGTATTCAAAAATGAGTGGATACACATAATACTTAGTAGAATCCATGATGGAGCATTATGGTTAGAACAAGGACTAGTCAAAATTACTAAGGAAATGGTTCATAGGGTTACAGGTTTTCCAACCCTAGATCGACCAAAGACATTAAGAAGTGAAAAGAAGGAGACAATTGAGAAGAACATAGGTGCAAAATGGAACAATAGAGGCATGACTATAGACACCATAACTGATCCCCTTCTAGACTTTGCTATAAGGATCATATCACATAAGTTTTACCAATCCAGCAGGTTAAATAGTGTACCCTACATAGCAGTGGATGTGGCATATAAGCTTGTAAAGAAAGACCACACCTATGACCTTGCAGAGCTCTTATTCCAACAGATCAATGAAAATCTTGGAGCTATTAGAAAGTCCAAGGGAGCACAGTGTAAATTTGGTTTAGTATTGGTTTGTATGTTCTTCTAGGCAATGAAGGAATTCCCTTCATTTGGAAAAATTAATTGGAGTCAGAATAGAACCATTGTTGATCAAATTAATGATTTCATTGCACAAATGGGAGATAGCTTTGATGATCAAATATCTATCTATTTTGAGGACTTCAAAAATGCAATGAAGAAAAGAATGAGATTACCAATTTCACTGGCAGAAAAGCATATAAATGACATATGTTTTCTTGTTGATATTGATTATACTTACATTCAATAAATCCTTCCAAGAACAATATGGCTTAGACCATTGGGATATGAGCTTGATGTTGACCAAGCTTCTGCAGCCATCACAGCATTACTTGCAGAGGAAATGGACAAATCTACCAAGGTATTTGGAACATTTGACACTGTCAAATCAAGAGTTATTACAGAACTCAAGACAACCACTGCAGTCAAGAAGAAGGACACGCTAGTAAAGCAGATAAAGAAGAAATTTGGTGTTGAAGAATCTAGTGTAGCAGGTGAAGCAGAAGAGATTAGTCAAGGAGAAGAAGAAGGTGAGCCAGAACAAGAGCCACTTGAAGAGAAAGATGAGAGTGTCAAGGAAGCAGAAACTGAGAAGGCACCCATCAAAGGCAAAGTCATCAAAAGAAAGACAAAGACACCTCCTGCTTCTTAGCCTTCACCAAAGAAAGTTGTTGTGGAAACGCCCAAGAAGCCAACAACCAGAGCCACAATAAGGGCCTCTACCCAAAAGGTCAAAGAGGAAGCCACAAAGAAGAAGAACACAAAGGCATAGGAAGAGCCAAAGAAAAAAAAAAGATATGTGGCCCAACCTGATACTAATGAATTGATATATTATGTGAGAAGATTAGGAATGGAGATTTAAGTGAAATGGAAAAGATTTATTTCAATAAGTTCAGTAAAGAGGAATAAAATAGCATAGAAGAATTAGTCTATGCATTAATGGCATAGTTCAAGTATACACCTCTTGAACTAGATGGACAATTACCAAAGGAATTATCTAAAACTATAGAAGACAGATGGCATTTCTATCTAATGATGGAGAAAGAGATGAGGGAATCAACCCTAGCAAACCTACTACCTGATTTAACAAAAGAACAGTTAACTCAAGCAGTCAAAAGGCATAGTAAAAGGTTTACACTTAAATATAGGGCATTCTCCATCCTGCAAAACAAAATTGAAGAAGTTGTACAGAGAACTACAAGAGTTTGGAAAAACTTGTACAAGACAACTGAAGATGTCTTTGAAGAGGTATACAAAGAGGAAGCTGTTGCTAAACCTAAAAAAAGAAGGAAGAGGAGAGAAGAGAAGACAGAAGAAAAGAAAAAGGTTGAAGAAGAGGAAAACAAGAAACAAAGAGAGGAGGAACGAAAAGATGAAGACAAAGGTACTAATGAACAGCAAAGTGTGCAAGACACACAACTTTCACCTCGTAGCCCGCCTCACTCTACTACCACACCTATAGAGATCATAAAGATTAAGGATGTTGTTGACACCACATGTCAAAACATCAATCCATTAATTGCAGAGGATCTTACTAAGACCCTTGACCAAACAACTCTACAAGCACAATTGTGTACAAGTCCTATATTGGTCAGTGTGGACAATCTTCAAAAGTCAGTAGACAAACTTAAAGAAGCCAAGGTGTCACCACAAGAACCACCTCAAAACATTCAAACTATTGGGCTTACATTTCTACCACCTCCATCACCACCAAGATTAGCCACTCAAACTCATCAGGAGCCAAGTGCAACAACAAAGGTAGTCACAAGGATAAAAATTCAAATAGTGAGTACACCTCCAACAGAAGTGACACAAGAAGAAGCCAAGCAAGAAGAAGAGGACAAAGAAGAAACACAAGATAAAGAGGAGTCAGCAATATAAACCTTGGTTGAATTACCAAAAACAGGAACTCCCACCAAACCGAGTCATAAGTTGAGTATTGAAACAATGGCCTTACATGTCAGTACACCAAGTTCAGGTTCTACTAGGGTAGCCAGGACCATTCATTATGGTATTCCTAAGCTTGATGAAGAAATTAAAATACCCTATTATGATTCAAGCACTCTAAATGAGGAAAAGATGAATGAAATATAGAGTGCATTGGATAAGAGAAGGAGGCAAGAGACAATGAGGAAAGACTACAAATACAAGCAGGCACTGAATGAGATCAAATATATATTCATGGATGCTTTTAGTCTTCAACCTCCAGATGTAAATAGGCCAATACTTGAGCAACTATCTGATATAGTTGACCAAGTGAATAACAAAGACCATGATACTATTGTAAAACTAATGGAATGGTTAGAAAAGAAGTTTGTAGGAAAAGTCAACCAAAAAATAGCTAATAACATAATTTTGGGACAAGTTGACCTAGCCAAGAAATTGGAAAATGTAAAAAGTGTATTAGGGAACATATTTTCCCTTTATAGCAAATTGTGTGATTTTTCCAGGTTCACACAAGAAATAAATCCAAAAATTTTGAACCTTGAGAGTAAATTAAAACTCTCCAGCATGCAACTACCCTCAGATCCTGCATAGAGTGAAAAGAAATTTTCTCAAACACTTCACACTCAGAGGGAATTAGCTACATTATCGGCAGAAGAGGCCACTATCAAAGAAAAGCTTATGCAAATCCAAGCCTCCATCACTCCTCACTTGGAAGTATTACACAAGGAGAAAATGTGTGCAAAAATAATTCTAAAGAAGGATCCAAACATTTCTACACATGAAGGACTTGTTGATCTAGCAGCAGAGCTTGCAATCCAACAAAAGTCATTGGATATTGCCTTAAATAACTGGGATGCAGCTCTCCAAATACTCCTTGAGGTAAATAAGACATTTTTGGCCAAGCATGGCATTACTATTTAGGACCCTTTGACATCCATATAAAAAAGGGGGAGATAATATTCTAAGGGGGAGATAATATTGTGAAGATATATTAAAGAGAATATTAGGCATAATGGCACAAGACATCAGAATTCATGACATGACAAGGCATGATCAACTCAAGGGGAGTTATAATAATTTTTGAGGTATATATTGTAAGTTACAACATTTTGATCATAGTTTTTTAAACCTTTGTATATATACCAAGAAGATCAGTGAACGTGCTCATAAGATCAGATAAATAATGCTTAGTTAAGTGTTTTTGACACTCATGTCAAAGGGGGAGATTGTTAGACTAAGAATGGTTTTGACACTTGAGTGCCAACACACTTAACCACTTTCTACATTAAAGTTGAGTACACTATGTATGCTGAGCCACAGGTTGTGCCAAGTTAGGAAAACCATTAGGTGCCGAGTGATCTTCAGGTGCTGAGCAGCCTTCAGGTGCTGAGTGAAGATCAAGCACCGAGTGACTATAGGTGTCGAGTGTGATACAAGTGCTGAGCAATATTCAGATGTCAAGTCATAAACAATGTTGAGCAAGATAGGAATGATACAGGAGCTGAGTTACAGAAGGTGTCAAGCATCAGGAAGCCGTAAGTGCCGAGTAACTCAGAATCAGCATATGAGTTTGTAACTTCACAAACTTAGATGTAAACCATTTTCATGATCGACATATGACGAATCTTGAAGGATTTAAGTGATAAGATCAAATCATTTAAATTTCCTATGCAATCTACATGCAGCCAATAAGAAAAATGGAGATGGCATGCAACCAATGATAGAAGTATAAGGAATAAGCGAAAATAGAGATTCAATATGGATCGTAGATCCACATCTAACCCTAAGTCTTCGAATGTCTTTATAAGGAAGACTAAGTCTCATTGTATAAATGAGGGACAAAGGTATGGAAGGAAAACTATTTTCAGAGTGAAGTATAAAAGGACTTAGAGGAAGAGATCAACATAAAAGTATTCAGTTAATCAGAACAAAAGTAGGGGATACAAATGAATATCAAATCTCAGAGGATCAAGATTAGAAGAAAGCAAATCAAGTGCCTGCATTATACAATCAAGGATTGTAAGCTATCAGGATTATTATACCTAATACTCTTTAGCCATTGTATTATAAAGGAAATCTTATGATGATAGGTTAGCTTAATAGCTATTTTGTAGATCCTTTAAACAGGTGATTAAATCCTTTGACAGGGTAGCACTTCATGTAAAGTGTTTGTAAATCCTCTAACCAGGTCACTATTGATACAGTGTAAAGCCTTTAACAGGGCAGACCATCAGAAGTGGTTAAACATTATTGCTACAATAATTTTTTTGGGTATCATCCCCATCCTAGTTTTACCTTCTTATTCCTAGAGGGTTTATGGGTTAGGAAAATCTCAAGTGTTATGTGGTGATGCATATTTGTTTCTCATAATTGCTTAATGTTTCTATGCATGCATGTTCATTTCAAAGATATGTTATTAAGGATTTAAAATAGGTCAAAAGCTAATAATTCTGATTCAACCCCCCCCAACCTCTCTCAGAAGCATTCTTTCCAATAAGGTATTACAACAAGATGAGAGGTGACTGAATTTATAATAAGGTGGGAAAAGTCTTCAACAATTTTTTGTTGTAGATTAGATTTTGGTAATGGGTCACTTGAACTGGGTTGGGAAAGTATAATAGGACAAAACTAAAGGGGTTTACAAAAAGAAAATAATAGGAAAGTAAAGAGCCTACAAGGTTAGAGATTTAATCTACCTATAGTCTACTTTTCAATCTTTATTATCAACAATACATGCTTGGATGGTAGGATAACTTAAGTACATGCTCGATTGATCAATCTAACATTACTAAGTGTTGTAAATAAAATAGTACCAAAGTATACAAGATCATTTAGTTTTATCCAAGCCAAGGAAGATAATGGTAACAAAATAGAAATATATCACTACTTTCAAAGATAAATGAATCCCATAGTGAGCACTCTAGGATTCCTCTACTCTAATAATAGCTTAAAATAATAGTAAGCATTGGGCCAAACAAGAAAGAATTCTTCCAAAAAGATAATATGTATTAATTCTCTCAGATAGATTTTAAAAATGTGTATAGTTGTCAATAAGATGAAACAATGGACATTGGATGATAAAATTAGCAATTTAACCGACTCATTTAGAGTCTTTTATTCTTATATTTATACACAAAGCTATTTATATTCTACAAAAATATCTATGCCAATATGATACACCACAAATATCAATAACTACTTATAAGGACAAACACCCTTATCTATCTACTCTATTTAATATGCTTGACACGCATGTACTACCTATGGTATTTACATCATTATAGGAAATAAAGAAAGATTAGAAGGTTTGCACAAGGAGAAGCAGAGGTAACCAAATCAGGTATTCTTCTCTTCTTTCAAGGTAGTAATGGTTTTACACATTTTTGTTAAATTCTTCTAATGAACCTCTCTCCCACTTGGTAGTTACTTGTCTAACAAAATTAGGTGACATGATTGTTGGTGCCAAAACAAAAAATTCCTCATACATTTCCAAAAAACTGCCAGGAGAATATTATTTTACCTTGAGGTTTGGATTTGTTGATTTACCGATTACCCCAAGGTTTTTCTTTCATCCTCATTTGACCTTCTTCTGAGGATTGTGAAATTATTCAATAAATTCAAAGACCATTGCTCGATCAAGGCTCTTGACACAATGGAGCTAACTTTGAGAATCCATTTGTTGCTTTGTATTCTTGGCAACCATCTCTAAGAACCTTATTTCTTCTTGGGCATCCCAAGAGTTGAATACCATCTCAATTAAAGCCTTCATGGATTCAATATTGGAATTCCCAAAGCTCGAAACTATCTCTTCCACATGCTCATCAAAATAGGTGAGCATAGAATCTACATAGGCCCATCATGTTTCCTCCCATGGACTAGATCTAGTTATTTCCTTTACTAGCTTTGATAAATTCTCTAGTTGGTTATGGAGTTCTACATTTCTAGACTTCATGGTAGCTAATAGGGGCCTTATTATTTTAATCTAGTATCCAATCAATTGATAACTAAAATAAAAATAGGTGAGGTCCTCCCCACACAATATATCTAGGTCTTGTATGACCTCATTCCCCCAATCTGTAATACTTCATTGAGGGCATCCCTTAATTGAACCAATTCTCTCTCTTCTCCACCCCATTCTATTAATACATTACCCACCGTAGAACCCAGACTGGCCCCTTTGAAAAATATAGCAAAGGAAGAATCTAGGGTCTCTTTTATCTCCCTCATCTTCTCAAAGATCCATCTATCCATTGCCACAAGCTTCTCCTTTATCACCCTTAACTCTACAAGCTTCTCCTTTATCACCCTTAACTCTACAAGCTCCTCTAGTGGTACAGGGGCATATTTCTATGAGGAAGGAGGGGCCAGAGGGGTGGTTGTAATTGGTAAATCCAACTCAACCAGTAGTGCCTTATATCCCTCAACCTCTGCTTCTAACTCGATGATCCTCTAACCAAACCTATTATATATATATCTTGTACATTCTCCTTGACCTGATCAATACATGCTAGCTCAATATCTAGAGTCCGGTGTTCCAAGGGTAATTTTGTGACTATAAATTCTTTAGGCCAGACCTCCTCTCCATTATGTCCTGCTGGTGGGACCACTATCATAGTGACTACTTCCTCATCGAGTTCATTCTTCACCCTAAACATAGTTTGGGCCTTCTTCTTTGGTCTTTTTGGTTGGGAAATGGCCATCACATCTACCATGTTGATTAATGCCACAATAGGAGGAAGACATGTTCATTTCTTACTTGGTTCCTTCACCAACCACTTTGGGGGTTATAGTTTGGTAATCCTTAGTACAGCAACCATTTGGTTTCCCAATGCTCGATACTCTTAGGACCAAGAGTGGCTCTTGCGAGGTCTCCCATGTACTACCTACTTCCCATGGGATGATATTTTCAATTATGGCCCTAGTTTCTTTATGTTGGTCACTCCCCACTATAACTGCTTCCTAAGAGGTATCTCTTTGATTCTGGGGAGGGCAAGACTTTGGGTACTCCTTCAACCTAAGTTTTAGTTTCTTTTGTGGTAGACATATCCACTCCCTCTACGTTAGCCTCTAATTTGATCCTTCAGATCTCTTCTCTCACGTTCTTGACCTGCTCTTCCATGCAATCATGTTCTTTTTCCAAGTGATATCAAAGGTCTTCCCTCTCTCATTCCTTCTACCATTGAAAGCACATCTCAACTTCTTTCTTTTCTTCTTCTCTTTTTCTCTCCTCTTCTAGGAGACCTAGATTCTCCTCTTCTTGTCCTTCTTCCTTAGGGATGGTCGTTGGTGCTACCTCTTGTTACCTTTCTTCTTTGGGAATAGTCATAGATGTTACCTGACCTTCATCTATTTCCTTCATCCTCTTACTAGGATCATCCTTCTCTAGTGGGCTAGACACTTCCCCCACTAGCACTTCATGGATGTTCGTTTGTGATGAGTCTTCCACATTTGCAATATCAATGTGATCCATGATGAGAGAATCTTATTTGGTTTCAACTAGCTTCTCAGAACTATCTTTCATCAAGGAAATAATAGAACTAACCCTTAGGTGCCTACTCTTCTACTTTTGTCCTCTTCTCACCAATCGAGGCTCTTCTTATTTTTCATGTTCTTCATCCATCCACCCAAATAGGATTCACCACTAGATCTTCATGGATGGGCATAGAGGCACTACTAAGAGGAATGGGAATCCTTGCTACCCCTACCTTTATAGCCTCCTCGAGTCTTGAGGACTCCTCAATCCTTTGTTATACCTGCTCTATGAGTTAGGTGACTAGTGCATTGTGTTCCCCTAAATGAATCCATGGCTCACCAACCTTTTACTTACCTCTACCATGGCCTTGCAGCTGATGGGATGAAGTTGTGAATTCCTCAAGCTCCTTAGCATAAGGTATGCTCCTAGGATATGTTGCCTTAAAGTGTTTGTAGCTTCAATTGATCACCTATACCATTATCCCCTCCAATGACATAAGGTCCTTTGCATCCCAATCTATGGGGAAAAGGGCCTCAAGGCCCACCTTTAGCTTCTTGTATGTCTTTAATGGATCCCTATGATCTTTAAAACTTTTGGTGAAGGTACACAACCTGTAATCCTCCATTAGTTTAACGGTCATTCGACTATACTTTTTTTCCTGCACCTCAAATTATATCAAGAGGTTGGCCTAGAAGTCCTCCAGATGTGTCATGTAAAACCTAGTGCCTATGTTGGAGCACATTTCCTGACCTAAATAATCAAAATCCTACCTTCATAGGTAAAAATTTGTAAAACCATAGGTTATCAGCTCCCTCTTGGCCTCCCTAACTTGAATCAAGGTGCACAAATACTAACCACATCGAACAAGAAAAGAGATACCCATTACCTTATTTGTTGCACAAAATACCATTAAATTCCAACACATGTCTAAAAAATCCTAAGAAAATTACTCGGTCTATACAAACTTAGGGAAGCATGAAAGGTTGCCTACTAAAAAGTGTCACCTAGATGTATGTGACACTGAGTGAAATAGGCACCCCATTCTGCTTTTAATATCTCAGCACCATTTGAGATATGGTACCCAATGTCATTTGATAGCAACATGGATTTTTCAGCGATGAAACAATCATTTACCCTTGCATAATGCGAGAAGCATTCCTTGAATGACAACTATAGGTAATATTACCATAGGGGTTGGTTGTCTGCACTTGGTGTGATTGTCATTTCTCATTTTTGAATCAAGCTTGGAAGCCTTGGTGTGTGTCGAGAATTTGGCCACACTAGGTAGGAAGTGAACATTTTCTCCCCCTTTGTTCTTTCAATTAACCCATGTAATCCCATAATACTCTGAGTTGAACTCTAATTTCTAGTGAAATAAGGGAGGCCAATCAAACTGAATAACCTGTGTGGTAATGCTGGCTAGAAAATAATACATCCAAGAGGTAAATTCTTGGGCATGGGACTTTCCAAGAATGTGGCATAAATAGAAGATGCAAAATTGGATAGGTAAAATAAAGTCTACCTGAGGAATCAAGATGGTCATCTTCCTAGGATCTTTCCTATATTTCTTCAACCATTTTACATTGATGAGTGCTTTGACCCTACTCTCAATTTCTTTGAACTACTTCATCGATTCCTCAAGGTTGATACACAAGAGCTAGGAAAATCCACACATTGAAAGCATTGAGTCACGACGGCCTTGTCCATGACTACAAAAGGATCACCCAAGACCCAGGTAACCCTATGTCTTTCTCCATTGAACTAGTGAGCATAAATTATCATCATTTTGGGGTATTTGGGATGCATAGGGGAAGAACCAAACCTATATGATCCCACTGTCAATGATTTCCCTTGACAAATCCAAGAATACTTCACCATCATTGCTTCCTCATTCTTAGGATTGACATCAATTGTTTATAGTTCTAACTCACTAGAACAACTCTCCATTTGTGTTAACTCATTCTGTACATGTATGGAAATCAATTATTCACAACTTCCCCCTTATTGACATCAAATTACTCTCAATAAAAATTCTCTACCCCATTATGCTAGAGGATGTTTTACCTCATTGTCCATCTACAACACTTCTCTCTCAAACATAGGAAATGTTTTTCATGCAATCTCTCCCCCATTGACATCAATAATAAAGTATGTCAATCATGTTCTCTAGTCTTCAACAAGCTCAAGTGTCCAAAGACACTGTTCTATACCATCTATCAAGAGTCCTTGATAACTCTGATTATCACAGATACTCCCCCATATAGGAAGCATAAACATTCAGTCCAGATAAATAATAGTGCTATATACCACTAGATTGTTGCACTTTCTGCATCATCTACTCAGAAGTAGGCAGGGGCATAACCCTAAGAACACCTCACAAATGCTCAAATGTATCCTTAGGTAAAGGCTTTGTAAAGATATATGCAAGCTACTCTTTTGTACTCGCATACTCTAATCTGATTTCTTTCTATGCAACTTTATCTCTCAAAGCATGATACTTAATGGATATATTCTTAGTCTTAGAATGCAACACAATATTCTTAGACATACTTATTGTACTTGTGTCATCACAATATATTATAACAGGTTTTGAAAATTCTCTCCCAATGTCCTTCAACATCTACTTCATCCACATAGTCTTATTAATTATTTGTTGTTGCTACATACTCTACCTCTAATGTACTCTATGAGATATGGTCTTATTTCTTTCTTAGCCAAGAAACTAATCTTCCTCCAAGGAAAAATGTTGGTTCTCTTTCTGTCATCCATATTGCTTGCCCAATCCGTATTAGTATATGTATAAAAAGTAAAATCACTTGTTCTGTCATACCACAAACCAAAATTAGGTGTACCCTTTAAATGTATGAATATTCTCTTTATTGTTGCATAATGTGTTTCTTTAGGATTTTCTTGAAATCTTGCTACTATGCCAATTATATTTGCTATATCTGATCTAGCGTGAGTCAAATACTAAAAACTTCTATACTTTTTCTGCTCAACTATAGGCATCTCATCTTTGCTAGATAACTTGTAACTAGTTATCATAGGTGTATCAACAGGCTTACAAATTTCCAAGCAAAATATTTTTAACAAATCTTTCAAATACTTATTTTGTGATAGGAAGATACCATCACTATTTTGCACAATTTTTAGACCTAAAAATATTTCATCTCACCAATCATACTCATCTCAAATTCATTCATCATTTCATCAGCAAATTTGTCACTTCATCATTTCCTCCAAAGATTATGTCATCCACAAATATCACAATAATCAACAATCCATTCTCAATTTCTTTCAAATACAAATTGCTATCTATCATACCTTTATCAAATCCCAACTTTGCCAAATACTTGTCCAATCTTGTATACCAGGTTCTCAGTGCTTACTTTAGACCATACAATGCTTTCTTTAATTTGCATACCATGTCCTTATCTTGTGTCAAAGGAAATCCTTTAGGCTGCTCAATGTAGAATTCTTCTTCAAGTTCTCCATTAAGAACGATTGACTTTACATCCATTTCATACACTTTAAATTTCTTACTTGTTGCATAAGCCAAGAACATTCTTATTGCTTCAATTCTGGCAACAGGGACAAATGTCTCTTCATAATCTATACCTTCTTGTTGTGAATATTCTTTGCATACCAATCTTGCTTTATTTCTTACAACCTCACCTTGTTCATTCATCTTTTTTCTAAAAACCCATTTAGTTCCTATAACATTATTGTCTTTAGGTCTAGGAACCAATTCCCATGTGATCTAGTACTTCCTTCATTGATCAAATCCAATGATCATACTTGCATGTCTCATTTGCACACTTTGGTTCAACTTGAGAAAATAAACATAGTTCTTCATGTATTATGTTTCTTGTCATTACTCACTTTTCTTTGCCTCCAATGATTTGATTAGCGGGATGATTCTTCATCAAATTCATGTTCATTGTAGTTGTTACTATTTCAACTCTTACTTCTTCTCTAGGTTCAGATCTTGGTTCTTCTCTTTGTTCAAAAATTGAACATCATTTAGCAAATCATTGTTAGTCTCTAAGAAAATTTCAACATTTTCTATAATAGATTTAGTATTATCTTCTTCATTAGAATTATAATCCAACATTCTTTCTTTAACTCCAAACTTTTCATCCACTTTTATATTTGCGCACTCAACAATAGTCTTAGTTCTTTGATTAAAAAATCTATAAGATTTTCTTTTCAATGAGTAACCAAGGAACATACCTTCATCACTTCTTGCATCAAACTTACCAATATCATCATCTCTCTTTATATAACACTTACTTCCAAAAATTATAAAATATTTTATTAAGGGTGCATGCCCAAACCATAATTCATAGGAAGTCTTATTTTTAGCATTTCTGATTTGTACTTTGTTCATTGTGTGTACTATTCTATTGACTTCTTCTCTCCAAAATGTCTTTGATACATCAATATCAAATAGCATGGCTCTTTTTGCTTCTATTATAGACTTGTTTCTTCTTTCAGCAATCTCATTTTACTCAAGGGTCTTAGGTGTTGATAGTTGTCTCTTGATGCCATTTACTTCACAAAAGGTGTTAAACTCATTTTAGGTAAACTCTCATGATCTTAATTTTTTTTATCTTTACTCCACATTCATTCTCAGCTACGTTCTTAAACAACTTAAACTTTTCAAATAGCTTGGAATTTTTCTTTAAGAAATGCTACCCACATCATCCTAGTGAAATCATCAACAAAAATCATGAAGTACCTTTCACCATATAATCCTCTTGTTTTGGTAGGAACACTCAAATATGTATGAACAATCTCCAATTTTTTTTGTGGTAGTGAACTTTTTTCTAGGAAAAGAAACTTTCTTATGCTTAGCCATAACACATTCTTCGCACACAACATTAGTGGGCTTCACAATTCTAGGTAAATCTCTGACAAAAAATGTAGTACTAGCCTTTGCAATATTATCAAAGTATATATGAAAAACTATTTGATGCCATAACCAACTGTTATCCACCTTTGCAACCAAACATGTCATCTTTGTACAGTTTAATTGAAAAACATTACCTCTAGATATTGTACCAGTGCCAATCAACTTACCATCTTTATCCTTGATAATGCATGTCTTCTCTATGAATTGCAACTGATAACCTTTATTAACCAACTGGCCAAAACTCAATAGGTTATGCTTCAATCCATAAAAATAAAAATAAAAAGATATCAAAAGTAACAGTTTTTCTCTTCTTTAACTTACTTTTCAAGACTTTATTCTTTTTATAGATACAAATCCCAATTCATCTTCACTTTCACTCTGAACTCTTTCTTCAGACTCATCATCTTCATTTGCATACAAACAATCTCTGGGATTTCTAGACTTGAAATTATTCTTATACCTTTTCTCTCTTTTAGGTCACTTAGAATCATAATGACCAAATTCATAACAAGTCCAACATTTAAAAATTATCTTACCATCTGGTTCTCTCCTTATAAGTAGGGAAATTCCTTCTTTAATTCTTCTATCCTCCTCATATATGGATTTACTGCTACTATCACAATCTCCACTAGTGCTTGCACTTCTTGATAAAGAAGGATGGACACTTAATGCACTAAAGATTGTTTCCACTCTAGGAAAATCTCTAGATTACTTTAAGCTTTCTTCTACTACTTCCTATCTCCCAAGTAGTATCTCTCTAGTAAACTTCTCAATGTAGGGTATAACTAACTTAATCATCTAAATTGTTTTCTTCAATGGTGGTGTCAAAGTTTTTAGGATCTTCTAAATAATCTCATCTTCAATTTTAGATCCATTGCAAGACTTAATTCCCACAACAATTTCTGATATTCTACCAATATAACTTCTTACAGATTCATCTTCCATCATCTTAGCATCTTGAAATAAACATATCTAATTCTTTCACCATGCACATCACCTTCAAATGTAGTTTCTAAAGCTTTCCAAATTCCATGAGATGTTTCTAGGGATTTTACTTGACTATATTCATTTTTAGGAAGAGATGACAATAATGCTTCTTTGGAAAGCATATTGCACATAAAAAAATCTCTATCAGCTTCATTGCAATCCTCACATTTGATTTCTTCCACAATCTTCTTTTTCTTCTTTGTCATCAGATAATACCTTGGACCCATACATAGCGAGTCTTCATCTTGTCTTTCCACTTGTCATAGTTAACTCCATCAAATTTTGGACTTTGTTTTCAAAAGTGACCCACTATTAATCTCCTTAAGTTGTTAAGCTTTTCCTTCAAGGACAAGATGCTCTGATAACAATTGTTAGAAAGTAAAGTCCACCAAGATAACTGAGACAAGGGGTGAATCAGTTATACAACTATTAAAATTTTTATCAACCTTATTAATCCTTAACCATGTGAACAATATAACCAACAACCATAAGAAGATACACATACATAATAAAATTAGATATGTTAACTAGGGAACCCCTTGATTAGAGGAAAAACCTCAGTGGGGATGGTACCCACAAAATGATGTACTAATTTAAAAGTTCCTTGTAAGAAGATGGACTTTGTTAGGATCCAATGAAATATATTTAGTACATATAAATCCCTATTCGGAGACTTCGAATCCTTGTTAGGAGATTCCAAACTAGCCAAGAATTGTGCCAACCTTGTTACAAGTTGTAGAAGGCAAAAGGACCCACTGACCAAACAATTTCAAGGGTAAGATCACCAAACTCACCATCCAACTAATCTTTGTATCATTCCTTGTAGAATAATAGAAATGAATAATCTTGAACTACTCCATCCTCTCGATCAAACGAATCCTCTTCTAATCTTAATATCAGATCTTTGAACTTCACATTCAATTAATCCCTTGGATCGCTTACACACATTTACCAACTTCACATATCACTTGTACAATTTGCACTTCACACTCTTGCTTACACTTTATATCAAGGAAAATAACCTTCCTTTATGCCACATCCTCAAAATAATTACTTGAGTTGGCCTTGAGGCTTTCCTAATTAATTATAATAAGACCTTATTAAGATAAACAATCATTTTATAATTACACAACATTGTGAACTCACAATATTTACAACTTATGACACGTGTGACCTCTAACCTTGTGCATTCACTGACATCATCATTAGGCTATATACTTTTAGTGTCTAACTTCTCTCATCACGATAGAATCCAAACATCAAAAACCACTTATCAGATACTATGTCTGCATATTGTCCTCTTTAATTCTTGAATAATTTTACATGTCTTCAACTCTCTATACGTGCACGTGTCCACTTCATCAAGATACAATGTATAATATGTTCTCAATTGTGCATGACCTGATCATCAATATGAAATATGTATGACCTCGTTCTATGTCTGCTACTCTATCAGTCTTCATAGAAACAATACTATGTTGACATCAATGACAAACACAGACATGAATGCAACATGTCGACATGAATGCAACATGTCAATCATCATAACCAACTCTCCAATTCTTAGGATACTCCCCCAAAGGAATACCATCAACATTCATGCTAACACCATCATACTGAGACTACTTGGCCACCACCTCTCTGATAGAGCCAAGGCTTGCAAAAATAAAAGGGAAGCTTTCAAAATATTGTCCCTAACTCTAGTGAAAATGTGTCTTCTCAAAAATGATAAAATAGTACCCACACAAACACAAAGAGAG
This sequence comes from Cupressus sempervirens, assembly GCA_028749045.1. Classification (NCBI taxonomy): domain Eukaryota; kingdom Viridiplantae; phylum Streptophyta; class Pinopsida; order Cupressales; family Cupressaceae; genus Cupressus; species Cupressus sempervirens. The sequence goes on from CM053786.1 coordinate 737,631,757, forward strand.
TGTGTTTATATTTTTGAACATTAAAAAAAAGGAAAAACTACCCAATTATTTAGACTATACTCACACAAAGCTGAACAATTAGACTAGACTGCAATATCAGAGCAACAAAGACTAAACAAACTTGGACAAATGACAAAAGTGACAAAAATCCAAAAATTGAATAGATAAAGGGGAATTTTTATCTTTTGGGCATAAATTAGGTAGCAACCTTAAGGTCAAAAAGACCAAAGAGCCAAACCCACTTTAACTATCAAGACGATGATAATTACACACACCCTCCCAAAAAATGAAGGTAGGCTAAAAGGAGCTAGGCCTTGGTAGGCTAATCGATAAAACACACCAAAGAAATGTAGCACCGAACCCAAATGTGAAAACAACAACTCAATCATGTCGGGTGAGAAAAGACACAAACTAGAGGACACAAAATAGGAAGAGCCAACAGAAGAAAAAAAATCAGGGAAAAACAAACCACAAACTTGAAAACACTATGCCAAAGCCTGAACTTTCACTAATGCTCACACCATCCTCTAAACTTGCCCTACTAGAAGTAGTCGAACTAGATAAACTAGGAAGATGTAGCATCCTCAAATAAGGAATTTGTTGAGAACTTTCTTGCAAAGCACAATTTTAATCACACAGTAAAAGGTAAAATGAGATGTATTATTGTCTTTAAAGAACCCAATAACTATTACATTTAGGGCATATTAATTACCCTTTTACATTCTTGGGTGAGGCATCACCACATGCCTTCTTGAGGAGCCCTAGAAATTTCTCCCACCATGTTGAGAAACACAATGAGAAGGAAACTCTTTGATCCCTAAGACTAACTCCTTTTAGTTAAACATTTCATATTTTTTCACATGAATGGAGAGACCAAGACCTTTTGAAAGCCACGACATAAACAAGGCCCCCACCTTTACAGAGAGAGGTGGGAACCCAAAGGCTAGGACCTGAAGACGAACCAACAGGGTCCCCAAATGGGACCCAAAAAGCAAAAAATGGGGACCCAATGTTTTTTTTAGAAAAGGTAGGACCTGTTATTCAAGGCACAACAAATGGCTAGATAAGTAGGGATTCTATGTTGAATATGTTTTTGTTACGAGTTTGAGGAACGCATGTATGCAAATCTTAAGGAGAATCAATGAGTATCAAGTTTTAAAGGACTAAAGGCGACCGCGCAATGCAGTGAGCATATATTGTAGAATAGTCACATTGAGATGATCAGATGTTGGAGAAAGAAGATTTGTTATAAAAAAAAAGTGTAGACTAAAGGATCAAGGTATTGCTACATTCTAATCAATGTATTAGGTGAATCTCTTAATAGAGAGATCTTAACAGACCTTATAAATCTCCTAATAGATTACTCACTTCGTTGTGAAGTTTAAGTCCTTTTGTAAAGGTATTCTTAATAGTCTTATGTACTTTTAGCATAGAAAACCCCTCACAAGGTAGATCATCAAAAGTGATCAAATTATAGCCCTAACGAGCATTTTATTACTATAGTAGTGAAGACTTTGTGAGTGTCATCCTTGCCATAGTTTTACCTTCAAATAGAGAATTTCTATGTTACCAAATCTGGTGTCAAGTGTTGTTTACTTGCTTATGTGTTTTGATCATGTTAGTAGTTGTTAGATTTTTTATTACATGATATTGCATGGTTGAATATATACAAGGTTAAAATTAATGAGGTGTATGGTGAATTATAGTTAGTATGGTTAATGTTTGAAGTGGTATAAGTCTTTGGAGATCCTGATTCATCCCACCCCCTCCCCCCCAATAGTATCTCACTTTCCCATTGAAATTCCAACATATAATTCTTTTAATTCTTTGGCCACTAATGTTTCAACTTATACAAATGATGCAAATAAGTCAATCGAGAAATCACAAGACACAAATAAGGATGAAGAGCCCAAGGCAACGAAACAAAAACATGAAGGCACTATTGCCACTAAGTCAAATACAAATGATACTTCTACATAAACATCTACTGAGGGAATAGGCTCATCTATACATAATATTGGACAAGATACTAAAAAATACAAAGAGGATGAAAAAGAAAAAGGAGAAAGAGAAAGATATTCGTGTACAAAACACCAAGGATCAACCCAAGATGCAAGAGGCTACTAGGAAGCAATTTACTAGCACCAAGACACATATAAAATGGGAGGATAAGAGGAAGGAAGATAAACCTTCCAATATTGAGCCACAAAAGCAAAATGATGAGCAACATACTCTAGTGCAACCAATGACATCATTGAGCATGAGCTCAATCACTTCCCAGGATAAGAAAAAGAAGAAGAATAATAAGAAAGACCAAGCCACTCTAGATGAAGTCATTGAGATACCTTAATGTGATTCGACCAAACTTGATCCTGATGAATCAACAAAGTATGGTGAATTGTGTAAGAGGAAAGTTGTGCAAGACTAGCTAAAAATGGAAAGAATAAACAAGTGTTGCCAGGTGTTAAGGACATCCTCCTACAAATTATTGATCAACATGCATTATTTGTAGAGAAATTTAATACACTAGATGTAGATGCTCAAGAAAGATTGATGGAAAGAGGAGAAAAGATGTGGCACAAATCATGGAAAAGGTGAATGATTTTATCGCAGTTTAACAACTTGAACTTGACACTGTGACTACAAGTTGGAGAACATATTGAAAGACATTATCCAACTATTCCATAGGTTTTGTAATTTCCCTCACTTTACACAATACATTCTAGACAAACAAAAGAAAATTGATGAAGATTTGAAGGCTAGTGTCGATAAATCAATTGAGGAACCTTGGTTAGTCTAGGTTCATTACCAAAAGATCAATCACTTCATGGGCTTACAATTAGAGTTAAGGAGAGAGGAGGATAATTTGAGAGCAAAAATTACTGAACTATAGGAAATCCTCGTACCATTTTTAGAAGTAATGAAGAAGAACATCAAGAAGACTAGAGAGCTCATAACAATGCAGTAAATGCCTGTGATTGATCATATGCTAGAACGTCCATCACAACTACATGCACAACAACTTACATTGCAAGTTTTAAAGGAAGTGTAGAACTCCATCCTAGAGAGAGAGAAAAGTGAACATAAATTTTTTTTTGATAAGATGTAAGTATATATTGTAGAATACTTTCAATTTCGACATGACTCTTTGGCATTATTATCAAAATAGGGGATAGTTTAGTATGAATAAAGGGGATAGTATGTGAAATTTTTTGGTATAGAGTTATAAGACAAAGAAGATATAAGACTAATATAAGTTTTGAAAAAGTTTTTGAAAAATTCAAGAAAACCAAGGAGTACAAGTTTAGGGAGAGCACTCCAATTTTCACTAAGCACAATTTTGACAACATGAATAAGTTTTTGTCACTAATGCCAAATGGGGAGAATGTCACTCCTTAATTATTTTCAAGTTCTTTCATTAGTGCCATATTATGTTGAATAATAAGGTCAATTAATATAAGACACAAAAGTCGGTGAACCTTGACACCAAATAGAGGAAGATACCAAGTGAAGTATAAGCCACCAGGAAGAATCATAACCAAACACATTTATGACTAAACATGAATATTATTGATGGAAAACATGTTTACCAATAAAAATAGTAGTGTTTACCTTGTAACACAAGATGATAATGAAAGTTAGTAAATGCACAACATTATATGTAGTTGAATCGTAATGAGCTAAGAAATGGTTTACCAAGATCAAAAAGATGTTTAGGTAAGTTGTATTGGGATTAATGTTAGCATGAATTCTTATGGTATTCTTACAAGGGAGTATCCTAACAGTGTTGGAGACATGATTTAGAGGTTATGTGTTGCATTCATGACATTTTTTTTTTTATTAATGTCAGTAGACTAGTTATTTTGCGAAGATTGGTAGAGTAGAAAACAAAGTTTGGCTTCATGCAGTTCAAGGATTGAAGATAATATTATGTTCACTTGGGATAATGTTCTAGAGTATGTATAAATTCTATGGTCAAGAATGCATACAAAAATATGAAGACTAGATAGAGTTACAATGGATCTAGTGAAGGTAGCTTTTAGACAAAGTTTGTAGAAAGTGAGTTTGTTGTTTGGATTGTATCTCTTAACAGAGATGGAACCTAATCACACAAACTTGGACAAAGGTTGAATACATGTTGGAGATGTTGTGGTTAATCATGCACATTAAGATGATTAGTGAGTGAAGAGTTATGAAGATTGTGAGCTGACATATTACTTGTAATTATAAAATTGATGTAATATTGTACTGTAACGTGTAAATGTAATATCTTAAGTTGGTCTTATATTATTATTTTAAATTGGGAAAGCCTCAAGGTTGAATCAATAACTTATTCTAGGACTTGGTATAAAGGAAACATTTTTTCCTTGGATGTAAAGTGTGATGTGTGGTCATATCTATGTTATTGTATTGTGTGAACTTACATGTGAATATATTTCTAATCAGAGAAGTGCTTAGTGTAGTTGAGGAACAGTGAGCTTACAAGGAACTATATTTGGCAAAGAAGTTATTTTTGGATAATTGTTAATGTACACTTGTATTATTCAATGAGGATATTATTGAATTTATTTGGACAGTGGGTCCATCTATCTTTCTATCAACTCTTAATAGGGTTTACACAACTCCTAATAGGGTTGGCATCTCCTAACTAGGACACTCATAAATACTATTGTATTTCATTGACTCCTAAAAGGGTCCATCCTTTCATAAGGAACTTTTATATTAGTACATCATCTTGTAGGTACCATCCCCACTGGGATTTTTCCTCTAATCAAGGATTTCCCTAGTTAACAGATTTCGTGTTATTATGTATGATTATCTTTCTATGGTTGATACATCTATTGTTTACATGTTTTTAAAAAAATAATAAGGGTATTGAGAGTTATTTTAATTGCATAATTGATTCACCCTCCCCCCTCTCAATTATCTTGGTGGACTTTACTTTCTAACAACTGGTATCAGAGCGTCATGTGCTTGAAGGAAAAGCTTAACAACTTAAGGAGATCTATGACACATTTGAGGAAAGAAAGTCTAAAGTTTGATGGAGTTAACTATGATTGTTGGAAGGAGAAGATGAAGACACGTTTGTTATACATGGGTCTAGGTTATTGTTTGATTACTAAGACTCTACATGATGTGATTGAAGAAGTGTAGTGTCTCTCCCATTTGATTTATGTAAGTCATCTTAATGGATGCTACCTTGATGATTTTGCTTCGTGAGTTATCTACACCCTTGGGGTGTTTTGTTTATGTTATTGTATCAACTAGATTAATTTATGAGATAACGGTATGTTAGATGGTTTCACTAAGGTTGTGCCAATGGTTTCCTAGGTAGATAGATGTCATGATGTTATTTTGTGATTACCCTGAGATGTGCGCAATGATTGCACTATGTATTATTATCTTTTTGCACTAAAACAGTTTCCTACATCAATATTTACTCATGTGTTTGACCATGTCAACTTATGTGTTTTTTGTGCCTTAATTACTATTGAGTAACTAGTTATTATTTCCAATTTTCTCAAGACTGTTGGAGCTGGCTACAAAGTAAACTGAACTGGACCTCCCCTTTAGCTAGCAATTGGATAGATCACTTATTAGGTTGGGCTAAAGATGCCTCTAAGAGAATCTATGGGAAAATTTGGAATATCTCCCTAGTAATTGCAATATGGGAAATTTGGAAAGAACGAAAGCACTGAATTTTTCTAAACCAAAGTCTATCTGAGCAAGCTCTTTATGCAAAAATAGAAGTGGCAATTTCGGAAGTTATGAATAGCGATCTTAGGAAGAGACCAAGAGAAGAAGGATCCTTCTCTAAATGGGATACAGAAATCAAAAAATCATGGCCACTATTAATCAACACTCTCCTCTATTATAAGAAGGAGAACAATCTAGCCAGACAAACCTGTAAATGGGAACCCCCACCACCAAGATGGAAGAAGTTGAATTTCGATGGGGCATCAAGAGGGAATCTAGGTAAAGCTGGAATTGGATGTATTATAAGGGATGAATTAGGTAATTGGTTAGCAGAAAGATCCAAACCTCTAGACATGGTGTTGAATAATATTGCAGAACTTGAAGCAGTTGAAGAAGGAATTAAGCTTTCCATTAAACTCAAAATTTAAAAACTTATGATTGAAGGGGACTACCAAATTATTATCAATTCTCTAAAAAGGAGAGCAACCCCAAACTGGGTTTTTAATTCCAAATTAGAAGATATCATCAAATCACTTTCTGTATTTGAAGAAGTAAGATTCTCACATATTTACAAAGAAGGCAACAAGGAGGCCGATAAACTAGCCAATTTGTGAACTGATGGTTTTAACACCTTATCATTTAATCATATCTTTGATCCTTTATTGCGTTTTTAACAATCATAATCTATTTACACTCCTGTGTGTGAATTGATTCCATACGAATTGGGCAGAGTACACAATATTGAGGAAAATATTACTTTTGAGTGATTTAACTTTCATTGATGGATTTGAGAGGAACCTTAATAATCATTTGGACGTCAGCATCATTATTTTGCATCTAGATCTTTCTCCCTCCCCTATTTGTCAGTGAAACTCGAGACTCTTTTTCATTTTAACCCAACTAGTGATTTGTTTTATCTAAGCAATAGGTAGAGGTCTGTTTAGGTTTTATGGATTCCAATATCAATCTTTTTCATGCCTTTGAAAATTGCACTATGGTGTTTTATGGGCCGATAAAATAAGAGAGGTGGAATCGGCTCCTCTGACCAATAGATGATATGAGTTGAGTTGCAATGAGTCGCGTATTAGGAGAGGGGATATTTAGTTATGAGTACTCCTGGAGGACTAACAGTGATATTGTAGGGCTTTGGGTAGGTTTCTTAGCTAGGGTTGGAGTGGAAAAATGGGATAGTATCAGGCTAACCCATAATATTTTCAATCCCTATTGGTTAGTTGGGTTGGAAATTATAGTCGCCAATATAGACGCTAGGCTTCGAATCCCCCTCCCTAAGGTTTAAACATGGAGTTTGAAGTAAATAGTCTAGAAATTGGTAGGAGCCTGAAGCGTCCATGCTTGGTAATTAGGGATAACATCAAGTTCTTCAGTGAATGACTGAGAATGGAGTCGAGCATCAACTTCCTATTAAGGTGGAGGGGAATTGTTGAAGACCCAGGCAGGGACTGGCTCACCAACTATCTGAGGGTGTATGATGCCTACATTCATCTGGATGTAGACTTTTCCAACCTGGAGGAAGTTGAATTTTGTTTGCTAAACTATTACAAAACTAGTAGGGGAAGATCGACATACGAGTTCCCCCTAGGCTCAAAGGCCTCCTCTCTACATGAAGCCATGAAAATTATTATGGTCTTGAAGAGAACATGATAAATACATGTAATTTGGGTCATTTTGTATGATATTTCGACCCAAAATTTTGATTCTTGCGCTCTAGTATAAGCTTGGGTACCTACTGTAGATAGCTTTATCACCTACATTTTTGGTTAAATAGTAGCATGCAGGGCATATTTTAAATATGATGTCCCTTTCTACATTATCAATGGTATTTTGATACTGTATATATCGATCCATATTATAAAGATAAAAGTTTTATAGCTATAATTTGCCTCAACTTTTGGTTTCGATTGTAGTCTCTGGATTTTGTTATCATTCGGTTTTACTTGTTAAGTTGAAAACATTTCAATTAGGGATAGTTTCAATTAATTATTTCTCCCAGTTTTGAGTAATTCAGGTTTCAATTTTTGAGCATTCACTTAAAATAATGAACAAGAAACGCGTATACAGATTGGTCCACCTCCCGTCTTGGCAATTTCATCTTAATTGTATTTTTCCGTTTGTTTTGTTTACCTTCATCATAGACTCTGTATCAGTTTGCTCCCCCTATAATCATTTTAATCCTAATAACTCTTCACTTTATTGACACTCATCATTATAATAGTAACATGATGCATTAATCATGGTAAGAAGTAACGATTCTTAAACCTAATTATTTAATAATTTAATTAATCATACTTTTTCACTATCTTTTAGATAACAATTTATTAAAAAATAAATAATTTTGAATTCTAATTATAATTAAATTCATCAAATTTTTAATTATTCAATTCATTAAAATATCTTTATGGAATGGACCCTCTCGGTCTCATATTAAGGTTTTGATTGATTTCTTTATCTTCTAACCCTTAACGCTTTTTTGGTTGTGGTGACATGTATCTAGAGATTTGGTTACCATTCCTTTTTATCTTCAATATAGATATTATCTTTTGACTATTAATGATGTAATAAGCTGGGGTATGCCCCTTTTACGTATGTATAATATAGGACTTCAGTCCTAGGCAAGACTGGAGGTTTTCTTTCCCTATTCTTTCCTACCAGTGCCCGTTAGAACGGTGGACAACTTGTACTTTTAATTCAATTTAATAAAAATTTAATCATGGCTATGGCGGTTTATCGATCCAAAAAAAAAAAAAACTAGTTATTATTTCCATTATTAAATGATTAGAATAATTGGAAGTAAGTTATCCATATTATATTTATGGAATTATGTGCTACAGATGTTTACCTTAATCATTTTAGTAATTTATGCAAATAGATTATTTAAATTATTATTTAAATGAAATTAATTAGATGCTTTAATTATGTGTTCGCGTAAGTGTTGCTTTGGCTATTATTATGTGCATCTACACTTTATTGTGTTTGGTCATTGTGTGGGACTTATATCCTTGACAATAGCACATGGAGTTATTGATTAGACCTTTCATGATGATCCAATGTCGTCCATGTATGGGCAATGTATCTTTTATTATAATTTTAACCCTTCGGTAATTGGTAATGCATTATGTGATTATACCCGTGAGCGTGTCTATGCATTTAGGATTCTACAGTGGTCGCGAAAAATATTAATTAAATGATGTTTAATGGGTTAGAGGGATTTTAATTATTGGATTTAATATTTATTTTATTATCGGCTAATTTGTCATAGTTGAATTCCAATTCAATTGGAATTAGATTATCTAATTTGGGTTAAGGGAGCCAATTAGATTATTTAATTTAAATAATCTAATGTATATGTCACTTTGTAAAGTGCATACATTAGCTAAAAAGTGAGTTTATTCTCACTTTTGTATTCCATGGTTTTGGGGGAAATTCCTCAAAACCCTCTTGTGAGAAATTAGTGTTTTACTTGTTGTGGGAGATTGGATCAGGGGATCATCGTGAGATCAATCTCGTTGGATCCGTATCGAGATTGCTCCACTATGCTGATAGTTTCATACGATTTGGCATCCCTGTTATTTTATGACAATATTTCTCATTTTGCCCTCTTGGTTATGAGGTAGGGCTTTCTAATTTTAACGGTTTTACACTGTTTTAGCTTCTAGTTCTTGTTTCTAAATGTTAGGGAGTGGATAAATAGTGTTCCCCTCTATTTTTATACAATTCTACCACTCGGTTGGATAGGTGTGAGTATTTGATGTTTTCAGCATGTGGGTTTGGGGGTTTTCCTGTTGTTAAGTTGTTAGATTTCCATGAAGTGTCTAGGTCTAGGGTTTTATTTTAAAAGTGGGTTGTTGGATGCATTTAGACCAATGGCTTTTAATCCCGTTGATTTAATTGATGTTTGAATTTTGGGTGTTTTGGCATCATCTCATTTTGTATGCCATGTGGTTTTTACCCATTTCTATGTTTGGCCTAGTTAAAGGTTGGATCTTGTAGTCCTTGCCTCAATTATTAGGATTGTGGAATCATAATAGTTATAGGACATTCTAGGGTATTTTATTTCTCGATCTGAACTCGTGCTATCATAGTGGATTTTGTGGACTTGTGTCTTTTGCCAATTTACCAGATTGTGAATCTAAGTCTATTTTGTGAATTTTATTGGACCTTTGGTCTTGTGACCCAATTCTTGAGTTAGAGTTTCAGTTTCATTGTTATCTAAGAAGCTTAAATTTTGGGCTTTTTATTATTACCTCATTTTGTGTCGCCTATATTTTATTGGGTTTTATTGAGGTTTTGGCGGTATCTTCTTGGATTTTGGAAATGGATTGTATTTTGTCTTCCTTTCTTGTTATGCTTCTACTTCATGGACATTTTGGGATTCGTATAGAGCCCATACTATTGGATTTAGGCCAATTGAATGAGTTCATGATGCTTGGCAATTTATTGCATTTTGGGATTCATGTAGAGTTCATACTCTTGGATATAGGTCAGTTGAGTGAGTTTATTATGCCTATATCATTTGTTGAACTTCTCATATCCAACCCTTGCATTGGTTTTCTGTGATTACATTAGTGAATTTGGTTGTGCTCACACATGAGCACATGCACATGTGTATGACGTGATCTTGCAAGACCCAAACTTTTGGATATAGGTCGGTTGAGGGATTGTTCACTTGGGAGTTGGGTTGGGAACTTGCATTACCTTTGGGCACTCATTGTGTAATGAGCATGGGTATGTAGGGTAGACATGTGGAGTGGATTCTCTCATTTAATTTGACCCAAAAGTGGCTGACAAGGTAACATGAAGAGGTTTTAACAAGTGATAATCAAAATTAATAAATGGGAAATAAACTTAATTATAAGACAAGTGAACACCTATACATTCTTTAAGCATCCTGAGAGAGTCGACATAAGGGTGTAGTGTTGGTCCTTCTATGGGAGCATGTTACCACACTAGGTGTTGGGCCTCTTGCAAGAGTGTGTTACCACACCAGGTATTGGGCATCCCAGGGGGAGCATGTTACCATGCCACATATAGCTTGATCTTTCTGATGCCAAGTGCTTACACTCCACTAGAGTTCCTACATAGTTATCCTATAGTGGGTCTGACCAGTGACTTGATGTACTATATTATCCTCATGATCATATATATGTTGGTATCATCCCTTATTGGTGTGTGTGTTAGTCTTGGGTGATTGTCTTATGTGATTTTGGTCGGATCATTATCTTCATCAGCACGGTGGGAGTGGGTCTGCGAGTTACCACATGGTTGGAGGTGTAGCTACCTATACCACTACTGGGGACTAGTGTACATATATGGTCTACTTCTAGTTTGAGGCTAGTGCTAGACATTCATTTGGTACTTTGGTGTATCTAAGATATCTTCTCTTGTGATTTATGTTCTACTTTGGATGTATTGATATCATGTTTAGATGATGTTTAGTATGTTACTTGATGCATTCCTTTATCATGATGTTGTATCATATTTCTAGATGATGTTTCTTGCCACTACTTTATATTAGTGGTGCTATTGCTATATTAGCATGTTGGATGTACTTGTTTTTATGATGTTAATTGATAGTTATTGGGAAGAATGATCTCATGAGTCAACTCCAACTATCTTGCTGGCAATTTGAGTTTCATGCTCAGGGGTATGGTTAGGGCCCTTGAGCTCTCATAATACCATTATGGTAGGGAGGGAACAAGTATGGTTGGTTGGATTTGGTTTCATCATATTCTTGTACTTTCCTTCTTGAGATGTTGCTTACATCCATGTATTTGTGTGGATATGGTTTTACTTCATTGCAATGTTACTTATCATGGTTTAGAGTAGCATGTTGTTTATGTGAGTTATCTAGATCTTCCCTATGCATATGATGCTCTCAAGTGTTTGTTCCTTGATTTTGGTAGTTCTAGTACTCCTTAGTGTGGAGGTTCTAACCTTATTTACATCCTAGTTTAGCCTTTTAACCTTTTTGTTATTTCTAGGCAATACTAGGACAACATCTCGTATGATACTAGCAAAGTATCACCCCTAGTTGGAGGAAGTATCATACGATACTGGTAAAGTATCACACCACAGTTATATGAAATATCATATGATACTGGTGAAGTATCGCAGCATAATTATATGAAGTGTCCTACAATACTAGTAAAGTATCGCACAACTATAGTGAGAAGTATCACACAACATTTGTGTGAAGTATTGCATGGCTTCGTAAGGTGATTTGGGCATTTTATTCTTCCTTCTTCTTCTTCCTTATTCTTTATTATACTTAAGATATATTTTATATATGTGCGACGATTCCTTTGAGATAGGTTCCAACCCTCTAGGAGTCAAGATAAGGATTCTAGAAAATCTCAAGGCTTAAAGAATTCAGACTTAGTTAGATTTTAGGGCTTCAGGAATATAAACTTAGCCTAATTTGAGGATGGCTATTCATGAATTTTTTCATGCTCTATGCATTTGGTAAATGAGCTTGTATGGTTTAATCATTTAGGAATCTGTGTTTGGAATTTAAAATGAACATCATCACCTGATTATTATATTAATGGAATGGACTTTGTACGTTTAACTCATGTAGATGGAAATGTATGTGGTAGTATGTGGTGAATGCTTGGGGATCTTTGTTTGACCAATGAGTTAAGTCTTCTGTTGCAATCTCTTTTATGTTTGTTGTTGCATGTTTTTATGCTTTATCTTTTTAAAAAAATGTTTGTCTTTGTGTATCCTTGTTTCCAAGGATCTCCAAGCAAGGCATTACAAGAAGACAAGCTTGAAGGTTGAGAAGAAACAAAGAAATGCACATCCATGTTCAATATGCTTGCTAAAGAAGCACTATTATTGGCTCTTCCTAAAACTAAATTTGCTTGCGTAAAATCTTAAAGATTAGCTCATGAAATTTGGAAAGCTTCACAAAGTACATTTGAAGGTGATAATCATGCTTAGAAGGTTAGATTACAAAATTAGATATGCTTATTTCAAGGTGCTAAAATGATGGAAGATGAATCTGAGAGAATTTATTTTGGTAGACTATCAGAGATTGTTATAGGAATTAAAATTTGTTGAGGAGAGAAATATGAAGATGAAGTCATATGGAAGATATTGAAGACTTTGACACCTACATATAGAAAAATAACATAAATGATCAAGAATAAGTTATTCCCTTGACAATTGATTTTACAAGAGAGACCCTTCCCGGAAGACTACAATTAGCAGAAATGTGGATGAGACAAAGTGGAGAATTGCCTAGAGTTGAAACTGCTTTTAGCGCATTAAGTTTTTAGCCTATATTGTCATAGTTATTTGATTTGGTTATTTTTATTTTAGCATTCCATTGTAATGTATATGCATCCAAGGCAAGATAAAATGTTTAAAGGTTAAAATTTTTTATTGAGGGTTAAAAGTTTTAGGAGGTACCGATTCTCCCCCCTCTCAACACCTCACCTTTCCTAAACTTTCCAACATGAACAATTCATTTATTATTTCAATTGATTTTTTTAATTGTAACTTAGGCACTTTCAATTCCATTTTAGTTATTAATTAGGAAATAAAGTGATGTTTTGAAGCTTGTTTGCATCTTTCATTTCCTAAAAAGAAGAATACCAAGACCATTCACTAGATATAATACACAAGATAGATAAATTTTGGGTAGTTTTGGATAGGCATATGCAAATGTTCATGAGGTAATTGTGCTCCCTTTTTTGAAATTAAAACAAAAGACCCTACTTTTCTATTCCAAATTGGAAAATTGTAAGTTCAATTACTTGCTTTAGAATTGTCCTCTAGCATTTCTTGATTAAGGATCAATTACTATTGTGTATAGGATCGAATTTTTTGTAAGTTCTTGATGGGGACACAACCCAAGCACAGAATGGACACAACAAGAAAGGGGAAATTTTATTAACTGTAAAAATATTCTAGTACACTTAGTGTAGAGAAACAAACTCCAAAACATGCCCTGTGGGCTTACAATAGAATAAATCTGGAGATAAATTCTTCTCCCAATACCTTCTCTCAAACTCCACTCCGAACTGCCTTTTACAATGCCAAAAATGTTCTTAAATAGACCTCAGAGGGTTAAGGATTAGGCATACATTCTAGAAAGTGCCAGTTGGCATCCACCGACCAAATAGAAGGCTCTAGAAGTCGCATTAGAAGTCGGCACAAAATTAGAAAAATCCAGAAACAGTAACCAAACTTCTGAGAGGCATAACTTTTGACCATAGCTCTGATTGACGAACCGTTTACATTTTCGAAAAGCTCTCGAAGCGCTCTATAGCCCTATGGATAGCTTTGCTCATCCCCCATTTTTCAGCCCTATTTGAGTTCATTTAATGCCCCTAACCTAATTTTGAAGCATTCTTAAGAGGTCTCCAGAAATTGAAAAACTACAATAACTTTCAAATCATGGGGCCTTTTGACCTGATTCTTTTTCGAGAATGCTCTAAATTATAATTACAATCATCCGACCAATTTACACCTTCTAGTTCACCAAAATGATGGTTCAATTACATACTCCTATTTTTCGGCATTTACATGTATCCCAAGGTGATTTAAAACTCTAACCCAGAACACTAATAGTGGAACTGTGAGAGTTGGAACCTTTATTTGACCCAAACAGGTATCCATAAATGAAAATACATGAAACAGAAACTAAGTCTAAGTACATTTTTTTGGGTGACACAAGATTGCCCTTATACCTCTGGATGCTCCTGCATCAGTTCTAAATCATCAAAGTCGCATTAGAAAATGTTTATGGTATCTTTATCTAATTGGTTTTCCTTGTTGAAATGAAATTCAAGTAGACTAGGGTTTATACTTTTAGTTCTCTTTCACTCTTCGTAGTAGTGGATGGTATATTGATATTGTCTCCTAAGAGTTGTACTAGAAAATTTAGGGAAGATTGCCTCTATTTTCCCATAGTTGGACAAGGGTCTGCCCTTGGATGTTTGCTTCATAAGGGTTGATACACTTTTGAAGTCTTGGAAAGTTCATTGGCTCATTCATTTGAAATTCATATAACATTATACACTTATTTAAATCCAAATCACTTCAAAGCAATTTGAAGCAATTAAAATTATAGTTTGATCTTTATTTAAGAATCCCTTGCCATCTTAAGTAAGGTCACAAAGTATTCTTTATATTATCTACTATAAAAAGCTTCTAACCAATTGATTTAGGTAGAGGAATAGGTTTAGTCGCCTAGGTGCTGTAGAGTTTGAAGTGTAGGAAAGTGAAATATTAGTTGATCACTCTTGTTCATTAGCCAAATCTAATTGGAGATCCCATAATTGAGAGGGTAAGCTCATAGGATTTCCAATTAGTTGATTTGAGCACCAACAACAAGAAGTAGAATATTTTTAGTTGGGGCATAAGAAGAATTAGAAGAAAAATTTGTTAATCTTTGTAAGAATGTTGTTTCCATTGTCTCAAGTTTGTGTGTACACGTTGTTACCTGTAATATGATTCATGAATGAGAAGGTATGCTGATTATACTTAATCAAGATGCAATTATATATTGTAACTTATGATATGTGACTTCTTTATGGATTACAATATTTCTTTTGTTCTTCTTACATTTAATTATGATATTATGATAATTTTAGTTTTCCTCTCCTAATTTGAGGTCAATAAAAATGCAAAGATTTGTCTCAAATATTTCATTGTATCAATTACTATGTAAGAGTTGCATATTTTTTATGAAAACTTTATATGAAGATATGTTTGTCTTTATTTGATTGGAATGAGAAATGGTAGGCAAAAGCATTCATCGAAATCAACCCCAGAGAATGCACTACTAAAAAGGATTTGGACAGACAAAGTCTTAGGCAATTTTTTTCTTGGATTGTGAGTTATGAAGACATATATAGTTTGTAGGTTATAATTGGTGGTTAAGATTTGATTATTTATTGCATGCTACTATGAGGTGAACCATTATGCAAAATACCAATAGATGTCACTTAATATATTTTTTCTTTTGCTATCAATTTTTTTAAATTTACAACTCTTCCATCTTGCATTTGTTTAGAAGCTTAACATATTTTTGGTTTTTTGAATTTACAACCCTTTCAATTCTTTGTGAGGTCATAGAGGATACTTTGTATGGTTTGCAACAAAATTTGTTGGGACCCAACCATGATAAATTCATGTCTGTAGTTTCCTATTTTTTATGATTGGTTGAAGCTTTGTAGAATATTTTGTAACTTTATTTTATTTTATTTTGCCTTTAAGTTTTAGATAGAAGGTTTGTGGTGATGAGGTTTAATATTTTTTATGTTATTGTTCAAAATGTAGGGAGATGGGGAAATATGAGGTTGTCTGAAACTTGGGTTGATCATGATCTTGGAGAGCTTACCAATCTTCAATACTTGTAAGCCTCTCCAACCAACTAAAAAAATGTTCGTACTGTGACAACGTCTAATTTTTTTAAGCAAGTTACCAATGAAAACTTTTTTAAGTCAAATTGTTCTACAATAAAATAAAGGTCTTTGTCATTCAAAATAGAGTAGAATTTGGTATCTTTAACAAATATTTGGATGGTTTATTTGTTCAAGTATTATTTGTTTTTGGATTAGTAAGAGGCTGAAGCCAAGATTCATTATTATTATGCGATGTGGCTAATTATTATTATTTATTAAGCTTGTGTAGAGTTGAACCCAAGACCTCTTAGATAAGAGGTTCACAATTTACCATTGTGTTGTAGGCTCTTGCTTATTCAATTATTTATCTGATCAATTGCTTTATTGAATTGATATTAAATATTTACACAATTGTGAATGAGTATGTTAAGAATTTAATTGCTCTTTTTACATTTTTTAAAATTCAAATGGTTCTACGATGAAATAGAAGTCTTTGTCATTCAAAATAGAGCCAAAATTTGTATCTTTAACATATATTCAACTATATATATATATATATATATATATATATATATATATATATATATATATATATATATATATATATATATATATATATATATTCAGTTGTTTAGCTATGTTTGGTTTTAGAAATTTATAAGATTATGAATGGATATGTTCAAAATTTAATTGCTCTTTGTCTTTACTATAAAATTTAGTTTGTTCTATAATAAAATAGAGGTATTTGCCATTCAAAGAAGAGTTTAAATTTGTACCTTCAACAAATATTTGGATAGTTTATTTGCTCAACTATTTTATTTTGATCAATTACTTTAGCAGGGTGATTGGTTTTAGAGATTTACAAGATTGTGAATGGGTATGCTTAGATTTTAATCAATCTTTACATAAAACACCTAATTTCATTTGCTTAAGAGTTTCTAAAGCCTTTTCAACAAATCCATTCTATACATATTGTACAATCACTACAATCCATGAGACCACATTTTTCTCAAGGATATTGCCATTCACAACATTGTAAAAACATCTTAGGAAATATCCTCAAGAATTCAACTAGGATATAATTTTTTTTTTTTTTTTTTTAGAAAATTAAAGAGGGGTAAACGCTTTGACCTGGAGCTATGAACCAGTTAGGCCACAAACGGGGGACCTCATCCCCATGAGATTTGAACCTTGATGGCAAGGATAAGAACACAACAACTTAACCATCACAACATGCCACTATTGGCAACCAACTAGAATATAATTAAGGAAATTTTTAATTTCACTATTTTTATTTCTATAGATTAAATTTAAACAATGTAGAAAAATACAATGTGCCTTTGATGTGTTTCGATAAATCCATTAATGAACTTTGAGGTAGAATACTAGTAGAACTAAGATATTTACATCACAATCAAGAAAGATTACCACCTTCTTTTTATCGATAACAAAAAACTTCTATTTCTTTCAATTTTATTTTTATAGTGTATCTTAAATGATAGATTTTAATTAATTTTTTTATTTTCAATTTTCTATCACTCAATAGGCTTTATATTGTTTTATCTTTTATAGGTCCATAATTGTTGATCAAAAAGAGGAAACAAAGAAGATTTATAATTACAAATACAACATTTCTTTATGTGTTTTCATGTATTTGAACAATCCTTTTATTTAGGAGGACTTACATAAAACACAAGGACACTACTATAACTTCATTTCATCCAAAATGGATGCTACTATGTATAAGATTGTCCTTTACAATGATAGATATTTGTAAACCAATACTTTTTATACTTCCTTTCAATAATGATTACAAATTGAACACTTATTGACATATCCCTTGCACATCCTCCTTTTAAGTACAAGTGCTAGTATCAACCTTATTAAGAGACATTGGATGTGAATTTAGAACTCGGAAACTTTCCACTTCACATTATTAACATTATGAAAAAAATTAACCATGTTGTAAACACCTAAATGATACTTGGTTCAAATGATACCAAGAACAAGAGATGCAATGTGTCAAAGTCCCTATCAATAATTGGAAAAAAAAGGGAAAAAAAAGATTTATAACTAGAAATGAAGGATATAAAAGACCTAAAAGAGAGAATGATATGTTATTATAAGGACAAGTAAAGGTAGAATGATAGAGAGAGTTGAATGGAATTTTTAAAATATTAATAATTATATTATTTTAAGAAATATATAATAATAACAATAAAAATTATATCATATGAATGAACTACTTATTTCTACCAAATATATTATAAGTTTAAATATTTAATTTAAAAAAATAAATCGTTGATTACTTAATTCAAACTACCAAAATATCTAGTAAGTTTGAGGGGTAGTATTAGTTTTATAATTTGTAAAATGGTATTAAAAAAATTAGAGTAAGATTGTAAAATAGTAGCTAGTAAAACATAGTGTAAACTTAAAAAATAACATTTTACAATTGGCAAAAATAAACATCAATCTTAAACTAATAAATATATTTAAAATAAGAAATATAAAACATTTAACTTTATATTTGAACTTGGTACAAAAAATAGATTGTGATAATTAATATTGATTAGGAGGATAAAAATGATTTTTTTTTCGAAAGTGATGTGAGGTGGAAGATAAAAATGATTTTTTTTTTTTTGAAAAATCTAATTAACTTGTCACAAATGTGGAAAGATAAAGTTGTAATTAATGCATGATAGAGTTGTTAAAAAATATTTGTATTTTTGTTGAAGAAAATTGAATTTTCTCCTTACCTAAATAGTATTGTCCAATAGAATGAATGAAAAATGTGATTTATAGAATAATGAAAAATGTGAAAAAGATATAAACATTTGAAGTTTCTTTTATCTTTTAAATTTTATTAGTTGATTGGAAAATTGAATTCAATGAAACCAATAGTAAGGCAAAACTAAAAATTGAAACATCGATCCTGCTCGAATTTGGGAAAGCGCACTAAAGCCCCGTTTGGTTGGGGAAGATGAATTTCTCTCATAACCAGGTTTTTGAAAACCTGGTTATGTATTTTAGGAAGATAGTTGGACCGTTTGGTTGACACGGAAGATGAATTTTCAAATCCATATTTTGTGTTTGGTTGCCAATTTAAAAATTGGAATTGGAATAGAATATGACTGGGAATATCTTTTTCTTGCGTTTGGTTGTTCATTTTCGAATTGGAATTGGAATTTGATGTAAAAAATTTTAATCTTATTTAATTAGTGAAACACAAGGATTATAATGAGTAAAGTATTAATATTTATGATTTCATTTATTTATAATTAGACTACATTATTATTATTTTTTATTCTTGAATATTCACAGTTTGATTTTGTTAGTCAAAAATAAATAAAATGATTATTATTTTTTATTTTAATTATATTTATTAGCAAAGAAAAGTAAAAAAAATCATACTTGCAATCATTTGTGCAAAGTTATTTTTTGTCCCATTGTTGGAAATTGTGATAATATATATTATATATTTTTGAAAAATTATGTAAGACAAATTTATCGTCGAATTGAATTTATTGTCAAGTTCCTCCGAACTTCATAATTGTCGAACTGAAACTTGAACCTTGTGACTTAGCCACTAAATATGTGTGTTTGTGTCCTCCCTCTATCCCTCCCTATGTTTGTGTTCATCCACGTGATTTGGCAGAAGGATTGGACATAATAAATGTTGTTTATGCAGATGAGTTATTACCTACACTATATGAGAATTCTTGCATCTCTTAGGACTAGTTGCCAACACAGAGAGGGATTGTGAGGCGTGTTGTGGCTCTTGGTCAATATCTTCAGAATCCATTGGCCATGGTTGCAATATTATATAGTCTTGGCAAAGAAATATTATCATTGAAGCTTCATTCACTGGAACATTTCCTTACTCTAGATGAAAAGTATGAAGCTGTTGAGCAGGTAATAGTTACAGCAACCAACTATAGAGGCTATGAAGCGACTTGTCTTTATAAATGCTATTGGTTTTTTTAAGGGTT
Source organism: Cupressus sempervirens (assembly GCA_028749045.1). NCBI lineage: Eukaryota > Viridiplantae > Streptophyta > Pinopsida > Cupressales > Cupressaceae > Cupressus > Cupressus sempervirens. Next base: position 737,651,819 of record CM053786.1, read on the forward strand.
AGAGGGAATGGACAAGCAGCATCTGAAAACCATGTTATGGATCCATTGGATGATACTAGAATTCATCCAAAGTCATATGAATTTGCCAAGAAAATGGCTAAGGACATATATTGTGAAGAAGTTGGACATGATATAGATGATATGGATGAGGAAACACAAGAAATGGATGTTGAGCATGTAAAAAAATATCTTGATCTATTCAATGCCCTTGATATTGATGAATATGCTAGAAGTGTGGAGCAACAGACATCCAATAAAAAGCAGGAAACCCTTGCTAACATAAAGAGTGAATTGTTACATGGATTTCAGGATTTGAGATCGCCATATAAAGAGCCATCCCAGGATGAGGAATTTTATCTGCTGACTGGAGAAAATGAAGAGACCCTGTTAATGGGAAAAATTGTCCCTGCAGAGTCCAAAATCATCGTATGATTTGTGATCTGGAATCAAGATTGATAGGAATAATATTGAAAGAGGAGCTTTCTGATGATCTAGATATAGACCCTGTAGAAAAAATTGCAAAAGGCAGCATCCTTACCTGTTGGGTGAAAACTATGACAAAAGTGAAGTACTTAGTTGAGTTAACTTGCAAAGAGAGTTCACTGAAGAATGATAACTATTAGGGTGAACAGGATAAGGATAAGGAGCTTAAGGATCCATATTTTGCGGAAGAGGATTCCATTTCACGAAGTGAACAAGAGAATGAAACCATTAAGTTCCTAACAAATAAAGAGCCAGGGGACAGTATTATTCGTCCAAGCTTGAAAGGGCCTACTCACTTGATTCTAACACTGAACATTTTCAATGGAGTTTATGCACACAAGGATATTGTGGAGGGAGGAAAAGACCAAAAGGATTTTGCTAGCTATCTTCGACTTGGAAAATACTTTCAATTGGGGAGGAGACATTTGAAGATCTTGATGAGGTCATAGATAGATATATATTCAAGAGAGGATAAGATATTTCGGTATTTTGTTCTACTGTTCAGTGAGTCATAAAACACACATCAACAAACACCTTTCTATAGATGCAGGAACACACAAGCTCCTCTCTCTCTCTCTCTCGCTCTCTCCCTCCATCCCTCTGTCCCCCCTTCCTGTCCCACACTCTCTGCCCCTCTATGTATCTCTCCCTTTTAATAAATTTATTAAGTTAGTTAATTATTCAACAAAATATGCAACTAAAATTTTACATGAAATATTATATAGGAAAAAAATACCATTTTACATTCACATACATTAAACATTTGATGATAACTTTAACAAGAAAAATGATGCTTTGTCAATAATTGCTCTTTAAAAATGTGGAATTTTGGCAACATAGATTTTACATGCAATTTTAAAAAAAAAGATCATGAAAATCATTAATCATATAAATCATATTTTAACATCATGAAATTCTAATAATGAATTTCACATAATTACTACAATATGAAAACTTGCTAACTTGATAGAACAATATCCATGATTTGAATGGTGGTGTGAAAACACACCGTTAAATACGAAAACACTGAGAAATCCACGATGTATGTCTTTATGCCCCACATTCAACGGCACACCATTACATACGAAAATACTGAGAAATCCACGATGTATGCCCTTATGCCCCACATTCGATGGCAACCCTCTCATGCTGCTCAATCTTCCCATTACTGTTTGTATTGTTAGATGGTCAATTCTGCATATATGAAGTAAACATGCTTGAAAAATTAAAACCTGATTTTTTTTTAATGAAATACACCAAGGAGTGGCATCAGAAATATTGATTGTTTACAAACACAGTAAACAATCATCAGATAGCTTATTTTTTATCAGCATGTGTGGTCTTGCAATATCATCAAATCAAGAGCAATAAAAAAATACAAGAGAAAGACACTTTATCAATACCGTTGACAATCTTGTCAAGAAGCACGTACATAGGAAACCAAATTGTGGAAAAAAAAAACAAGAAATTTAAAAAATATCTAAGCAAATTAGGAATATACATATAACATGGGATAGAATCATGACTGTACAATCATCTACCAGAAATCCTCAATACTTTTGATAATCTTGTCAACGAGAACATACATAGGAAATCAAATAGGGACAAAAAGACAAAAAAATAAAAACATATGCAAGCAAATTAGGACTATAGATATAACATAAGACAGAATCATGAATTATACAATCATCTAGCAAATCACATTTCTATATGCTTTCAAGTTCTACAATTGAGCATTCATCATTTGCCACTCCTTGTGTATTCCACATATGTATGGTTCAAATATAACTCTAATTAACAATGCAATGAACAACTATACCAAACGTTTACGAGATCATAAACTACGTGTTGTGAGAGATCAATGCAATACCATTAAACAAAGCCAACTAACCCTCTGAAATTATTTCACATGCCAATCATGTGAATGCCAATGAAATGAACAACTAAACTATGTATTGACCAATGCCAATCATGTCAATGAAATGAATGACTAAACTATGCATAGATCAAGTATGTATACATACGTACATACATGCGTGTACATACATATGCACAGACATACATACATACATACATACATACATACACAGGCACATACATGGGTACATACATACACACGTACATACATACATACGCACATACATACACACACACACACATACATGCTTAGCAAAATAGTAAAAATATGCTCAGTAATGATTTCCAATATAGTGTTGTGACAGATCAATGCAATACCATTACACAAAGCCAATTAACCATCTGGAATGACTTCACATGCCAATCGCGTGAATGCCAATGAAATGAACAACTATCCTGTGTATTGACCAATGCCGATCATGTCAATAAGATGGATGACTAAACTATGCATAGATCAAGTTTGTATACATACGTACATACATATGCACATACATACATACATATGTACATACATACATACGTACATACATGTGTGTACATACATATGCACATACATACATGCATACGTACATACATGTGTGTACATACATACTATTTGTTTCAAATCTATTTAGCAAAATAGTCAATATGTGCTTACTAACGAATTCCAGTATAGTATTGTGACAGATCAATACCACTAAAATGGACAACTAAACTTTGTAACAATTTCTTGCCAGTAATGAGTTGTAGTATAGTGCTATGAGAGATGAATGCAATACCATATAAATAGAGCCAAGTTATAAACTATGTATAGATCAATGGCAATCATGGCTTTTATTTAGACATAATCAATATGTGCTCAATATGTGCTCAATAATGAAATTTACAAGTATATCACTAGCTTTTATCTATACATAGCTGACCTATACATAGTTTATCATCGTTCTATTTCTATCTGCTATCTGCTTAGCATAGTCAATAGATGTGGTAACTATTTGTTTCAAATCTACTTAGCAAAATAGTCAATATGTGCTCACTAATAAATTCTAGTATGGTGCTGTGAGAGATCAATACCAGTGAAATGAACAACTAAACTTTGTAACAGTGTCTGGCTATTTGTGTCAAATCTGTTTAGCAAAATAGTCAATATGTGCTCAATAATGAATTCCAGTATGTGCTCATGTGATTACCTGTATATATCATAATGCCAATCATAATAGCAAAACATGGCAATCATGCTTTTATCTATACATAGTTTATCATGGTTCAAATCTGTTTAGGAAAACAGTCCAATATATGTTGTAACAGTTTGTTTAGAATCTGTTTAACAAAATAGTAAATATATGCTCACTAATGACTTCCAGTATAGTGATGTGAGAGATCAATGCAATGCCATTAATCAAAGTGAATCATGCCAATGAAATGAACAACTAAACTATGGATATATCAAGTATGTATAGATCCATGCAAAATCATTCAACATACTTATGACGTCATAAACTATGTACAGATCAATGCAATACCATTAAACGCAACCAACTCATAAACTATGTATGGATACATGGAAGATCAATGACAATCATGGCTTTTATCTATATATAGTTGACATATACATAGTTTATCATAGTTCAAATCTGTTTAGCAAAACAATCCAATACATGCTGTAATAGTTTGTTTAGAATCTGTTTAACAAAATAGTAAATATATGCTCACTAATAACTTCCAGTATAGTGCTGTGAGAGATCAATGCAATACCATTAATCAAAGTGAATCATGCCAATGAAATGAACAACTAAACTATGGATATATATGTATAAATCCATGCAAAATCATTCAACATACTTATGACGTCATAAACTATGTACAGATCAATGCAATACCATTAAACGTAGCTAACTCATAAACTATGTATGGATACATGGAAGATCAATGACAATCATGACTTTTATCTATACATAGTTGACATATACATAGTTTATCATGGTTCAAATCTGTTTAGCAAAATAGTACAATACATGTTGTAACAGTTTGTTTAGAACCTGTTTAACAAAATAGTAAATATATGTTCACTAATGACTTCCAGTATAGTGCTATGAGAGATCAATGCAATACCATTAATCAAAGTGAATCATGCCAATGAAATGAACAACTAAACTATGGATATATCAAGTATGTATAGATCCATGCAAAATCATTCGACATACTTATGAGGTCATAAACTATGTACAGATCAATGCAATACCATTAAACGCAGCCAACTCATAAACTAGGTATGAATACATGGAAGATCAATGAAAATCATGGCTTTTATCTATACATAGTTGACATATACATAATTTATCATGGTTTAAATCTGTTTAGCAAAACAGTCCAATACATGTTGTAACAGTTTGTTTAGAATTTGTTTAACAAAATAGTAAATATATGCTCACTAATGACTTCCAGTATAGTGATGTGAGAGATCAATGCAATACCATTAATCAAAGTGAATCATGCCAATGCAATGAACAACTAAACTATGGATATATCAAGTATGTATAGATCCATGCAAAATCATTCAACATACTTATGACCACATAAACTATGTACAGATCAATGCAATACCATTAAACGCAGCCAACTCATAAACTAGGTATGGATACATGGAAGATCAATGACAATCATGACTTTTATCTATACATAGTTGACATATACATAATTTATCATGGTTCAAATCTGTTTAGCAAAACAGTCCAATACATGTTGTAACAGTTTGTTTAGAATCTGTTTAACAAAATAGTAAATAAATGCTCATTAATGACTTCCAGTATAGTGTTGTGAGAGATCACTAATTAAATAGTCAAAATGTGCTCAATAATGAGTTCCAATATAGTGATGTGAGATCAATATAGTTTCAGTTTAGTGCTATTAGAGATTAATGCAAAACCATTGAATAGAATAATCATGCAGCATAAGTCATTGCAATCCAATTAGTAGCTGAAATAGCTAAATGGTACCAAATGTCATTGCAATCCACTCCACTCTCTCCACTTCATCCATCAAGAACCCTTTGGCTCTTTCACGTTGAAGCACGAAGGTATCATGTGCTTTCACGAAAATTGCTCGACTCAGTTCAGGGACAGCGTTGAGAGCAATATATGCAGTAGTCAAAATATTATCATCTTCGGATTTATCCACTTTTACAATCTAAGGCTTAACGAGGTCATCTTTCAGTTCCTTCATAGTTTCGCATATCACATCCAATGATGCAACCAAAGATGTCTTCTTCCTCTTTCCCCTCCTTGATGATGATGGTGGAGGAGTCCCTCTAGTACTTACACTCGACTGATTGGAATGATATAACTCTTCATTAATATCTGGTTGGCTGTCAAGAGGTGTACCACAATTGGTATCATCCTCATCAAGCACATTAAATGCATCGTTCATAGGGTGCCCTTCTTCAGCATCAAGGGGTGTTGTAGATGTGAACCCTTCAGCAATGTCATTACCGAAAATTACAGCCAACTCATTGAAATATTGGAAAGGTGACCTCTTATACATTTTTGCATTTTTGAATTCTCTCCTCTACATATAAGCATTAATAGATGGATTAGGTTGTAAGTTTTTCATTATTAAAATAAGAAGGGAAAATTTTTTCAATGAAAAGAGTACAAAGACCATCCTACCTTCAAAAGGTCATCCCACACTGAATCCTCAGCATCCACAGTTTGAGTTTCTTCATTCCAAGCTAACCCACTTGTATTTTTCAAGTCCTTCATTACTTTATATCCTACTTTTCATGTTTTTAGCTTATTCTTAAAATGATCTTGTGACAGATTCAAGTTCATCGTTGCATTGAATGTCCTCTCTATCGCAGTCCATGCCTCTTTTTTAAACCCACCTTCACCTTTCTGTTCGAGATGGACTTGTTCAAGGAGCAAGTCTAGAAACTTGCGTTCTATCAATTTTGTCCACATTTTCTTTTTTGAAGAAGAAGATTTGTTGCTCACAGCGAGGGATCCATCTATATTACTCAAAGTAATGGGAGAACACATCTGGTTCACATGATCAGATCCGTCCATGCTCATCATGAGCTCGGTATATGCCATTGTGTACTCCTTCCTATATTTCATTTAAATTTGAAGGTGAAAATCTTTAACTATCAATTTGTAATACATCATAATGGAATGAGGCTAACATATTGAATAGGTAAACGTATTACGATTTAAAGTAATCATACGACTAAAAGTGAAAGTTATTGCTCTTTAAATTTAAATAGAATGCAGCAAGCAGTAACATCAGAAAAATAGGATTTTCAACGAATTCGTTGTTCTCTTCTTACTAGTGGGCTTATGATCTTCATCATTTGGTACTCCTTGCTGTATTTCATTTAAAATTGAAGACGATAAACTTTAAATATCATTTTTTAATACATCCTAATGCAATGAGGCTAACATTTAGTAAACTTGAAAGCATTTAACTGAAGATGATATAGATTTTAAGCAATTATTGATGATAACACATCAACATCAAAAAAAACTACCAGTAAGACAAAATGGTGATATCAATGGCAAGTAAATAGTCATGAGTCCCATTATGAAGCATGTTATTGTACTTTCTCAATGCAAAGATGTATAATAATTGTGCTTTCTTGCATTTAAAACAATGTAATCTATATTTCAAGTTGAATTGTGTATTGCAGATATGCTCAACAATTTTTGTACATAATGTAGGTGTGAAATTGAAAGTTAATGTTCTTTTTATTTAATTAGAATGTAGCAAAGACTGATATCAGAATAATGAAATCACACACCATCATTGTATATGCATACATCAATTTAATCATATAAAGCACATTGCCTTCTAATAAATCATTTATTCTCGAGATCTATAATCTTCCTACATCCTATTTGCTATATCTTCTCGAAATTGGGCCCACTCATTTCTATCCTCCTGAGACAACCCATATGTCTCAAGTAGTGGTACCTCTATCCCATCACGATCATCTTCCTCTTCAATAGCTTCTTCCGATGGAAGGCCATCCTCTATCGTAATGAAATTGTGAAGTATGCAACATGCTAAAACAATATAGGATTGTGTCATGATATCATAAGACGTTGCATGTCTTAAGATTGAAAAACACTGCTTCAGAATACCAAATGTACGTTCTACTGCATTTCTAAGAGAGGACTGTCGATGTTTGAACAACTCATGTGCAGAGTTTATTGGGTTTTCTCTTGACCACTCTTTCAAGTGGTAGTGTGTACACCGATAAGGAGCGAGAAATCTAGGTGCATTTGGATATCCAACATCCACGAGATAATATTTTCCTACATAAAGAAAGTATATTGTCAATACTTGAACCATTTAGCATAACCTTGAGTATATTAAAATTTGATTTGGCTTACCAGGGGGAACTACAAGTGGATCTGATCTGGATAGAGCCGAGGTTAGAACATGGCTATCTGCAGCAGAGCCTTCCCAACCAGCAAGGCAATACTGAAACTTACAATCAAAGGAGCAAACACCCATAACATTTTGTGATAGGTTCCCTTTTCTATCACGATATTTACCCTATATGTCGACATCAACTCACACTGGAATATGGGTTCTGTCGATGGCTCCAATGCAATCCTGTGGGATATGATACACTGATCAAATGTATGCTCAAGTAATAATAAGATAAGGACAACATTCTAGACAATAAACTTGTAACAATGTGTGATTTACCTTGAAGAATGGTTCAAAACGATCCTTCCCACTAATTTCAGGAGGAGTGCCTGGACTAGGTGGTATGAAGTAATCTCTGTGAAGGGCTAAGACAACCATCAAAACCTTGTGGAAGTACCGAATGACTATCTCTCTTGAGTGCCCAAAGTTATGGGCAATCTTGCGGTTCCTTAGATTGTGCCCAAGGGTGTGGAGGAACATCACTAGTTGTTCCTCTAACTTCAAGTGGATCGTATCTCTCAAGCTTCCTTTCAGCGTTAGAATACGAGCTAGAGAAAAGAAGGCTGCCCTACTCATCTGAATCTGATCATGACAATCCATCTCATTCGAATGAATAATGTCTCTACAAAAGAAATTTTCTTTTCTTATTCGTCTACCCATTTGACTGCCTTCTCGAGCTACCAGTACTTTGGCTATGCCAACAAAAGCAAAAAGAATTGTGAGAATGTGGGTGTACGTGGTCTTCCTAACTATGCTTCCTTGGACCTCTATACTCTCCATAGGATCCATCAATGACCTGAAAGGTGGACAATTTAAACACTATCAGTTATGAGATATCAACTATCACCTATCGAGATACAACATGATTATTTGCTAGCCTCATTGCATTAAGAAGTCAATTATTTATTCAAATACAACAAGGAGTACCAACTATCGAGGATCATAAGCCCATAAAGAACAAATTACAATGTGTCATTATACTCCATGTAATCTATCTATACCAATGAAAGCATAATACTGATTCCATTTGTCTATATGTATACACACATGTATGTATATATGTATGTGCACACACATGTATGTATGCATGTACATACACACACACATGTATGCATGTATGTACATACACACACATGTATGTATGCATGTACGTATGTACACATACATGTATGTATGTGTGTATGTACATACACACACATGAATTTATGTATGTATGTATGCATGTATGTACGTACACGGACATGTATGCATGTATGTACGTACACACACACATGTATGCATGTATGTATGTAGACACACACACACATGTATGTATGTACACACACATGTATGTATGTGTGTACGTACGTACACACACATGTATGTATGTATGTATGTATGCATGTACACACATGTATAAATGTACATACACATGTAGGTATGTACACATACACATGTACAAACTATAACCTGAATTTGGGCTTTTATGAATGTGTTTTAATAAATTGTCGGGTCCACTGAAACTGAGGCTCATCTTTTAGAAGATAAAAAGTAGCATTGTTGGCAATGGGAATAGAGTTTCTTTCTGCATTGATCTATACATAGTTTGAAATCATGGCTTTTATCTATACATAGTTTATGACCTCATAAGTATGTTGAATGATTTTGCATGGATCAATACATACTTGATATATCCATAGTTTAGTTGTTCATTTCATTGGCATGATTCACTTTGATTAATGGTATTGCATTGATCTCTCACATCACTATACTGGAACTCATTGGACTATTTTGCTAAACAGATTTGAACCACGATAAACTATGTATATGTCAACTATGTATAGATAAAAGCATGATTGCCATGTTTTGCTATTATGATTGGCACTATAATATATACGGGTAATCACATGATTACATACTGGAATTCATTATTGAGCACATATTGATTATGTATAGATAAAAGCCATGATTGCCATTGATCTATACATAGTTGATCCATACATAGTTTATGACTTGTCTCTATTTAATGATATTGCATTCATCTCTCACAGTAGTATACTAGAACTCATTACTGGCAAGAAACTGTCGTAAAGTTTAGTTGTTCATTTCACTGGTATTGATCTCTCACAACACTATACTGAAAGTCATTAGTGAGCATATATTGACTATTTTGTCAAATAGATTCTAAACAAACTGTTACAACATATATTGGATTGTTTTGCTAAACAGATTTGAACCATGATAAACTACGTATAGGTCAACTATATATAGATAAAAGCCATGATTGTCATGTTTTGCTTGATTGACACTATGATATATACAGGTAATCACATGAGCACACATTGGAATTCATTATTAAGCACATATTGAGCACATATTGATTATGTATAGATTAAAGCCATGATTGCCATTGATCTATACATAGTTTATGACTTGACTCTATTTAATGGTATTGCATTAATCTCTCACAACAGTATATTAGAACTCATTATTGGCAAGAAACAGTTAGAAAGTTTAGTTATTCATTTCACTGGTATTGATCTCTCAGAGCACTATACTGGAATTTATTAGTGAGCACAAGTTTATGACTTGGCTCTATTTAATGATATTGCATTCATCTCTCACAACAACATACTAGAACTCATTACTGGCAAGAGACTGTTACAAAGTTTGGTTGTTTATTTCACTGGTATTGATTTCTCACAGCACTATAGTGAAATTTATTAGTGAGCACATATTGACTATTTTGCTAAACAGATTTAAAACAAACAGTCAGAAACTGTTACAAAGTTTAATTTTTCATTTCACTGGTATTGATCTCTCACAACACTATATTCGAATTTATTAGTGAGCAAATATTGACTATTTTAAAAACAAATTTGAAACAAACAGTTACCACATATATTGACTAAATTGCTAGGCAAATAGTAGATAGAAATATAACCATGATAAACTATGTATAGGTCAGCTATGTATAGATAAAAGCTATTGATATACTTGTAAATTTCATTGCTGAGTACAAAAAATTAAAACTTTAACTATGATATATACAAGTAATCAGAGTTAAACATACTGGGACTCATTCCTGAGCATATATTTTAACTAGTTTTCTAAGCAGACCTGCAACACGCAGTTACGTTTGAATGAACAAAAAAAACTTAAAAAAATTCAGTATGCAAAGGTGGGTGTGAGAAGAGAATCGTTTATCGCCGCCGCCGTTCAAAGCGGAGAAGAGAAATCGCAAAAAATGCCATGGCCACACGAAACCACGACCACAGAAAACCCACAAACCCAGCAAACGACCATAGCCCAACAAACGCAGCAAACCAAAAACCCTCGCCTTCGCACAACAAAGCACGAAAACAACACAACCGTCGTCTTCCAAAAAATCCAATTTGTTATTCTAAAAACCTAAGGCGGATTTGGCGGACCTGACGATTTATTCAACCGCATTCATAAAAACCCAAAACCTGGTTTTCATTTCAACTTCCACTTATTTCCAAGAAGTTTCTTCCAATTTTTGAACAAAATTGGTAAACGAAATCCGAAACCGGGTTATGCGTTTGATGAACCAGACGCCACCATTTTCCTCTATAACCTGATTTTGGCGCTGAAAACCCTATTCCGCGCCCGGTATTCCCGTAACCAAACGGGGCCTAAAAGCTCAAACCGGTTTCCTATGTGTACACGTACACGATTATTATAGAAAAGAGCGTTTTATATTCTCACATTTTGCAAATTATGATATGACTTTGCATTTTGATCTCCCTGTCTAATCTTTAATTGGAGGCTACTAAAAACATGTCCCAATCCTCCGCTGGATGATAACCATGAACGCCCTTTCCCAACCTTACTGTACACCTTCAAAATTATCCATCGCTCACTCCACTCCTCCGCGTCAATCGACCTGATAATTATTGCAGCACTTTGCTGATTGCCGTTGCAGAAGGGAAGAGAGGAGAGGGGGGGAAAGAAAAAGGGGTTACAATCAGCGAGGGTTCGAATCCGGGCAGCTGCCATGTCTGCAGCAGTCTGTGGGAAGCGTCTGTCGCCTTTCGAGGGATCGCCTCCCCTTGTTGCCAAAAGACTTCGTTATTCCTCAATAACATCTACACCGTCCCTCCCTTCTCCTCATACTGATAATTTGGCAAAGCTCATTGCGCTTTTTCCGGCTATGGATCCTCAGGTCGGTTGCTTGTATGCTGCATTTTGTTTTCTCCGAAGATCAGTTCTGGCTTTAGAGTTAAATAAAGAAATGCGCCCGTTCTGTATGTAAATATATGTATTTTATGGTTAAGGGCAAGTGGACCCATTTTTCATCAAATCAGAGCTTTCTCGCGGCTTTAAGGTTTTCGATCGTCTGCTCGTGGGGATCGAAATCGAGTCAAGTTCTGGCGATGTTTCTAAGGTTAAATCGGTACACCTTAGGGTTCTATAGTTTGTTTTTTTTATTTTTGGGTTAAAATAAAAAAAACCCAATAACTGATGTTTCCAGGGTTAAATAATTAGAATTTATGGGTTCAAAAAATTAATTTGAGGTTTAGATTCTGTTAAGAGTGATTAATCTGAAAAGTAAAATACTTTTCTGTTGCCCGAGACGTAGGTTTTCTACACAGTGATGCGTCTCTGCCCTTTTTGCTCCACGTATCGGATGCGGGGATGCACTGGGGACTTGGTGACTCCGCCCCCTGTCCCCAGCAGCACCATTGGATTCCGTCAGCTCCATTGAGGATGGGGGATGTCCCAGTGTTGACAATTTGCTGATTGGACTATTTATGTTTGATGTTTGATGTTCCAATTCAGTACAATGTTAAGTAGTCACTCTTTTCCATCTTTATATCTTATATTGCACTACATCTTTTCATAACTAGCGTTTTAAGTACCATATGTATAGTATATACAATTCCTTTGTCCTTTACCATCGACCCCTCGCCATCCCCAAATTAAAACCCCTTTGTCCCCTGTCCCAGAAACTTGTCCAACCGTTGCGTCTGCTCGTGAGGATCGAAATCAAGTCAAGTTTTGGCGATTAAGGTTAAATTGGTGCACCTCAGGGTTCCATAATTTTTTCCTTTTCTTGGGTTTAAATCTAAATATAGTGGTTTATTTAAAAATCAGATAAATGATGTTTCTAAGTTTAAATAATTAGATTTTATGGGTTCAAAAAATTAATTTGAGGCTTAAATTGTGATAAAGCAATTTAATTGAGAAGTGAAGCACTTTTTTGTTGCCTAAGCCATAGGTTTTCTATTTGTTGCTCCTGAGTATGCACGCCCTATTTAAGTGGCAAGTAAATAAATTTTACGATTAAATTCATAACATTTCAAGGGATTGAATTCATGAATTTCAAGGGTTTAAATCCAAATGGAGCAATACATTAAGGCTTTTACTGTGATTAAACTTAGGGATAAGGGATTTAGTTAAGGTTGGATATATAAATGTCATGGTTTAATATGAAGATAGTGTAAAAGAAAAAAATGTATTGATGCAATAACATATTACTAGTAGGATTAGATATGAAAGCATGGAGGGAGTTGTAATGTCCCTAGTCTTGACAATTAATTAAATTAATTTTTATTAGGCTGTAATTTTTTTTCTTCAAATGATGACTCAATATTAATTAATTTAATTAAATAATATTCAATAGTAAAATATCACAAAATGTTGCTTTATCAAATAAAGTTCCTCGAATAAGATTGAAATTAAAGAGGAATAAGTTGACCTAATATTTTAGATACTTCTTGGAGTTCTTTGTAAGGAGGACGGGATGGAGGCAAAAGTATGTTTTTTGGATTTGATCATATACACGAAACTTTTGTATAAAGCACATCCTGGAGGACGAAAGCCTTCAAAAGATGGTGAGAAGGGTAGGACAAAACCTAGCTCTTCCTAAAGGGTGAATTTTTGACAAGGTCACGGTTAGGCAAATATATAAAGTCTCCAATTAGAGATCAACGTGTGAGAGTTATTGAAAAAAAAATTTGCTTCTATTTTGGGAAACAAGGATGTTGTACTTCAAATATTTATTATATCTTTTGGTGTTGAGCTTTATTAGGAGTTTATTACATATTTTGAGTATTATTTGGCAAATGATTTGTGGTTCCTAACTTTCTTGTCGAGGCAGTTCTCATATTTGTTGTAAAGAATGTAAAGGCGTGTTTCAAATGATTAATTGATGCTTATATTTATTGTCTCAATGATTTATTGAAAGCCAAACTTTGTTAGTGACACTCATATGATATAACAAGTTGGAGATTATATTGTTGGGCTACATAAGAAGCTGCTTGATGAATGTAAGATAATGTTTGGAAATATTAGTAAAGTTATCGTTGGGAGAATAATGTGTTGAATAAGTATTTGTTAGTTATATTTTATACTTCTAATGTTCTTGTCATTAATAATTCTTGTTGAAAGTGAAGCCTATTAGGGCAAAAGATATTTTTTTTTGCTGATGAGTATTTTGATTAATGATCGCCTAAGGGGAATGAATATTATGAGGGGATGATGAGCATCATCTTTGGCAACTTGTGAGTGATTGGTCACTAAAGCTTACAAAAATACACAACAATTCTGATTCGTCCATATTCAGATTTTGTCTTCATTAATATCTGCTTTAGAGTTCTGTGGGTTTCTATTGCGACGTTATCACACATTGTCCCATTGTAAACGAGGACTCCTAATTTTTCACTTTTTAGGGTTTTGTTGAAGTGTTTCAGTTTTAGTTTTCAGTCTCTTGCAAGTGCAAAGTTTAGGAGATACAATCAAAATTTAGAGTTTTGCCAATTCAAGAGTGTTCATCAAAAAGTGAAATGAAAAAGGCATGATCAAAAGTGTATTATGATGCTATAAAGGGGTTCAAATTGGTCAGGGGAGGAAGATCAACATTGCTTAAGGTCTATTCTAGCAACTTCCATTTAATAAGATCAACATTGTTTTTGGTTTTTTTGGAAGCTATTTTTTTTTGAAAACCCGAGGCCAATTCAAGATCTTCTCTTTTTCGTTGCTTTTTTCTAAATTTAGAAAGTTTTTTTGTTCCTATTATTAGAACTTTATTTTTTGGGTAAAGCTTGAGGTTGTGCCTACAATTAAGAAAATTGTGAAAATTCTAGATTTCAAGAATTCATCGAATTTTGTGGAAAAATGCAGTTCGCAAGACCAAGTTCACCTATTTTTTGAAGTTAATTGAAAAATGGTTAGTGTTTGGCAAATCCTTATTCCGCCTAATAAGGTAAAAGAAGGAAAATCATTGAGTACGCTCAAAATGTGACCTCTCAAGAAAGATTCCTTAATGCAATATCATGTGAAGTTTGATCAAAGAAAGGAAATCACTATTCAACCCAAAGGCAAAATGAGGAAAATGCTCAATATCATGTGAAGTTTGATCAAAGGAAGGAAATCACTATTCAACCCAAGGCAAAATGGGGAAATCCCACAATAGATGTATTTTGCTCAACTTTGAGGATAATTGTAAAAATTCTTAAGGCATTCCACTTGAAGAATTTGACTAAGGCAAAAAAATTCTCATCTCACCTAATGTAAAATGAGGAAAATCCTCAAAACCATGTGAATTTTGAGTGAGGAAGGAAATCCTTATTCCACCATGGCAAAACACAAAAAATCCATAAGTGATTACAAAAACTGCTCAACTTTGGGAAAGCATGAAGTTTGCCTAAGGAATAGAAATTCTTATTCTACCCAAGGTAAAACAAGGAAAATTCCTCAAATCATGGCTGCGTCCCCTCACAAGGAGAGAGAGTTTTAAAATCAGTGTAATAACCCCAATAGGGTTATAACTTCTTCAAACACCAAAAATCTTTATATTTTCAGTTGTTTGACATTTCGTCAAACACTTTGAAAGCAAACTCTGATACCACTGTAATACCTCTCTTCAAATCTGCTCTCAAAGATGCTGATTGAAGGCTCAAAGAATTTTGTTAAACAATTCACATGCAAGAGACATATTGTAATAACCCCAATAGGTTATAACTTCTTCAAACACCAAAAATCTTTATACTTCAGTTGTTTGACATTTTGTCAAAGACTTTGCAAGCAAGCTCTGATACCACTGTAATGACCCTCTTCAAATTTCCTCTCAAAAATGTTGATGAAAGCTCAAGAAATTTCATCAAACAATTCACATGCAAGGGACTTATGACTGATTTAGTATTTCAGCTGGCTTTAAATGACTTTTTTTTCAATTTGCATCAATGAGAATCTTGTGCTAGAAGACTACAATGGACTACACAATGACCTAACATGAGTGTGCTACTAATTTTGACAATATTCAGTGCATATATATGATCTAAGCATGAGAAATGAACACCTACAGCTAACTGACATTTTTACAAACAGTTGGTGTGCAAACTAACTAGCTGATAAATAATGATATTGAATTGCTTAAATGACACCAGCAACTATTATCTTCTTAATTTGCAATGAAATTTCTAATACAATGCTCATGAAATGTGGCCAAGACTTTTGGCATTTATATGGATTACAAAATGATAATGCTGGTATAATGCACACTTACAGTTGAAACCTATAACACCCTAAAAACAATACTAATAAAGGAACCTGGTTGTAATAATTTTCTTCAATGCTGTCCCTTCTGCTTTGCTTTTCCGATTTGCTTTTTTGAACTGCTTTTTCGGATTGCTTTTCGAGCTGCTTTTTTCGAGCTGCTTTTTCGATTCCACTTTTTTCGGACTGCTTTTTCAGCTTGCTTTTTCGGTTCCGCTTTTTCGGACTGCTTTTTCATATCTGCTACCCTGTTGAATCTCAAGACCATATCTTTCAATAGCGTCAAGATTTCTTGCTTGAAGGGATTTCGTCCTTCAAACTATTGAGACATAATCTCCAAAAAATTTGCCAATTTTTTTGATATTTCCAACCATCCTTAAAAGAAGCTCTTCCATTTCTTTTATAGTGTTCTCACAAGAGCTTCATCTTTCGTTTTCTCAATGTGGGATAAAACATAACTCCCTTTATGTAACTTATGTCTCCAATGTGTTATAAAATAAAGGGGACTCTTTTAATTTAAATATTTTTCACAAACTATAGTCTATGCATTAATAAAGTTAAATATTTAAATTTAATTTTATAAAATAGCTTTATCAATGCAAAACAAATCTTATCAATAATAAACAAGTCTTCTTGCCGATTTTAAACAATTACTATTGACATACCACTGCCATTGGATGTCCACCCATGCCCAAGATGACTTACTATAAATAGTAAGTATGCCCAAAGTTGCCTCAAAACCCCTCAGAAAGATCTGCAACTGAAACTATCTAGGCCAAATGGCCTCTAAGCCCCTTTAATGTCTTGGTTAGTCTATGGGACCGTGGGGGAAATAGGCTAATGACAACATCATGCTATGAATGCTAAAAATGGGACATTACAGTTCGCCCTTCCCAAAATTGCTTGTCCCCAAGCAATGACCGAACAACAACCCAATCAATCCACCTGAATCCCAAATGTAGTCATGAACTATATTGCTGTTAGTCAACATAGGCTCCTGCAACAACCTCTGAAAATTAACCAAGAGGAATCCATAATCAAATTGGCGAATACAACTCACCCAAACTCCAAAGTCAGGAACCCATGAGAAACAAGCTCTCGAAATATCAGAACTCATCTTTCAATTTGCATCAATGAGAATCTTGTGCTAGAAGACTACAATGGACTACACAATGACCTAACATGAGTGTGCTACTAATTTTGACAATATTCAGTGCATATATATGATCGAAGCATGAGAAATGAACACCTACAACGAACTGACATTTTTATAAACAGTTGGTGTGCAAATTAACTAGCTGATAAATAATGATATTGAATTGCTTAAATGACACCAGCAACTATTATCTTCTTAATTTGCAATGAAATTTCTAATACAATGCTCATGAAATGTGGCCAAGACTTTTGGCATTTATATGGATTACAAAATGATAATGCTGGTATAATGCACACTTACAGCTGAAACTTATAACACTCTAAAAACAATACTAATAAAGGAACCTGGTTGTAGATGGCTGTAATAATTTTTTTCAATGTTGTCCTTTCTGCTTTGCTTTTTCGAACTGCTTTTTCGGATTGCTTTTTGACCTGCTTTTTTCGGTTCCGCTTTTTTCGGGCTGCTTATTTGATTCCGCTTTTTTCGGCTTGCTTTTTCGGTTTCGCTTTTTCGGACTGCTTTTTCGTATTTGCTTTTTCAGACTGCTACCCTGTTGAATCTCAAGACCATATCTTTCAATAGCGTCAAGATTTCCTGCTTGAAGGGATTTCGTCCTTCAAACTATTGAGACATAATCTCCAGAAAATTTTTCAATTTCTTTGATATTTCCAACCATCCTTAAAAGAAGCTCTTCCATTTCTTTTATAGTGTTCTCACAAGAGCTCCATCCTTCGTTTTCTCAATGTGGGATAAAACATAACTCCTTTTATGTAACTTATGTCTCCAATGTGTTATAAAATAAAAGGGACTCTTTTAATTTAAATATTTTCCACAAACTATAGTCTATGCATTAATAAAGTTAAATATTTAAATTTAACTTTATAAAATAACTTTATCAATGCAAAACAAATCTTATCAATGATAAACAAGTCTTCTTGCCAATTTTAAACAATTACTATCGACATAGCACTGCCATTGGATGTCCACCCATGCCCAAGATGACTTACTATAAATAGTAAGTATGCCCAAAGTTGCCTCAAAACTCTTCAGAAAGACTTGCAACTGAAACTATCTAGGCCAAATGGCCTCTAAGCCCCTTTAATGTCTTGGTTAGCCTATGAGACCGTGGGGGAAATAGGCTAACGACAACATCATGCTATGAATGCTAAAAAGGGGACATTACAGTCCGCCCTTCCCAAAATTGCTTGTCCCCAAGCAATGACCGAACAACAACCCAATCAATCCACCTGGATCCCAAATGTAGTCATGAACTATACTGTTGTTAGTCAACATAGGCTCCTGCAACAACCTCTGAAAATTAACCAAGAGGAATTCATAATCAAATTGGCGAATACAACTCACCCAAACTCCAAAGTCAGGAACCCATGAGAAACAAGCTCTTGAAATATCAGAACTCATTTTTCAATTTGCATCAATGTGAATCTTGTGCTAGAAGACTACAATGGACTACACAATGACCTAACATGAGTGTGCTACTAATTTTGACAATATTCAGTGCATATATATGATCTAAGCATGAGAAATGAACACCTACAGCCAACTGACATTTTTACAAACAGTTGGTGTGCAAACTAACTAGCTGATAAATAATGATATTGAATTGCTTAAATGACACCAACAACTATTATCTTCTTAATTTGCAATGAAATTTTTAATACAATGCTCATGAAATGTGGCCAAGACTTTTGGCATTTATATGGATTACAAAATGATAATGCTGGTATAATGCACACTTACAGCTGAAACCTATAACACCCTAAAAACAATACTAATAAAGTAACCTAGTTGTAGATGGCTGTAATAATTTTCTTTAATGTTGTCCTTTCTGCTTTGCTTTTTCGATTTGCTTTTTCGAACTGCTTTTTTGGATTGCTTTTCGACTTGCTTTTTTTGGTTCCACTTTTTTCGGGCTGCTTTTTCGATTCCGCTTTTTTCGGACTATTTTTTCGGCCTGCTTTTTCGGTTCCCTTTTTCGGACTGCTTTTTCAGACTGCTACCCTGTTGAATCTCAAGACCATATCTTTCAATGGCGTCAAGATTTCTAGCTTGAAGGGATTTCGTCCTTCAAACTATTGAGACATAATCTTCAGAAATTTTCCAATTTCTTTGATATTTCCAACCATCCTTAAAAGAAGCGCTTCTATTTCTTTTATAGTGTTCTCACAAGAGCTCCATCCTTCGTTTTCTCAATGTGGGATAAAACATAACTCCCTTTATGTAACTTATGTTTCCAATGTGTTATAAAATAAAGGGGACTCTTTTAATTTAAATATTTCTCACAAACTATAGTTTATGCATTAATAAAGTTAAATATTTAAATTTAACTTTATAAAATAGCTTTATCAATGCAAAACAAATCTTA
The DNA here is from genome assembly GCA_028749045.1 of Cupressus sempervirens. Classification (NCBI taxonomy): domain Eukaryota; kingdom Viridiplantae; phylum Streptophyta; class Pinopsida; order Cupressales; family Cupressaceae; genus Cupressus; species Cupressus sempervirens. Next base: position 737,671,666 of record CM053786.1, read on the forward strand.
TCAATGATAAACAAGTCTTCTTGCCGATTTTAAACAATTACTATCGACATACCACTGCCATTGGATCTCCACGCATGCCCAAGATGACTTACTATAAATAGTAAGTATGCTCAAAGTTGCCTCAAAACTCCTCAGAAAGACCTGCAACTGAAACTATCTAGGCCAAATGGCCTCTAAGCCCCTTTAATGTCCTGGTTAGCCTATGGGACCGTGGGGGAAATAGGCTAACGACAACATCATGCTATGAATGCTAAAAAGGGGACATTACACATATGACTGATATAGTATTTCAGCTTGCTTTAAATGACTTTTTTTCAATTTGCATCAATGAGAAACTTGTGCTAGAAAACTCAAAATGGACTACACAATGACCTAACATGAGTGTGCTCCTAATTTTGACAATATTCAATGCATATATTATGATCTAAGCATGAGAAAAGAACACCTACAACCAACTGGCATTTTTGCAAACAGTTGGTATGCAAACTATCTAGCTGATAAATAATGAGATTGAATTGCTTAAATGACACCAGTAACTATTATCATTTTGATTGCAATCAAATTTCTAATACAATGCTGATGAAATATGGCCAAGACTTTGGCATTTACATGGATTACAAAATGACAATGCTGGTCTAATGCACACTTACAACTGAAGCTTATAATACCCTAAAAAAATCAATACTAACAAAGGAACCTGGTTGTAGATGGCTGTAATAATTTTTCTTCAATGCTGCCCTTTCTGCTTTACTTTTTCGAACTGCTTTTTCGGCCTACTTTTATGGTTCCGCTTTTTTCGCTTGCTTTTTCGATTTCGTTTTTTTTGCTTGCTTTTTCGATTCCGCTTTTTTCGCCTACTTTTTCGGTTTGCTTTTTCGATTCCGTTTTTTCCGCTTGCTTTTTCGATTTCGCTTTTTCCGCTTGCTTTTTCTGTTCCACTTTTTCGTTCCTGCTTTTTCGGATTGCTACCCTGTTGAATTTCAAGACCATATCTTTCAATGGCGTCAAGATTTTCAGCTTGAAGGGATTTCGCCCTTCAAACTATTGAGATATAACCTCCAGAAAATTCTCCAATTTCTTTGATATTTCCAACCATGCTTAAAAGAAGCTCTTCCATTTCTTTTATAGTGGTTTCACAAGAGCTCCATCCTTCGTTTTCTCAATGTGGGATAAAACATAACTCCCTTTATGTAACTTATGTCTTTAATGTGTTATAAAATAAAAGGGACTCTTTTAATTTAAATATTTCCCACAAACTATAGTCTATGTATTAATAAAGTTAAATATTTAAATTTAACTTTATAAAATAACTTTATCAATGCAAAACAAATCTTATCAATGATAAACAAGTTTTCTTGCCGATTTTAAACAATTACCATCGACATACCGCTGCCACTGGATGTCCACCCATGCCCAAGATGACTTATTATAAATAGTAAGTATGCCCAAAGTTGCCTCAAAACCCCTCAGAAAGACTTGCAATTGAAACTATCTAGGCCAAATGGCCTCTAAGCCCTTTTGATGTCCTGGTTAGCCTACGGGATCATGGGGAAATAGGTTAACGACAACATCATGCTATGAATGCTAAAAAGGGGACATTACAGTCCGCCCTTCCCAAAATTGCTTGTCCCCAAGCAATGGTCGAACAACAACCCAATCAATCCACCTGGATCCCAAATGTAGTCATGAACTATAGTGCTGTCAGTCAACATAGGCTCCTGCAACAACCTGTGAAAATTAACCAAGAGGAATCCATAAATGAATCGTGAATCACGGTGTATTTGAACTCCAAATCCACTACTGCCACAGTCAGGAACCCACGAGGCACAAACTCTCAAAATATTAGACCCCAAGTAGAGTAGATCACCCAAACTGTCAACATAATAAACAACATCCACACAACCCACCGTGTTATGTGGAATGCACACTCCAACTCTGCTACAATAGTGACCACTCCCACATGAAACTGCACCAAATACAGAGAATCCACACACTGTACATCTGTTGCAGTTAACACAACTCTGCAGATTACCGACCACTGTCTCATAACCATAACACCCATGCACTGCTGATGGTGAATAGTCATTACACGATAGATAGCAAAAATGAGAGCCCAGTCCAAACCTGTCTGCCATCAACTCCTCAACACATGGATCAAAAGCAAACCGATGAACATATCCTTTAGTATAATGCCGGTAAAAAGAACCAATCTCAGTCAAAGACTCATCTTGCAGACGTGATATGACCAACTGTGACTGATCATCAGCTAAGTCAGAGGATGATATAGCCAAGAGTACAGAATCAACAACATCACTAGTCTCTGTGCCCTCCAAGTCAAACATATCACTGTGCTCAGCTGCAGCGCCCAACTCAGTTGAACCTGCCTCCAGTGGAAATGGACCAAATATGCCAATAGTAGTGTCGTGGACAGATATATCCTCATCTCCACTACCTCTATCAACCTCGACCATGGACATCCGCGGATCACTAGACACCACAGTCCGTGATTGTACAGAATTTGGTAAAGACTGAAGTCACTCTAACTCCATGGTCACCTTAGCCAAATGAAACTGTGACTCCTCGAAAGCCAACTGTGTACTCTCAAGAATGTCAGAAGTCACCTCGAGCTGCTGAGTAAGCTCACTCACCTCATCTTCCTTGGCCAATAATGCATCGTATGCTGTACTCCCCCACTCCATAAGATAATCTCTATCGACTACCAATTGCATATAATTTTGTCTCAGAATCCGGATAGCCTCCCATAAAGAGTGGATCTCTGTCAAGGAAAGATAATTGCCTCCCTACTCATCACTAGTAGGAGAATCCCATCCATAAATTGCTAACAACTGACGAGCAGCATCGAAATGCTCGCAAGTGATAGAAATGTCTCGCTCACCAACTCTCAGCTGACTAGACACATGATTGTGCCGATTGGTCGAACTTCTATACTCTATCCCTGGTACACTGTCCAAAGGAGTAACCTCAGAATAGCTATCATCTGTAATACTCAGATCCTGGGACTCTTCTGTAGACTCTATCATATCTGAGAAATCATCAACCCATTCCAACAAGAATGGTCGACTGGATATATGAACAATGCCCAACACAGGTGTGTAAAAACTAAATCCAGCATCAAACAAGTTGCTGACATGGATGAGAACTACACCTGGCAAACTACTAATCAAGTCCATGATGGTGCAATAGATACTACTACCAAGGAATGATAGATATCTCTGGTCAAAACGATCCCAAGTACTAAGATAAGGATCCCAACATCTAATCCATGAACGAAAACCAGCTGGCAATTCAAGTAAACTTCTCACCTGAGTATTGTGAACAATACCAACTGACTTCACGCACCTGTCTACAATCTTTGAATTCGGAGTGTGAATGCTAGACATACTCATATCATCATCATGTGACTCCACTGTTAAAGAAAACTGAGTCCCTGCTATACGCGCTAACTCCCGAACTGAAATCACCTCAAGACAAAGCTCGTCCACGTGTCTCTCAAAATCCTGGAGAGCCAACCGAGTACACACCAAGGAATTTCGAGTATCCTCCAGCTCATGAAAAAGCCAGTCAACCTCCTTCTCCTCCTTCTTCACTGCATCTTCCTTGATTTGTTGTAAGTCGTCACAAGAAGAACCTGTTGTGACTCCTTTCTGTCTCTCCTCTATCTCATGTGAAGAAGCATCCAACTGTGCTTGATACTCATTTTTTGCAAAGTCTTGAATGCTCACTTTTTGATCAACTGTACTATCCTCAAACATGATAGTATCCTCAACTGCTGTAACTTCATCTAGCCCAACTGTACTGGAATCACTATCTGTGTCAATCGCACAATCCGGTGTGCCTGTGATATCACCTTCTGGCTCAACCTGCACAACGTCTGTAACCCCTTCTACCTGTGAAGATGATGCAAATAAACCATTACCTGAAGATGTGCTAATGTCTCCTTGTATTGAATCAGCATGTCTGTTAAATTTCTCATACAAATTTTTGCCTGTCATAGGGAAGGTACGATCCTTAAGCCTATCAAAACGTTCAATCAGTCTCTCCTTAAACTCCACATAGGAGGTAATGTGTGCATGACCCGTAGTGACCATACCATGATGCCACCACTTGTCTGCTAACCCATCCAGGTGAATTGCTGCATACTTAATAGCTTCTTCCTCAGGCATAGGGTTCATTTGAAAATATGTGTCAAGCTTTTGAACCCAAGCTCTTGCTGTAGACTTCCCTGAGCCATCATAATATGGTAACTGAAGTTTCCCTACTTTCTTCCGTAACTCATAGCTCTGGTTCTTGTTATGTCCACGTGGCATATGCTTCATCCGCACATCTATATACTCCCTAAAGGTAATTGCAGCTATAAAATCTGGACCTCCGGCTTCCCAATCTCTCCTCAGCTGGTCCTGTATATCAGTGATCTGGGGCTCTAGTACGGGCTGCTCTGGAGCTCTAGGAGGAAATGTTGGAACCATGGGCCTCGAACTCACTGTCTTAGTTTGCTGGGGTGCATGACCGAAATTGTTCTCAACTTGTTCGCCTCCATTATGTGCCCCATCCTGATTATTACCATTCTAATTATTACCATTCTGATTATTTCCTCCAACCACATTAGCATTCAACCCCATTTGACGAGCCATCACCTGCATCATAAGTTCAAATCTCTGACTCTGTTCCTGTGCTCTTTGCTCTGCTGATCGCTGTCCCTGTGTCTAATAATTGTAAGAATCTTTCCTTTCCCTGATCTGGACCGACATTCATTTTGTCAAACATTTTTCTCTCTCTGGCTAATCCAAATTCCCTATAAGACCTCCACAGGATGGCAGGACTTATAGCTCTGATACCACTGTAATGACCCCAACAGGTTATAACTTCTTCAAACATCAAAAATCTTTATACTTCAGTTGTTTGACATTTCGTCAAACACTTTGCAAGCAAGCTCTGATACCACTATAATAACTCCATTAGGGTTATAACTTCTTCAAACACCAAAAATCTTTATATTTTCAGTTGTTTGACATTTCGTCAAACACTTTGCAAGCAAGCTCTGATACCACTGTAATACCCCTCCTCAAATCTGCTCTCAAAGATGCTGATTGAAGGCTCAAAGAATTTTGTCAAACAATTCACATGCAAGAGACATATGACTGATACAGTATTTTAGCTTGCTTTAAATGACTTTTTTTCAATTTGCATCAATGAGAAACTTGTGCTAGAAGACTCAAAATGGACTACACAATGACCTAACATGAGTGTGCTCCTAATTTTGACAATATTCAGTGCATATATTATGATCTAAGCATGAGAAAAGAACACCTACAGCCAACTGGCATTTTTGCAAACAGTTGGTATGCAAACTATCTAGCTGATAAATAATGAGATTGAATTGCTTAAATGACACCAGCAACTATTATCTTTTTGATTGCAATCAAATTTTTAATACAATGCTCATGAAATATGGCCAAGACTTTGGCATTTACATAGATTACAAAATGACAATGCTGGTATAATGCACACTTACAGCTGAAACTTATAATACCCTAAAAAAAACAATACTAACAAAGGAACCTGGTTATAGATGACTGTAATAATTTTCCTTCAATGCTGCCCCTTCTGCTTTACTTTTTCGAACTGCTTTTTCGGCCTGCTTTTACGGTTCTGCTTTTTCCGCTTGCTTTTTCGATTCCGTTTTTTCCGCTTGCTTTTTCGATTCCGCTTTTTCCGCCTGCTTTTTTGGTTCCACTTTTTCCGCTTGCTTTTTCGATTATGCTTTTTCCGCTTGCTTTTTCGGTTCCGCTTTTTCCGCCTGCTTTTTCGGTTCCGTTTTTTTGGACTGCTTTTTCGGATTGCTACCCTGTTGAATCTCAAGACCATATCTTTCAATGGCGTCAAGATTTTCAGCTTGAAGGGATTTCGTCCTTCAAACTATTGAGACATAACCTCCAGAAAAATCTCCAATTTCTTTGATATTTCCAACCATGCTTAAAAGAAGCTCTTCCATTTCTTTTATAGTGTTCTCACAAGAGCTCCATTTTTCGTTTTCTCAATGTGGGATAAAACATAACTCCCTTTATGTAACTTATGTCTCCAATGTGTTATAAAATAAAAGGGACTCTTTTAATTTAAATATTTCCCACAAACTATAGTCTATGTATTAATAAAGTTAAATATTTAAATTTAACTTTATAAAATAGCTTTATCAATGCAAAACAAATCTTATCAATGATAAACAAGTCTTCTTGCCGATTTTAAACAATTACCATCGACATACCGCTGCCACTGGATGCCCACCCATGCCCAAGATGACTTACTATAAATAGTAAGTATGCCCAAAGTTGCCTCAAAATCCCTCAGAAAGACCTGCAACTGAAACTATCTAGGCCAAATGGCCTCTAAGCCCTTTTAATGTCCTGGTTAGCCTACGGGACCGTGGGGAAATAGGCTAACGACAACATCATGCTATAAATGCTAAAAAGGGGACATTACAATCAACATGGAAATTAACTTGGAGAATTCTAGAGGAAATGGACTCATAATTCTAAGAGAAAGCGAAATGAAATCAAGGGAGTCATTTTGAAGAAAGCAAATTTGAAAAAAACTAAGGAGAGAAGAAACAAATTGATTAAAAAATAACAAGAAAAATTGGTGCAAAAAAAAAGAAAAGAAAGCAAAATGCTTTAGAGCAAAAGAAAATCAACTTGAGGGAAAGAAAGAAGAAAGAGAGAAGAAAGCAATAGTTTTTTTTATAGAAAAAGAACAAGTTTTTTTTAAGGAGATTGATCCTTTGAAGAAAGCAAAGTGTTTTTAAGAAGAAATTGGTCAAGTCTAATAAAACATGCTGAAGCTGATGAAGTCTCTTCAAGAAAGAAATTGATCAGATTTAGAGGAGAATTAAAGAAGAGAAAACTCAGAGAAAAACAAAGGAATAAATCAGAGTTCGATCTCTCCATGAGCATTCATAATTCCTGTAAATACATGGACTAAATATTTCATTCTTTACAAGTAAGAAAATACAGCTCTAGATTTAGTAATGGTTTCCTGATCTTGAAGCAAAGTGAAGGGTTTTGGATGATTTTTAGAGGAAATCTTATGGTTGTGAAGTAATTCCTTGGCACAAATCAATTTTTTTGGTGAAATTTTCATGATTGTTGAAGGTTTCCATTCAATAATTTCCATATACTTTCAAGATTAGAGGCATTTCATAAGTTAAATCTCCCGATTTTCGAAAGGTTTTCTAATCTTCTTGTCAACATTTAATGAATTTGTGCATACCTGAAGAGATTTTCCAGTCCAAGTTTATGATTTCCATATATTTTGAGCAGAATTCATTAATTTAGGAAAGATTTTGGACAAATTCGTTGTTGCTTTTTTGTGTTACATTCTTAATTCTTGATTAAAAATTCAAAGAGACATTGAATGTAAAGTAAAATTAGACTATGTATAAAATTCATACATAACATTCTTAGTAGCATAGCTCATTCCTTAGATTCTTCTTATAGGAGGTAGATGACAACTCAAGCGGGAATTTTGAGGAAATTGCAGATGAAAGTCCAAAGCCAAGGGAGCACAAATAGATTCCAAGATATCATCGAAATGGAAGAAGGTTTTAGTTACCAACCTTGGCCATGTGGACCTCATAGTTTCAATAATAGGATGTATTGTCTTGACGAACATCCTCCTTTGCATACAACTCAAAGAATGATAAGGAATGGAACTATCCAAACAACTAAATTTTTAGCAGCAGTAAAGTGCAATGAGTTGATTGTGGAATGTTTTAAACATTACAACATCGTAGGAAGGAAAATCATAGGACTTGATGGAAAAGTCTTGGCCTATCTTGGAGAAGAGGCCTTGAAAGAAGCTTTTGGTATTCCAGAATACAATTCCATAGTATTCAAGATTAAAGAAAAGTCTTAAAAAATTTATCAAGCACAACTTGATCTCCTTGGAGAAATTATCAACAAGCAATGGTTAGCAAAACCAAGGAGCTCATCATAGCACCTAACGGAAAAGTCTTGGCCCATTAAAGAAGCTTTTGGTATTCTAGAATACAATTCCACAGAATTCAAGATTAAAGAGAAGGCTTTAAAAATTTATCAAGCACAATCTGATCTCTTTGGAGAAATTATCAACAAGCAATGGTTAGAAAAACCAAGGAGCTGATCACAACAAAATGCCCAAGAAACTTTTTTGGACAAATCTCAAGGAAAAATGTGGATACCTTGTCTTCTTGCTTAACTAAGTCATGGGCAGCCCATCGGCCTCCCCATTTGAATTGTATATGTTTTATTTTATTGAAGAAATCACAATTGGAGTCAAGGTGATGAATTGGGTTAGAATTATTAGTGATAATTTAAATGAGCAACTAAGAGGATTGAAACTTAATAAAGCTTCCACTCTGAGTTCCTAACTCATTTACATGTTGGCAAGATCTTACGAGTATTTGGGATTGGATTGCATAATATAGGTGAAGTGGGAAATAATATAGGTCAAATTAAAGCATATGATTGCTACTCACAATTGCATTTAGAGGAGAAGTCCCACTTTAAACAAGTTAATGATGCATTCTGAATCCGTATCACCAAGAAATTGTAGGGAGGCACTCATCAACAATTATCACAAGAGGCCAAGAAGTTGAATAAGCATATTTGGATCTTGGTATATCCAATTCCTTAGTTTCACCAATTTGAGAATCCAAGGATTTGTAAGATGTCCTTATAGACTACTAGTCTATCCCACCAACAAGATAATAACACTAGAAGTTGTAAGATAAAAACATCTAAAAAAATTCAAAGAGCCAAGAAGAAGGTTAGAGATTCCTTTCCTGTTTTCATAGGAAAAATGTTGGAGTCGTGTTAATCAATACAAGTAGTAGAGAAAGTAGATCTAGATTTGTTATGGTTACCGAAGCAAACTTTGATCCCTATCACCATATTGGAATGGTAAATGGAAAGGAATACAAGTATAGAGTGGATATTAAAGATTTTTGGGCCAATTCAGCAGTGAATATGATACAAAGAGAAGAGTATGGTCAAGGATATTAGTGAATTTAATGAGGACATCTGAACTAGTTAGAAGATGATGGAGAAATACAACCAACCATGGTATGAAGAAGAAAAAGATGAGGATCTTCCTCCAATAAAATGGTTTGTTTTGAACTTGTGGATTTGACAACATAAATGAGGCCAGTTACATTGTATACCAATTGGTGGGTAGATCAACAAGTCATAGATTGAAGAAAAGGAAGATCAACTTTAGTTATGATTTTATGGGTGACATGGAAGAATATTCCTCCAATAATAATGAAGTGACCCACAATGCTGAGAAACTCAAGAGCATAAACTTGAGGAAAAGAAAAGATACAACTGAAAGTTCACTTAGAGCAGAAAGAGAGAAGGTTGTGAGAAAAATAAGTTAGATCAGGCCCATTCCCATGCCACACTTCATCCACGAGGGAGATTGATCAAAACAAGATACTAATTGCTGAAAATTAACCACAAGTGGAGATGAAAATTCCTTCTCCAGTTTGTAAAGAGCAGGTTACAAAACCAATTCATTAGGAAATTCAGGAACACTATTCCATCTCAACTATGGATTTAGAGAATGCTGAGTTTGATATTCTAGGAGGATGATTCTAGAAGGTGATGATATATTTGCATTCAGAGGAGTTGAGGAAGATAGGAAATATAATGACACTTTACAATCCTCAGTTCAGATTGGTTGAGAGATAGGATGAAAGAAAAGTATGTGCAAGTTGAGTCAGAAGATGATATAGAGAATTTTTATCTAGGTTAAGCAAAACTAAAGAAAAGAAGATAGCTAAGAAATTATCCATGATTGAAAGAAATAAGATAGGATCTTGCTTAGTTCATGTGGCAGTGCCAAGAGTTAAGAATTCAAAGGGAGATATTACTCTTGAAGAGCATGGCATAACATTTATCGACATAAGTGTAGCCACTAAGGAGCAAGAAACTTAGAATTTGGATGATTTAGTCAATGTTAGAATCTGAAAAGATTAATAACCCAGAAAACTAGTGCAAAGAGTAAATATCTAAACTATGAATGCAAATGATACAAAATCAAAATAGCATCATAGATTAGTCTCCAAGAGAGTAATGCAAATGCTGGAAGCAAAATAGCATTAAGAGGATGCAAAAACAAGAGATACAAATACAAGCCAGGTAGCATGCTTATATAGGCTAGGAAGAGGGAGGAGGTGGCAACACCAACCAATGAGGAGCAACCATCTATTGGACTAAAGATAGCAAAGTATCTTCCCAAGATAGCTAATGGATGCTCACATGTAGGAAGGTGACACCTCACAACCATTCACCTAATAAGACATGCTTTATTAACCTAAGCGAGATTATTAAAAGTGTAGGAAAAACCTATCAAAATAGGAAAAATAAAAAACTACACTAACACCCCCCCATAAGCGAAGCTTAGGTGGATGTAGAAATGGGTCCCGGCAAGTCAAGCCTGATGAGGTACCCATGTGCATAAAATTCCCCCAAAAGATGTAGCATCTCGCACCTCCAGCAAAGCTTGCAAATTTTGTCCGGTAGATCCACTTGCATCGAACAAGTTTTCTTCCCTTAGGAAAAAGGACAAGATCCCAAGTGTGGTTCCTCATCAAGGAACTATACTCTTCCTGCATAGCTGTATCCCACTCAAAAATATCAGAAGCCTCATGAAAGGACTGTGGATTTGAGGTAGTAGCAATGAAGATATGTAGAGCATCCTGGAATTGTGAACGAGTCTGCTTGGTGTCTGATGGATCCCCAACCCAATCACCTATAAACTGCAAGGTCTGTCTAGCCCAAAGTGGACCGGAAGATGGAGAATCTAGAGGAGAATCATCAACCTGTAAATGATGACTAGGAGAGGAAGGAGGTGAGTCCTCTGAATCACTCTCTGCATCAGAAGTGGAGGTAGAAGACTGCTCAAGTGAATCTGACCCATTAGAAGATCTATCATGTATTCCAAGTGACTCCAATGTCAAAGTAGAAGGCAACCCTATGACCATGCTCTTCTGGTTAAGCTGATGCAAGTAGTGGAAGTTAAGATGGCCAAACTGCTCATGCCATAATTTGCTCACATCATTAGAGTGAGTGAGTGAAACAGTCAAAGGAGGATCAGGAACAAAGTGAGAAAACATATAGAGTCGTGACTGATGATCTGCTCTCCCAACTGCAATTGTAGAATTATTGTGCAACTCACTTATCTCCACTGAACTAGGAGTGAACTCAACCCGCTTGCCTAAACCTGTGTGAGTGATCTGGTGTACCGATTGGAGATTAGTTGATAATGAGGGTACATAAGGAACATCATGGAATGTACCATCCCCCACATCAACAGACCCTCTCCCACACACCTCAACAAGAGTGTTATCACCCATCAAAATAGAAGGCATAGTACACGGCTCCAAGGATGCAAGTTCTTCCTTAGATGAAGCCATTTGGTGTGAAGCACCTGAATCAAGAACCCAAGTGGATGGTGAGGAAGTGACTGCAAAAAGGGCCTTGCCCTTTCCTTTCCCCTTGCTGTTTTCTTTTTCCTTGTTAGACCCTTCATTAGAACTTTGTTTGATAGACTCAGGAACACTGATATTATTCTTCTCAAGAATGTATGTCAAGTGATCAAGTTGTTTCTGCAAACATTTATGTTCATCATGACCAGGTCTTTTACAATAAGCACATTTGACCTTTTCTTTCTTAGGCTTATCGCCCTTGGAAGATGGTGTATCAATAGTTGCTTTTGAAGAAACCGGCATCTGATCCTCCTTATCCTCGCTATTCTTTTGTTTCTTGTCCTTACTATTGTTGTTACTACTTTGTTCTTGTTGTTCTTTTGTGCCTTGGTTGGCAGCCAAGGCATGTGACTTAGAGGACTTAAGAATGCCCATCTGGATTAGCTTGTCCTGTTCTCGAGTGAGATTGACAGCAAAATCATCTAAAGATGGCATGGTGAATTGAGTACCAAGTGCACCCTTAGTAGCATAGAAGGTAGAGACAAACATAGAATATTCTGAACTTAGCTTAGAGAGAATACTAAGAATCAGTTGTTCATCTTTCTTTTCAATTCCACATTGTTTTAACTGCAGCCTTAGTGATTTCAATTTGGTGAAGAAATCTTGGATTGTGTTGAAATTGCCTGGACTCAAACTAATTAATTCATTTTCCAACATATGATCCCTCATTGAATCTTGTGTGCCAAATAGTGTTTCTAACTTTGTCCATACTTCATTTGGTGTATCCAAAGACTCAATGTGAAATAGCAAGTCAGGAGAAACAGACAAACACAATGTTCCAAATGCCTCATCACATTTGTTCAACCACTCAGGCTTATCTTCATCTTTAGCAGGTTTAGTTTCAAGTCCCATAGTTATCCTATTTAATCCAGCTTTCCTTAAGTGAATTGTCATGCGTGATTTCCACTCAAAGTAATTGTATGGAGTTAGGATGGGCATATTTGTTTGATCCATGATCAAGAAATGCAGAGAAGAAATGCTAAAAAGAAGAGAACCTAGCCACGACAATGCCCCCCCCTTTTTACTCAATCAAAACCCCCCCCCCCCCCCCCCCAAAGAAATATGATTTGGCACTTTATTTTAGTGCATTTACAACTACCACTAGAAAGAGATACTTAGTGGTCTTGATTTCAATGCATTACAAACCCTCATGAAGAGCATATGCTAAAAATGAAACTTGGGCACAATAATCAAGGAAACAAACAGCACCACTGCGATCTACTCGAAAAATCATGCACTTTCAAAAAAAGAATCGCCTCGATACGAGCTCGTATGAGAAAGTTATGATCCTCCGAAGTTTTCAAAACGAGAACTGTGAACAGTCACGGCTGAGAATCTGCAATTTCTGAAGAATTCATGCATGAAAATCAAAAAATAACTCCACTAGTGGATAGAGCACAAAAAAATAGCCAAGTTCATAACAAGAATCATCAAAATTGGAGTCCGTATGAGCAAGAACGAGACATTTGAAAACTGCATTCAAATCTGCGGCTGCCAACGGAGAGGGATATGGCTGTAGCTTTGCATGCTCGATTCTGAAAAATATACAGCTTGCATGCAAAATCTAAAAGATACCCAGATGGTTTTTTGGGGCTGCGAACAAAACCCAGAAAGCGTTTTTCTTGTTGATGAACAGAAGATGTTGCCGTAGTGTAAATCAGACGCCTTTAACAGTAAAAAATGGCTCCAAAAATCAGAAAACGACCCCAACAACCAAAATATGACATGCAAATGTTGGATCAGCTTCTTAAGTCCATCAATGGCATGTTGGAACCTGCAAAACTGATTGAAAACTCCAAATATGCAAGTTGGTTGTCAGATTTGAGATTGAAACCCTAGAGAAAAATTGTTTTTGTCAAAACTTTTTTGATTCTCAGGATCATCCAAAGATGCAAGAGAAGAGCATACTTCGTTTTTCAAAAAACTACAATATAGTTTATTTGCCCCCCCTGAATCTCTCAAATAAGGAAACTAAAATCTACTCTTGCACATAGAAAAGCTCTGATACCATGTTAGAATCTGAAAAGATTAATAACCCAGAAAACTAGTGCAAAGAGTAAATATCTAAACTATGAATGCAAATGATACAAAATCAAAATAGCATCAAAGATTTAGTCTCCAAGAGAGTAATGCAAATGCTGGAAGCAAAATAGCATTAAGAGGATGCAAAAACAAGAGATACAAATACAAACCAGGTAGCATGCTTATATAGGCTAGGAAGAGGGAGGAGGTGGCAACACCAACCAATGACGAGCAACCATCTATTGGACTAAAGATAGCAAAGTATCTTCCCAAGATAGCTAATGGATGCTCACATGTAGGAAGGTGACACCTCACAACTATTCACCTAATAAGACATGCTTTATTAACCTAAGCGAGATTATTAAAAGTGTAGGAAAAACCTATCAAAATAGGAAAAATAAAAAACTACACTAACAGTCAAGACAATTAAGGAGAGATTGAGGAAAGAAGGAAAAAAGACAAATTTGAAGCCGAAAATGAATAGCTAAGAAAGTATATATAACATTTGGTGAATCCCATCAACAAAAGAGATATACCATTTACTCCACCTCCAACTCTTTTACAAGAATCAACTGAGAATCTTGAAGAAGTGAAAGTGATAGCTGATGAAACAAAGAAATGGATTGCAAATAGCATTGATAGAGCTATTAGATTTGTGGAAGAATTTTCATCAATATGTGATCAAACTTCCTTATTCTTGTACTGGATATAGGACATAGTTGAGCTATGGGAGGATTTCCAAGTTGTTCAAGAGAAACAATCCATGCTTAAAAGCATTAAGGGCCCGTTTGGCTGCAGGAATAGGAATAGGGGAATAGGAATAGCTATTTTGGAATAGAAAATGGGGCTACGTATTCCTGTTCTCTGTTTGGTTCAGCCAATATTTGATGGGAATTCGCAGACTCCAAAATTTAAGTTTTCTAAAATAAATAGAAGTGGAATAGGAATACGTATTCCAATAACACCTATTTGGGTGGAATTGCAAAACCTCAGTTTTGAGCCAAAATTGGAATATGTATTCCTATTTTACTTTGTATTCCAATTCCAAATGGGCCCTAAGGGGGATTTCAAAGTAGGAATTGGTGGATGGAATGGTAATAGAGATAAGATAAGATAATAATATTAATGTCCATGAAAAACCAACAAGGTTTATGGGACTGAGCATACAAACAGAAGAGCCGGCCAAAGTAGAAGCACCAAACGGTGGCTAAGAAGAAATGAAAGCAATACACAAAACAAGAAATAAGACAAGGTAAGGACTAAGGGTCCTTCCTTGTCACAAAGAAATCAATTATAGAGGGGTAAACCCGTGAACGATCCATAGACTTAGAATGCCGTTTAGAGCCGCTATAGGACTATCGCTGCCTAAAGAGACTGGTGTAGTGTCTAACCGATCTAGAATGAGAAGTATTGGAAGGCCTTTTCAAACTCCGTGGAGGAGACAAGGGAGAGAAAAAGGCAGTAATGAGCTGGTATGAAGTATGCCCCTAAGGTATAAAAGAGTGCAGGGTAATCTCTCGAAGATGGGTGGCCTCCTGAAGATAGAGTGTAAGACACTGCTGATCAATATAGGTGAAGAACATCGAAAGAGAAGAACAGTTTCTGAAAAGACAGTAAAATCTCCCTCTGATCTCATAGTAAAGAGGACATTGAAATATGAAGTGGATCTCAGTCTCAACCTCTGCCAAAGTACACAATTGACATACCCGATCAGCCCGATCCATATGGTGGTCAGTCCGAGCCTTGAGGCAGTGAGAACCAACTTTGAATGAGCCTAAAGAAAACCGTAAGGCATGATTCTAGCGCCGATAGAGATAAGCGAGATGAACAATAATACCATCCTGAATCTCAAGAAAATGCTCAGCATAGAAGGCCATCCTAGGTCGCAGACCTCTCGGGGGATTACTCTCGGTAGTGGTAATGCACTGTCTGTAAATATCCTGTCTGACATGCTCGTTCAACTCCTGACGTGAGGGGAGAAGATGAGCAGGAGCATCAAGTGAAAATTGGTAAGGAGGAAAACGATCTATATCAGTACCAATCAAACTCAACAAAGAGGTGGCCTAGGCGTACCAACAACGAGACCTAGTAGAGTCAGATCTCAAAATCTCAACAGAAGAATAGTATGCTAGATGAGAGTATTTGTGTCGGTCAACACCCGACTCCATAAAACCACAAATCCGATGAAGGAACCAAATCAAGTCAAAAATGGCGGCAAGTTTGAGAGGATGAGCTCCAAACTTGGCTAAAACAATGCTGTGAGGGGTGAGTCTGTGACATCTTATGATATGTCGTAACATCAACGTCTAAACCCTCTCTATCGAAGACCAATCAGAAGCAATAAGAGAAGTCCCCCAAACCATCGAGCCATAGAGAACTGTCGAACGAACCAAGGAATCCAAAAGGGACAACTTGGATGAAATATCCTGGAAATGATGCCTGAAGCACTGTCTTTCCAGCAATGCCAGAGAACCCATGCGCTTATTAACTTCGGGCTGAATAACTGGTCTCAAGCTAAAGCGCAACCTTGAATACTTCACACCGAGATACATATAAGAGAAAGTAATCTCAACCTCTTGACCCTGAAAGAAGAAATGAAGATGAGAGGTCTTTAAACAGTTAAAGACCATAACTTGAGTCTTAGACAAATTGACCACAAACTGTCGCTGATCACAAAAAGAAGCTAGACCATCAAGGAGTCTTCACAAGCTGTTAGGAGAAGAGGCCAATAGAACCACATCATCAGCAAAAAGGAGAATGGAGATCAAACCCTGATGCAAATAGCACCCATCTCTTGGTTGAGAGGAGTTCACAAGGAAATCCTCCAACTCATCAATATACAAACCAAATAGAGAATGGAAATGTATATGATTTCAATAGGTGTTACAAAGTATTGATGGTTAAGGTCGAGGTCTTGGAAAAAATAGAAGGTGACTGTGATAAGATAAAAGAGTATAATTAAAAAAATTCAAGACAACTCCTCATTGTAGACAAAAATGTGCTTAAACAAGAAGAAATCTAGGAAAGTTATATGAGGATTTCCAATTTGTTCAAAAGAAACGATCCATGCTTAAAAGCATTAAGGGGGATTTCAAAGTAGGAATTGGTGGATGGAAAGATAATAGAGAATGGAAATGTATTTGATTTCAATAGGTGGTACAAAGTGTTGATGGTTAAGGTCGAGGACTTGGAAAAAATAGAAGGCGACTTTGATAAGATAAAAGACTATAATTAAAGAAATTCAAGACAACTCCTCATTGTAGACACAAATGTGCTTAAACAAGAAGAAATCTAGGAAAGTTATATAAGAATGGAAATTTGTAGGCAAAAGTCCAAAGCAACTTCTTCACTCTTGCAACTCCAATCCTTGGGCAGCATTTGAGCAAGATTTTTGCCTTCTTATCCATTGAAAATGGTTTTCAAAAATAAGGGTCAGATCGGACAGATTTGTTCGCCACATATGTCAAGGAGTTGTGTAATGCTACAATATAAGCAATAATATAGAAACAAAGAACAACTACAATGAACTTAACAATTTTTTTTAAAAAACCAACCTTATACAAGTACAACGATAGAGCCACTCTCAATCCGAGAACCTCAAAATAAAAGAAGATGTCATCCAAATACATTTCCATTAAGATACTAATACATGTTGAGTTCAGTACAATAATGAAGTATGATATCATTCTTAAATGTCTATGTCCAACATATGGACCCTTCAAGAACAAATTCTGTTCTAAAAGAAACTTCAACAATAATCCTTAGCTACCTGATAATCAACTTGAAGCACCTGAAAACACACAGAATTGCAACACAACACAAAGAGGGCTCAGTACACATTGAGTTGAAAAGCGTAATCCACCTGCATACATGTTAGAATAAACATACCCATATTCATAATGCAGATATCTGACCCACTTAACATAGTGCAATTCTAAAATTAATTTGCAAGAAGTATACATCTACTTATCAATGCAAAATTAAACTCGCACTAAGAATATCCACTAAATGAATCATATATATACTGAGTTGTCATCATTATGGCACTAAGATTCTGCATCCATGTATGGTATGCTCATAGTCAACACATAACGAAATTCTCTATTATACTTGTCAATGACAGAATAGAGGTTTGCCTTGTTCTCTGTACTTAACCCTTTAGGTTTAAGTCATAGGTAAAGCCAATTATCTTTTAGTATATAATTAACCCACCCAGTTCATTTAAACGTTTTCACTAAATTAAATAACTGAATAGGATTAACCAAATTCAGCCACCCCGATATACGATCATTACAGCTATTCTTAAAATACACATCAAACAGATATCTAAGAATGCATATGCAACGGATCTCATATAAGCATACAACATAACACTACATTCTTCATCTATTCAAAACTCATTTTCTGTTGCCAAATTTCAGAAGTAGAACTTAGACCACTATGACAACAGAAACAAATACTATAATATTAAGATCTCATAAATATAACTAAACTGACACATCAGTTACCGATCTTAGTACTATACCATTTAACCCTGCTGTCATAACAAGCTATATTTATCCTTCGGAATGACAAGATAGTAAAATCAAAGTACAAATTATATTCTTGTTTTAAAATGAATTTCATCAACAAGTATCATAACCGATACTTTATTTGAAATCAACTTTCCATATCAATAGTAAACGGAGAACAATTCTGATACCCAATAAATAACAGAGTATAACTTTTAAAGTAAGAGGATTCCAGTTCATTTCAAACATTATAACTGTATTAGAATACTTCATAACAAAATTTAAACACCACTGACAGTTCTCTCCATAATCAGATTCAATCAATGTTTGAACAGAGAGTCAATAACAATGTTGCCATTCATGTTTAACTATACATCTAAATTGCTGTGATTTCAGTTCTACTCACAATCAAATTTCTGGGTTTATAAAACCTTAAAACAGAAACATTACACAAGGTAACTATCAGCTGAAAATATTGTTTTCTCATTATAAAAATATTCCCTTTTTAAACTACAACATCATCATTCAACATCACTTAACGTTTCATATTACAATGACCAACTTCAAACTTTGCCTTTTTACAACAACTAAACAATTTCCTGTATATAAAAGAGTGAATTAAATGCAACCGAGGAGTCGTTTATTGTCAAGTAAGCATAGTTTATTATTAATTTAAAGTAAACTGATTGACAAAATATTATTGTTTGATATCCGATAACCACAGATAACCAAAGTTCCCACATTTTCATGCGGCTGTTATAAATGGTTATGGATAGATTTATAACTTATTCAAATTAGAAAGTGTTCGGCTGTTACCTAATGATACTTGTTTCCAAAGTCATAGATATACCAAAAGTATGCTATTTCAACTATACAACAATAAATTCAACAACATTTCAATGTCAATAATTCTATAATAGCTACCATAACCAAAACTCATTTCCTTATTTCGATGATAAGCGGCACCTCATTTTTCAACATCACATATCAATTAAGATATGGCTGTTCATTCAAAATCCATGAATTCGCAAGTTCATGCTAATTGATTACCAAAATGTCGATGTCAAATATTTACTGCTGACTGTTAACATACTCTTATGTTCTTGTACCAAAATCGATGCTATACAGATTTCCCATCCAAAAGTATTGACTGCGAACAATATAATGGTTGGGCCTAAAATTCCCCAAATCTGCTAAAGCCGACATAGTCTACATAATATCTAAATCTTTACTTCACGTAAACTGTTCAAACAATAACTGTGCCTCAGACTTCAAGCAAACTGTTTGATATTATGACTAAACCCTTAGTCCATGCAAATTTATAAAGTCGGAAGCACGTATTTCTTACTGGGTTCAACTCGGTGAAACCACATGTTTGGGACAAAGCTCAAAATATATGCATATAGCGATTCTCAAAACATTTCACCATACTTCACATTCAAGTATGAATACGTGCAGACCTGCTCTATACACAGTGCCCAAGTTTGCATATATCCATGCTTGAGTGTCAAATATTCACCATTTAAAACTGATACATGCATATCGAAATACAAAATGCAAATTGTAAAGAGAGAGAGAGTAGGGTAAGAAATTGCCCCTACTTGTAAATTAGTAGAGGGTATATGCTCAACACGAAGCACTTCAGCAACTCACCGTCAGAGCCAAAACCCAACTCAAATCCACACTTCCAAAATGCCAAACAAATAAACTTGCTTGAAACAGAGGATAAAGTAATCAACAGAATAAACCGAATGCAATGCTAGCGAATGATTGGTTGTGTGAAACTCAACAGTGCTCGGCCTCATAAGAAAGTATCTACTTCCAACCAACACCCTTCATGTTGCCAATTCTTCAGCAACAGAACACAAGTGTTATGCTTATGCAGAGCAATAAGGCCAAATTATCGGCATTGCTTCCTCAGAAACCCAAACTTGCAAAGGTATGGCGATCAAAACCTTCAGTGCAATTAAGGCCTCATTAACTTGCATTAACTCAACTGCGACACTTCACAGGGCCGAGTACATATGGCAGTCTCAATGCCACCGCCATGTTTGGCTTTCAAAACAATGAATATATTACCTTTTACATAGCATTCGAAACCCATTTAGGGTTGCATATTACATAATAGGTAATTAAACCTTTAAAAATAGAAAGTGTTCATGCCAATCTCAACGTAGGGTATTTAGACCCTTTTTATAACAAGTCAATATAAGTCATATAATCAAAACCAAAGCAATAATTCAATCCCTTCTCAGTCACACATACGTAAATACAATGACTAGTTCCAAATACATATAGCATATTAACATACAAATGTATTTGCTATGTCAAGTTAAACATACAATATATAACTTTCTTTCCAAAAACATACAAACACAGAATGCAGCGTACAATGAGTTTGAAACATAATAAACATAATCGTTACCCAATCAACATGCAATTATATATATATATATACCAGTTTTAAATCATAAAATCCTAAGTAACCTTTAATGCTAATAAAATAGTTCTGAACAGAAAATACGTTCAACATAAGTCTCGTGTTCTAAAGGACAATAATATAACCAAATTCTACAGAAATAAAAACATAACATCTGAAAGGAACTTATAACAACAAAGTCCTAATATGTAGAAAAACCGAAGTAGTGGTCAGGCATGACACCCTCCCCCCTTAGGATTCAACTTTCTCTTGGAAGTCAGTAAACAAGAATGGATGAGCTGCTCTCATCATTTCAGTGTCCTCCCAGGTAGCAGATGTTTCATCATTGGGGTCCCATAGGACCTTTACCTGGCTTATTTCTCTTCCTCTTAAACTCAAAGTTCTACTTTGCATGATTTGCATTGGTTCCAGCATGATTTGACCATCCATAATCTGCAAATTTTTCCAATCAAGCACGTGAGCAATATCAGGGATATACTTACGCAAAATTGAAACATGAAACACGTTATGAATGCGTGAAAGACTCGGTGGCAAGGCAAGTTTGTAGGCAACAAGTCCAATCCGTTCTAGAATTTCAAACGGACCTACGAATCGTGGTGCTAACTTGGATCCCTTTCCATAATGAATTGGACTCTTATGCGGTCTTACCCGGAGAAACACTTTATCACCAACCAAGAATTGACGGTCGATCCTATGCTTATCAACATATTTCTTCTGTCTATCTTGAGCAGTAATAAGGTGCTCTCTGATCCTCTTCACCTGCTGCTCCAAAACTTGCAACATATCAGGTCCTAAAAGAGTCCTATCCTCCAAACTATCCCAACTGAGAGGTGTCCTACAAGGTCTACCATACAATGCTTGAAAGGGTGCCATACCTATGGAACTGTGATATCCATTATTATAAGCGAATTCTACCAAGTGTAGATACTCCTCCTATTTATTCTGTCTATCCATTACGTACATCCTAAGCATGTCTTCCAAAATTTGGTTGACACGTTCAGTTTGTCCGTCTGTCTCTGGGTGATAAGCTGAACTGAAATTCAGCTGAGTACCTAACTCTCGCTGTATGGATCTCCAAAGAGAAGAAGTAAACACTAGATCCCTATCAGAAATAATCTTTTTAGGAATTCCGTGTAACTTAACTACCTGCTCCATATATATCTTGGCAACCGTTGCTGCATTATAAGACGATCTAACTGGAATAAAGTGAGCAACCTTAGAAAATTGGTCCACTACCACCATAATAGCGTCATGCCTACGAGCTGTAATAGGCAATCCAGTAATAAAATCTATAGAAATGGTGCCCCATTTCCATTCTGGAATACTATGTGGTTGCAATAATCCCATAGGGTGCTGATGTTCAGCCTTAACTCGCTGACATTTCAAACATCGAGTCACAAAATCTGCTATGTCTCTCTTCATTCCAGGCCAATAGTAATGCTGCTTAAGGTCAGCATGCATTTTCTTGACACCCGGATGAGCCAAATATGGTGCTTTGTGGGCCTCAAACATAACCAGATTTCTCAAATCACCCAACTCAGAAACATACACACTCCCTCTAAACAGCAATAACCCTTCAGAATTCACTGAATACCCTGCAAAACGCCCTTCCAAGACGCCCTTCCAAGACGCTGCCACTGTCCATAACAGCCTTAACATCTTGAAACCAAAGATCTGCGGAAAGGTTTTGTAAAATCTTATCCTTAAGATCCACTGTTAGGATCAAAGAAGATAATTCATGTCGCCTTCTGCTAAGTGCATCAGCAACCATGTTCTCCTTCCCTTGCACATATCTAATCTCGAAGTCGTATTCACACAGGAACTCCATCCATCTTCGTTGCCTAGCGTTGAGGTCTGGTTGTGTGAAAAGATACTGAAGGCTTCGATGATCAGTATGTAACTCAAATCGTTGACCCAGAAGAAAATGCCGCCACTTGATCAAAGCATGCATAATTGCAACAAGTTCGAGATCATGAGTAGGGTAATTCACCTCATGATTCTTTAGCTTTCTGGATTCATAAGCTATAACACGTCCATATTGCATCAACACTAACCCTATGCCATCCAAAGATGCATCAGTGCAAACCACGAACTCCTTAGCTGAATCAGGGACTGCAAGAACTGGTGCACTGGTTAAACATTCCTTAAGTTTCTGAAATGCTACTTCGCACTCCTCTGTCCACACAAATCTCTGCCCTTTTCTTTGAAGAGATGTGATAGGATGCGCTATTTTGGAGAAGTTTGACACAAATCTGCGGTAATAGCTCGCTAAGCCCATGAAACTTCGAACCTCGGACACATTCGTAGGTGCTGGCCAATCTACAATAGCCCGAATTTTGGATGGATCTACAAAAATTCCATCCCTTGAAATAATATGTCCTAAGTAACAAATCTCCGATTTGAAGAATTCGCACTTCTCAGGATTGGCATACAGTGCGTTCCTACAAAGGCATTCCAAAACCTGCTCTAAATGCTGCTCGTGCTCCTCAGCAGTGAAAGAATACACCAAAATATCATCCAGAAAAACCACTACGAACTTGTCTAGGTAAGTTCTAAACACACCATTCATTAGGCTCATGAAGACGAAAGGTGCATTTGTTAACCCAAAAGGTACTACTGTGAATTCGTAGTGCCCATACTTGGTGCGAAAAGCTGTCTTATGAATATCAGCTTCCTGGATTCTAAGTTGATGATACCCGAATTTTAGATCAATCTTCGAAAAGATTTGGGCACCCTTGACTTGGTCAAACAAGTCATCAATTCTAGGCAAAGGATACCTGTTCTTAATAGTGACCTTGTTTAACTGTCTATAATCAATGCAAAGTCTTAAGGAGCCGTGTTTCTTCTTGACAAAGATTATTCGAGCACCCCAAGGTGATACGCTAGGACAAATCAAACCTTTCTCCAAAAGCTTCTCCAACTGAAATTTAAGTTCAACCAGCTCTTGAGTTGTCATTCTGTATGGAGTCTTGGAAATTGGTTCCGTTCCTGGCACTAAATCGATTCAAAAGTCAATTTCTCTTCTCGGAGGTATTCCAGGAATTTCCTCTACAAAGACATCCGAGAAACTTTGCAAGACTGGATGATCGAGAGAAGAACCTTTAACTATGGAATCTTCTAAGTCGTTTACCGAAATGGCAAACAAACTGCAGCCTTTTCGAGCACACCTTGCCAATTGCTTGGTAGAAATTGTCCGCAAAGAGATGGGTCTCTTGATTCCAGCAATAACCCTAGCTGATCCAAAATCATCTAAACAATTAATTGTCTTATCCTTGCAATCCATAACAGCTTGATGCTGTTCTAACCAATCCATCCCAAAAACTATGTCATATGATCCTAAAGGTATAACCCTAAGGTTCGCTGAAGTAGTAAAAGATTTCATTCGAATCTTACAATCAGGAGCAACAATATCAACGTTCACCAAAGAACTGGACGCTAACTCCACTTGCCACCTATTCCTTGCCCTAACCACAGGAATTCCACTATATGCAACTAAAGCAGAAGAAATAAATTAGTCTGAAGCTCCAGAGTCAAATAAGATAGATACTTTCATACCTTGAGTGTTACCCTGAGCTTCAATAACCGTGTTCTGGTGTTCGGCCTGCTTTTGATGCAAGGTAGCAAAAACACGGTGGTTCATTGCAGAATCACCAACTGTCGCTTCAGACCTAGCTGGCTTAGGTCCAACCTTCGGCATGTCCCAGTTAGGGCACTGAGAGTGGTAATGACCTAATTGTCGACAATGATAACACTCAACAGATTTCCTGAATCCCACATTCTGACCTGAAGGACTAGGAGATGGATTATTACTCAGCACACTCTGAGGTGGTTGAGATGGTCTAGGCCGCTTTGAACCCTTGGAATCCTTATCAAACTTCCTCTTCTTGAATATCCCACCTGAAAATCCTGATTTCAAACTACTCTGTAGAGGCTTTTGATTCTTACTGACATTCGGGGTAGGTGGATTCATGCTGGTTTTGTATGAAGTCCCATGATAGCCAGACTTCATCTCAATCAGCTTTGCTCGCTTCGAAGCTTCCTACATAGATAAAGGTCTGAAAGTTCTCACTTCCTCCCCAATCTTGGGCATAAGCCCTCTGATGAAGTGTTGTATCATGGCCTTATCATTTTTTGCCCACCCAATTTTTTTTTTAAGCTCGTAGAACCTACGTTCATAGGCTTCCACTGTAGAGCCAGACTGCATAATCTGAAAGAACTCCTTTGCACGGGCCTGACGCCAATATTCAGACATGAACCTCTCCTTGAAACGCTCTACAAAGAGTTCCTAAGTAACTAGAGAGATATTAATGCCAAGCTTCGCCAACTCTTGTTCCCACCACAAGGAACCGAATCCCGTCAAATGCATAACCGTCCATCTTACTTTCATGTTACTCAAGTAACGGTGTAAGATAAAGCATCGCTCAATATTCAGCAGCCAAGCTTCTGCTGCTGTACCCTGTTCCGTACCATAAAATAACGACCCTTTCACCTTGGAAAGATCCTTGAGCTGAGCTCTTGCCACTGGATCATCCTCTACAGGAAGGTTAATACCCGGCCCAAGAGGTATCCTAACATTTGCTCCCCTGCCAGGAATTTGGTTGTTAGTCTCAATATTATCGAGATGTTCCAGAATCCTTTGAAGTACCACAGCTTGATCTACCTGGATATCTTGGTTGTTTCCAACCCTAGCATTCTGATCAAACTGACCAACCCCAGCAATATTCTGGTGCCGAGGACCTCTACCACAGCCCCTGCCCCTACCTCTGCCTCTGCCAGCAAAGTTATCCTTAGGATTGCCGTGTCCTCAAGCTCCTCTAGTGACGGGAGGCATGATAGCAACCTGAAAACAATTAACTGTTAATAATGCATCTATGATGGGTTAAACCCTATAACCCAAGAGTCTTGGTTATTTTAACCGCGCTTTGATACCAAAATGTAATGCTACAACATAAGCAATAATATAGAAACAAAGAACAAGTACAATGAACGTAACAATTTTTTTTTTAAAACAACTTAATACAAGTACAACGATAGAGCCACTCTCAATCCGAGAACCTCAAAATAAAAGATGTCATCCAAATTCATTTCCATTAAGATACTAATACATATTGAGTTCAGTACAATAATGAAGTATGATATCATTCTTAAACGTCTATGTCCAACATATGGACCCTTCAAGAACAAATTCTGTTCTAAAAGAAACTTCAACAATAATCCTTAGCTACCTGATAATCAACTTGAAGCACCTGAAAACACACAGAATTGCAACACAACACAAAGAGGGCTCAGTACACATTGAGTTGAAAAGCGTAATCCACCTGCATACATGTTAGAATAAACATACCCATATTCATAATGCAGATATCTGATCCACTTAACATAGTGCAATTCTAAAATTAATTTGCAAAAAGTATACATCGACTTATCAATGCAAAATTAAACTCGCACTAAGAATATCTAGTAAATGAATCATATATATACTGAGGTGTCATCGTTATGGCACTAAGATTCTGCATCCATGTATGGTATGCTCATAGTCAACACATAACGGAATTCTCTATTATACTTGTCAATGACAGAATAGAGGTTTGCCTTGTTCTCCGTACTTAACCCTTTAGGTTTAAGTCATAGGTAAAGCCAATTATCTTTTAGTATGTAATTAACCCACCCAGTTCATTTAAACGTTTTCACTAAATTAAATAACTGAATAGGATTAACCAAATTCAGCCACCCCGATATACGATCATTACAGCTATCCTTAAAATACACATCAAACAGATATCTAAGAATGCATATGCAATGGATCTCATATCAGTATACAACATAACACTACATTCTTCATCTATTCGAAACTCATTTTCTGTTGCCAAATTTCAGAAGTAGAACTTAGACCACTATAACAACAGAAACAAATACTATAATATTAAGATCTCATAAATATAACTAAACTGACACATCAGTTACCGATCTTAGTACTATACCATTTAACCCTGCTGTCATAACAATCTATATTTATCCTTCGGAATGACAAGATAGTAAGATCAAAGTACAAATGATATTCTTGTTTTAAAATGAATTTCATCAACAAGTATCATAACCGATACTTTATTTGAAATCAACTTTCCATATCAATAGTAAACGGAGAACAGTTCTGATACCCAATAAATAACAGAGTATAACTTTTAAAGTAAGAGGATTCCAATTCATTTCAAACATTATAACTGTATTAGAATATTTCATAACAAAATTTAAACACCACTGACAGTTTTCTCCATAATCAGATTCAATCAATGTTTGAACAGAGAGTCAATAACAATGTTGCCATTCATGTTTAACTATACATCTAAATTGCTGTGATTTCAGTTCTACTCACAATCAAATTTCTGGGTTTATAAAACCTTAAAACAGAAACATTACACAAGGTAACTATCAGCTGAAAATATGTTTTCTCATTATAAAAATATTCCCTTTTTAAACTACAACATCATCATTCAACATCACTTAACGTTTCATATTACAATAACCAACTTCAAACTTTGCCTTTTTACAACAACTAAACAATTTCCTGAATATAAAAAAGTGAATTAAATGCAACCGAGGAGTCGTTTATTGTCAAGTAAGCATAGTTTATTATTAATTCAAAGTAAACTGATTGACAAAATATTATTGTTTGATATCCGATAACCACAGATAACCAAAGTTTCCACATTTTCATGCGGCTGTTATAAATGGTTATGGATAGATTTATAACTTATTCAAATTAGAAAGTGTTCGGCTGTAACCTAATGATACTTGTTTCCAAAGTCATAGATATACCAAAAGTATGCTATTTCAACTATACAACAATAAATTCAACAACATTTCAATGTCAATAATTCTATAATAGCTACCATAACCAAAACTCATTCCCTTAATTCGATGATAAGCTGCAACTCATCTTTCAACATCACATATCAATTAAGATATGGCTGTTCATTCAAAATCCATGAATTCGCAAGTTCATGCTAATTGATTACCAAAATGTCGATGTCAAATATTTATTGCTGACTGTTAACATACTCATATGTTCTTGTACCAAAATCGATGCTATACAGATTTCCCATCCAAAAGTATTGACTGCGAACAATATAATGGTTGGGCCTAAAATTCCCCAAATCTGCTAAAGCCGGCATAGTCTACATAATATCTAAATATTTACTTCATGTAAACTGTTCAAACAATAACTGTGCCTCAAACTTCAAGCAAACTGTTTGATATTATGACTAAACCCTTAGTCCATGCAAATTTATAAAGTCGCAAGCACGTATTTCTTACTGGGTTCAACTCAGTGAAACCACATGTTTGGGACAAAGCCCGAAATATATGCATACAACGATTCTAAAAACATTTCACCATACTTCACATTCAAGTATGGATACGTGCCGACCTGCGCTATACACAGTGCCCAAGTTTGCATATATCCATGCTTGAGTGTCAAATATTCACCATTTAAAATTGATACATGCATATCGAAAGACAAAATGCAAATTGTAAAGAGAGAGAGAGTAGGGTAAGAAATTGCCCCTACTTGTAAATTAGTAGAGGGTATATGCTCAGCACGAAGCACTTCAGCAACTCACCGTCAGAGCCAAAACCCAACTCAAATCCACACTTCCAAAATGCCAAACAAATAATCTTGCTTGAAACAGAGGATAAAGTAATCAACAGAATAAACTGAATGCAATGCTAGCGAATGATTGGTTGTGTGAAACTCAACAGTGCTCGGCCTCATAAGAAAGTATCTCCTTCCAACCAACACCCTTCATGTTGCCGATTCTTCAGCAACAGAACACAAGTGTTATGCTTATGCAGAGCAATAAGGCCAAATTATCGGCATTGCTTCCTCAGAAACCCAAACTTGCAAAGGTATGGCGATCAAAACCTTCAGTACAATTAAGGCCTCATTAACTTGCATTAACTCAATTGCGACACTTCACAGGGCCGAGTATATATGGCAATCTCAATGCCATCGCCATGTTTGGCTTTCAAAACAATGAATATATTACTTTTTACATAACATTCAAAACCCATTTAGGGTTACATATTACATAAGAGGTAATTAAACTTTTAAAAATAGAAAATGTTCATGCCAATCTCAACGTAGGGTATTTAGACCCTTTTAATAACTAGTCAATATAAGTTGTATAATCAAAACCAAAGCAATAATTCAATCCCTTCTCAGTCACACAAATGTAAATACAATGACTAGTTCCAAATACATATAGCATATTAACCTACAAATGTATTTGCTATGTCAAGTTAAACATACAATATATAACTTTCTTTCCAAAAACATACAAACACAGAATGCAGTGTACAATGAGTTTGAAACGTAATAAACATAATCGTTACCCAATCAACATGCAATTATATATATATATACCAGTTTTAAATCATAAAATCCTAAGTTACCTTCAATGCTAATAAAATAGTTCTGAACAGAAAATACGTTCAGCATAAGTCTCGTGTTCCAAAGGACAATAATATAACCAAATTCTACAGAAATAAAAACATAACATCTGAAAGGAACTTATAACAACAAAGCCCTAATATGTAGAAAAACCGAAGTAGTGGTCAGGCATGACAAGTTGGATGCAATCGAGTACAAGACAAACATCATGCCAAGTTTCATGATGGATGAGCTCAATCTTATGGTGTCTAGGGTCATCAAATTTGCTAATAAGGATAAGGGACACATTCTTCTAGGCTCCTTGTGACACATGTTCATTTTTCATTGGTCTAGTTTGTGTAACCATTGTAAACCCTAATTAAAGTTTAGTTTAAATCTTGGTCATCAATCTTAAGTTAATCTTGGCCCTCTATTATTGAACTATATAAAACCCTTTGATTTCATTTGTAAGAGAGATTTGGATAAATTGTTGTACAAAACATTGAAGTAAATTCATTTTTCAATTGTTGGTGAATTTAGTATCTTTTGTAAGTTGCATGGTTTCTTGTCTTTCACTTAAAGTAGATTTTATTTTCAGGTTGTTAAAGTGAATAAAGGATTTGATGAGAATGTTCATGGTTGAATCAATATGTTCATACTTTTGATAGTTAGATGGTTTTCAACTATCGTGCAAAGTGAGTTTGAACTTGTGATAGAAAAAATAACTTCCATTACTGTATGCATTGTTCAAATGTAGTGAATATCTGTAATGTGAAAATCCTTAGTATACCCTAGAAGATTGCAAAATTCTTGTGGAGCTGTTGGATTTTGTGAAACAAGTATAGGTTTTAGATTCCAATTTTGTAGCCTTGCCACCAGATTTCATAGGATTAGTTCATAAAATTAGTTTAGGCTAGACTTATCTTCTCAAACCCTCCTTTTTTGCACTTTGTTTTAGAAATCTTCACATGTTACCAAAAATTCCAAAAAGAAGAAAAGAAAAATAATAGAAAAGAAAACTCATCATCTAAAAGTTGGAAGACAAAGGCCTGAATAATATTGAAGTTCCCTTGGAGGTTTGCAGCAAATCATCCTACCACGAGTTTCTATCCTAAACAACAAAGTCACACGCATTTGGAACCTTGGAGTCATCTTTGTGATCACATAGTTCATTTGTTAAGCACATAGAAAATTTTGTTTAAACGAGGATAGTGTACCTTTGGTACTGTAGTATGTGTTGTCTGTGTCATAAAAACACACTAATAGTTTTTGTCTCATGTGGAAATTTTCCTCTCTCAAATCGTCATGCCTATTTGGAGGATTGTGAATTATCTTCGTTGTAATGGTTTTTGTGGTTGACTTATTAGACATATCCTCTGACAAACATCCGCGAGCTATTGTGTTCTCTGAAGTTGAATGGCAGAGCTTGGAGAAACATTGAAGCCCGGGGAGTGCCATTAGGAGCTTATTATAGACTTGACAAAATAATTTTCTCTTACAGCTGTGTGATATATTGGCTCTATTCCCATTATGAGTAGAAGCAAAGAGTATTTCCTCAAGAAACGAGTGTTGGATTGACTTGTATTCCAGTTGTGCATGCTATTGAAATTCATTGTTAAACTTTGCTAATTCATTTGGAATATTATATGAGTATTTAATATTTATTATCCAGCCAGTGGTATTTCCATTCATTCACTGAGATGTTAATGTCTAAATAATTAGTGGCTTACTGAACACATGAGAACTGTTTGACAAAATTACACTTGCAAAACTATTGAACAAAGTACACATAAATAAAGGGTGAAGAATTGGAGAGATTTGGATGCAAGGACATTGCAAGTCTTGACATTTTGTTTGGGTGGATTGTATGTGTGGAAAAGGTGGTCATAACTTGGAGAGACAAAGGAATATTTGTTGGCAGCAGTCAACCACCATCCAAAATTGGAGAAGGCAAAACAAATGCTTGTAGAAATGTTAAGACAATTCTAAAATACCAATCTTTATTTGAGTTAGATGTTGCAGGACACAACAAATGGAAGAAATTTGGTGCATACAGAGAGAGAGAGAGAGAGAGAGAGAGAGAGAGAGAGAGAGAGGAAAGTAGCAAATCTGTCAAAAATAATGATCATTCTACCAGCAAATCTACATTTTCATCACTATTGAGGCCTTCTATACCCACTTTTATACAAGAAGACGAGCCTACAAAATAGGAACTTCCAGAGGATAATGAGGATACTGAAATACCAGTCAATTATCAAGCTTGGGACCAGATTTTGAATCGGCCATCTCTTGTAGGGATTTTTTGGAGGTCACCAAGTGTACAAGGCCAAAGCAAAACAATAATAATGAAGAGAAGCAGAATTATGGATTTGCTAAAGAGGCTGGGATGTCAATCCTACCTGGGCTTGATGGGTCATCTGAATATACTGATTTGGAGGTGGTAAACCCGCAATCATTGATAAGCCCGAGGATGGTATGGTTTCTAAGTATGATGAATCAGAAGATTGCCAAAAAAAGGTAGTATAAAGAGGCTGGGATGTCAATCCCTACCTGGGCTTGATGGGTCATCTGAGTATACCGATTTGGAGGTGGTAAACCCACAATCATTGATAAGCCCGAGGATGGTATGGTTTCTAAGTATGATGAATCAGAAGATTGCCAAAAAAAGGTAGCATGGGCCCATGGGGTATTGTCTTAGACAAATGGAGTGGATGAATTGAAGTGAATGAGAATAGTAAAGAGCTGAAGCCAATAGGAGCATTCTTGAAAGAAGAAAAATCAGATTACCCATGAACAAGGGTTGGCAAAGAAAGGCAAAGAAACTTAATGAAGCTAAGTTTACAGCTAAAGATGAATGCATTGCGGGGTGGAAGCTAATTTTACAGCTAAAGACGAAAGCATTGCTGTGCATTAGATTGAAAAAATCTGAAAATAAAGTCACTCCTTCATGTCCTCGTATCACAGATGGGTACAATGGTGTTCTTGAAATTAATCAGTTGTTGATTAAAGTAAGTAGTGCAGGAGTCTCTTGGTTGGTGACTTAGAGGTCATGATTGCTAAGGCATGTGAAGAGATGAATTAGAATCAATGGTTGATAAAGGTAGCAAGTGCAAGAGTCACTTGATGGGTTCTTTAGAGGACGTGATTAAAAAACCATGTGGAGAGATGAATTATCTTGATGCTTCCACAAATGACTCTACTGCGATACTGCTTTCTAGACATGAAGAAAAGCCATTGGGTTGGTATGTGCTTGAAAATGGTGAGTTCCAGAGGATCTATATGCACCAAGTTGTAGAGGCCATGAAAGTAGAAATATTCCAGCCAAAAGCTTTTTGTGTTCCATTTTAATCATTTTAATTAGGAGGCTATCCTACATTGCTGGTTACGAAAATTACAGATTGAAATTTGATGACGGCAGTTGTTTGGGTATATTAGAATGATTGGGATCATTAATTTAATGTTGGATATTGACATGGTGATGAGTTTCCTGCAACACATGACAGTGGAGGCTATTTCCTACACCATCAAGGCTGTAAATTTCAGTTTGTCTGATGCTGTTTTGAATTATAACAATAGCCTATTATGGTTTGATAAATTCTTTTTACCACCTTTGATGGACATTCATGACATTTTTGCAGATTTACTCAGAGTTAGCTGGATGATTGGCATTAATGATATGATGAGGGACATCTATATCTTCCATTTTAGATAGTGTGATTGTGTCATGACTTGAGATCCAGGGATTCGCATGACGGACATAGTGCTTCTCAGGTTGTGGCATTGATGACAGTAATATCAGAGTGATGCAGCAAACTGATGGAACCATATTACTGAGATTGAGATGCGATCTTGGTGGTTTAATAGAGTATTGCTCGAGGACAAGCAATGTTAGGGCAGGGAATAATGTCCCCAATTATTTTTAAAGTGATAATTAATTGAATTGATTTTTATGAACTTATAAAGTTGTCAGAAAATAAAGAAAATATTCAAATGATTACTCATTATTAATTAATTTAATTTGATATTAGTAAAATGATAAAATAATATGAAATGTCATTATTAAATAAAGTTATTCAAATAAGATAAAAAATAAAGTTGGCAAAGTTGGCCTAGTATTTTAGATGCTTCTTGGAGTTCTTTATAAGGAGATTTGGAAGGAGGAAGAAGCATGCATTTTGGATTTGATAATTTGAAGCTTTGTATAAAAAAAATATAGGAGGATGAAAGCCTTTTGAAGTTTCTCAAAACAGTTGCACCAAAAGAGAGCTCTTCTTAAGGGGTGGATTTGCAGTGGAGCTCATTGCTGGGCAAATTTTTCAGGTCTTCAATTGGAGGCAAATATTTAATGATTGTTTTAGAAATAAATATTTGCTTTGTTTTGAGAAATAGGGATATTGTGATATTGCTATCAGGGTTTAACTGTGTGATTTTTGAGTCAAACTCATTGACCCATGTTTCATGAGTAGTGATTCAACATGAATCCATCGCTCATGAGATTAAATGGAACACTTAGCACTCATTGGATCTAGGTGATGCTCACAGGGGTGAAGCACCGAGACTTCTCGATAGGTCACCCATCCTAGTACTAATCCAGCCTGAGCGCCCTTAACTACGAAGTTTCCTCAATGGTTAAACCCAAAGCTTGCAAACACTCCTGGGAAGTCTCGATGCTTAACCCCTGTGAGCATCACCTAGATCCATGAGTTTTAAGTGTTCCATTTATTCTCATGAGAGATGGATTCATGTTGAATCACTACTCATGAAACATGGGTCAATGAGTTTGACTCAAAAATCACACAGTTAAATCCTGATAGCAATATCATAATTTGACTTGCTATGGAAATTATCTCCTACTTATCAAATAGGGACTTTTTTGAATATTTATATATGTTGGTATTGGCTTTATTGGGGGTTTATAATATATTCTAAGTATTATTTGGCAAATGATATGTCGATCTCAATTCTCTCTTTTAGGCAATTGCCATATTTGGTGCAAAGAATATTAGGCCGTGTTTCTAATGATAAATTGGTGCTTATATTTACTGTCTCTACAATGATTTATGTAAAGCCAAACTTTGATAGCAGTAATAAGAATTAGGGAGTTATGACTAGTGGAAGGATTGCTAGAGTTGAAATTTGCTTTATTTCTCAGGTTGAGCCTAAAAATGTTGATGAAGCTTGTAGGATGATAGTTGGATCAAAGCCATGAAAAAAAGAATTGGATCAGATTGAAGAAAACAAAACATGGATCTTAGTTCGTAGACCTGAAGACAAAATTTTTAGTGGAAGTAAATGGGTTTTTAAAAACAAACTGAACAAGAGTGGTGAAGTAATAAGGAATAAAGAAGGATTGGTTTGCAAAGGATATTTAGAAATGGAATGTATAGATTTTGATAAAACTTTTGTGCTTGTTGCTAGACTTGAGGCAGTTAGAATGTTTCTTGCATACGCTGCTTATAAAAACTTCAAGATATATTAGATGGACACAAAGTTCACATTCTTGAATGAAGAATTAGAAGAGGAAGTCTATATTGAGTAACTTGATGGATTTTCATTGATTGATCAAAAGGACATGGTTTACCGATTGAAGAAGTCCTTATATGGATTGAAGCAAGCAACTAGAGTGCAGTATGCAAGGTTAGATAAGTACTTATTGAAACTTGGATTCAATAAAGATACCGCTGACAATAATTTGTATTTTAAGATTAATTTTTAAAGCATCTTACTTGTTAAAGTATGTGTGGATGATTTTATTTTTGGTGGAGATGACAAAATAATTATAAATTTTGCTAATGAAATGCAAAAGGAATTTGAGATGTCTATGATAAGATTAGATGGATTTCTTAATTGGTTTGCAAATTATACAGACTAAGACAGGGATTTTCATATCACAGTCCAAGTATGTTACGGAATTGCTAAAGAAATTTGGTTTGGAACATTCAAAGCCAGTTGGAACCCCTATAGTTAAAGGATTTAAATTGACTAAAGATAATGATTCAAAGAATACCAATTAGACAAGATATAAATCAAACGATTGGAAGATTGCAATATTTAACTCATACAAGCCTTAACATATCAAATGCAATTGGAATTGTTGCAAGATTTCAAATTGAATTGAGAATTACATGTTGTAGTTGTTAAGGGGATATTCAGATATGTAAATGGTACAATGGATTTTGGTTTGTGGTATGAAACTTCATGCATATACTGATGCAGACCGGGTAGGGAAATGTTAATGATAGGAAGAACACAAGTGGATGAACATTCTTTTTGGGAAGATTAGTTTTATGGTTTAGTAAGAAGCAAGATTGTATTTCACAATTGACTGTTGAAGTTGAGTATGTTGTTGCTGCTATTAATTGTACTCAAGTTGTTTGGATGAAGCAAATGTTGAAGGATATCAAACTTGTCATTGATAAATCTTTTACTATTCTTTGTGATAATTCCAAGGTTATAAACATTGAAAAGAATCCTGTGTTGCATTCAAAGACAAAGTATATATCAATCAAATATCATTTCTCAAGGAAGAAGGTGAATGAGAAGGAAGTGAAGTTGGAATACATGGCTACTAAACAACATATGACAAATATTTACACAAAACCCTTATCTAAAGATGCTTGTGAATATCGTAGAGGTATGCATGTGGTGATGACCACTCTTATTTAAAACTAGATGATGCAGGGATGCTTAAGTCTATCTTGCATCTGGACTTGATGATTTGGGAGCTTCTCTTAAGAGGGAGTAGTTGGTACAGTTAGGTATGTATTAAAGGGAGAGATGTTATGAAGTTGTGACTTTGAGACCTCACATTTGTCATTGATGTCAAAGGGAGAGAGATGTATGTGAGAAACAGAATTATAGAAGGGTGGATGATGCTAAAAGAGAGAGATCCTATAGAAGAAGCCTTGAGTGTTTTTTCACAACATATGTTGCCTTTAATGGCAAAAGGGGAGATTGATAGATATTGAGAAGATTCTTGATGAAATTGTTGCTGGTTATTCAGTTAATAGTTGGGTATTAATGTTTTGTCATTGATGTCAACATACATGTTAGACATACAATATTCTCGAGTTGATCTCTGTAGTAGATCGTTTTGGTGAAAACACAATTTTGAGGATAAGGACATGCACATATCGGAATATGTTCATGGATGTGTTGAAATTATAAGCATGCCATTGTAGGTATTGATGTTTTCATTTGCAGATATTATAGTGAATTTATTGTAGAGTGGTTACAAACAATTTACTTGTAAATTGTTATAGACAATGTTGCAGTATTTTCTTAGGAAAGTTTCACTAGAGCTGAATTTGGGTATGTGAAGCTAAATGTTATTCAGAGATAGATATGTATTCACTATTGGATTTGTTTGCCGATTGAAGACAAGGGAGACAAATTTTTATTTGGATAGAAGACAATGAATTGTTTCTTGGTTAACTCAATCAGGAGATGTGTTGTGTCGCCTTGATTAATGTACTTGATTATTGTTGTGGGATTGTGTTGAGATAATATGTGGACCAATAATGATAATTGTATTGAATGATGTGATTTATTTTGAATTAAGGGATCTTATTGGGTGGACTTAATGGGGAGTTCTGGACTTGCATTTAAGAGGGGAATTCTTTGGTGAATTAAGTATGCTATGGTTATGATGTGAAGTTGAGATTACGGATGTAGATTTGATGAAAGGTTGTAATAAAGAGGAAAGCCATGATAATATATTAAAAGACCTTGAGAAGAGGTAGGAGTGGAATCTAATAGAGATCATGTACTTAATTGGAACTATATTGGCATAGTTGACACTATCAATCAATTTGCTTTTATAGTGAATTGTTGTCTACAATGGATTGTAGTCCACCTTTTGAGTTGTTGCCCTCATTGTAATTGGATTGTCATCCAAATCAGGGTTGTTGCCCTTGCTGTTTTGAGTAGTGAGCTCCAAGTGAGTGCTTGAATGCATGTGCATTGCCATCAACTTTTTAATTGGGTCTTATATGTGCTAATACAATATTTAGTGGGTTTGATTCCCCTTGAAGTTTTTGTAATGTCCCTCTTTGAGTAATAAGGCAAAAATTAATTTATTAAAGGTTTCTTTACCCCTTTCTTGGCATTTGATAAATCAAAAAATCCTATATGTTTGTAGACATTACTGAGTAATTAAATTACTAACATATATTCTAAAGAACGTGAGAGGAGTAAAGACAAAAATAGGACAATTCAGGTGATGAATATGATGGATTGAGGCTTGAGTTGCCAGCATGGCTTGGGTAATCAAGAGGATGTGAGGTGTTACAAAATGGGGTGAGTCTTATATGGGAAAGAGGACTCAAACACAAGGGGAAGCAAAGTCTATTTTTTGGGGGGAAATATTGCAATGTATAGGAGTTTGTATAGGGATCGTGGGTGAATTGGCTGAGCTTCTATAGGGAAACAAATTCTCACTGTTAGGCCAGTCTTTAGCATCGAACCTTGCTTAGGATTGGACTATTAGTTGGGAAGAGGTTGGGAGAGCATAGCATGTCCCTAACCAAAGTCACGACATTGGTTTGTCTTGGGTGAGTGGCAGGCCGAGCCTGAAGGCATCACTATCTTCAGACAAGGAAATCCTTGCCCAGGGTAGTCGTTTGAGGTTTGGGGTGAATAGAGTGAGAAGTGACACAACCAAGAGTAAGCAGAAGTTGCTGTGGGAAACCATTTGTGAATTATTTGAAGTAGGCTCAACATGTGGGAGACCAACAAGCTGCGAGCATAGTATACAAGACATGAGAGTTGTGATTTGCTTTCAGAAGGACGGAGGGATAAACTGACTCACTAAGTATTCACCTGCATTCTGAGAATAGCCACAGACACGTCCAGAGGGTGGGAGTAAATGAAAGGCGTGGTGTGTCATTAGGTGAACTAAGGCATGAATTTGGTTTTCGATGAGCTAGGAGCTGATGATGTTAGCATTGCGCAATTAACTGGGGGAAGTAGAGTTTGACCGTGGGGAATATTGTAGTAGAAGTGACCAGAAATTATGGGAATTGATGTAAAAGCCGTACAAGTTGGTGATTGCTGGCTACGACGAAGGGATACATCTGTAGGGACAAGGTCAGATTTGGTTCACCGGACTAAGGCCAGGTTGTGCATAGGAACACTGAAATTGGTGGAGCCAACCTCTCTACACTAACATCACCATGAGCTGGTGACAGTCCAGCGTACGCAAAATACCAGGCAAGGATTTGTTTAACTATATTGCTTCCATTATTGTATTGTCGAAAGGCATGTTCAAGAGTTACCTGTCTGTGATAAATCAATGATGAAATAAAACTATGTGAATTTCGTGTGCTCTTCTTATCCTTTGTAAATTCAGTTCTATAGTGACTTGAACAAGTAACAAAATTTGAACATTTTGTGAGGCTGTTGGATGAATTTTTTTTGTTAATTAAGAATGGGGCTTAGCTCATCATTGGGAGGAGAAATTAATTCCGACAAGGGTGTAGCCCTTTATAGTGGTATTAGAGCTCAATTACACCAGCCCATGGAGTCTTTTTTTTATGATTGTTGCAACAATGTTTGGATAATGAAAAAGGCAAGAACTACAATCTACGAGACACACGAACATGTCTTTTTAGGAGTCAAAGTGACCAGGAGTCGACAAGTGAGACTTCATTGCAAAAAGAAATAGAACCAAGTGTAGCAAATTCTGAGGAGGTGGTTTTTGAAAATATGAGTGAAGGGAATGCAAAGAACAAGGAGGCACATATGTTTAGACAGTTGATAGAAACCATTAACCATGGAAATGTGCTGGCTGAATAGAGAGCACAACGATAAGACCAACAAATGGAATTGATGATGCAGATGATGGCAAGACAAATTGGGCTAAATTTGAATATAAATGGTAACAATACAGCAAATAGCGTTGGAATGAATTGTGTAGCAAATGAAAATGAGGGAGTCAGTGGAGGACAAAATATAGGCAACAATGGTGGGATTCATGCAGCCAATAAAATAGACCAGCAGGTTGACCAAAATGACACAAATGGAGGGATTCAAGTGGCCAATAATTTTGGTAGAATGTCTAGACCAGCAAGGACCACTTGCTCTAGACTAAGCATTCCAAATTTTCCTCCCAGAGTTCAAGTCCAACAAGGGCAATAAGTACAATTATAGAATGTACAAGGCTAACTAATGAGAGAATGGGCAGTGAAAGGGGATGAATTTCGAGCATTCATTTAATGGCAATAGAGGCCAGAAACCGGATGTGCTACGAAAGATAATAAATTTGCCCTTCTCTCTTATGATAGAACAGGTAAGATGACCACAAGAGCTTGGGTCCAAAAGTTGGATATGTACTTTTAGCTAAATCCTATGGTAGAACAGGGTGCCATCAAATTTGCAGCCTTACATCTAGAGGGACTTGCGCACGAATCGTGAAATCATGGTATGATTACTTGGGACATAACTAGATCACTATATACATTGACTTCACAGAGACATTGATTGAAAGATTTGACAACGAAGACCCGGAGCTGTATTTGAAGGAGTTAGCACAATTGAAACAATGGATGAGTGTTGATAGTTACATAGCTGAGTTCCAAAGGCTAGCAGCCTTAGTGTCTGATATAGCACCTAATAGGCTCATAATGCTCTTCATGGAAGGCCTCATAAAGCAGTAAAGAGTTGGGTCAAAGGACTTAGTCCACCAACATTGCAACAAGCTTATAAGAAAGCAAGGGAAATTGAAGCCTCAACTTCTAGAAGTAAGTACTCCTCAAAAAACTTCTACCATAAGAAAGATAAGGACAAGAAACCCTCATATAAGAACATTGATCAGTCCAAAAAATCAAGTTCAGAACAATTAAACAAGCTGAAAAAGAAGAAATTGTGCTTTCCAATGTAGGGAGCCTTGGGACCCTACTCATAAGTGTCCATTAAAGACTAAGATGAAGCAATTGGAGTATTTTATAGCCTCTGAATCCAGTTCTAAAAATTCAGAAGCAATCTTATTCAAGCTTAAGTGAAGAGGATTCCTCTGCGAATGAATCAGCAAGTGAACAAAAAGGAAAGAGTTGTATAGCTCAACTAACCAACTTGCAAAAAATTGGATCTTTCAGAGTAAGAGGAGTGTTATGTGGGCAGCGAATAATCACTTTGATTGGTACAAGTGCAACACATAATTTCATAGATGAAGGACTAGTAGTATGGAGAGGTTTAAGAACCAAGGAATGTGAGGGGTTTGGAGTCATGGTAGCTGATGGGTTCACAATCACATGCACGTGCAAGATATCCAACCTATGCATTGAGCTAGGAGAATACGAATTGAAGGATGACTTCTATGTGGTCAGAAAATTTTGATATGGATGCAATACTTGACATCCAGTGGCTACGATCACTTGGAGAATTTAGAATGAATTTGCAAACCATGGAGATGAAGTTTGAAGTTGAAGGGAAGAAGTTTCTTCTTAGGGGAATGACAAGTGGCAGCCCTAAGATTGTTTCCTTCAAAAGGATGGAAAGATTACTAGGCATGATCAAGTGGAGTGGGCAACAGAGTGTACTTTTACAACACCTGATTTAGGACAGCAGACTAAGAGCTTTCAACATGAAATAAAGGTGTTATTGAATAAGTACAACAAGGTCTTTAGTGACATTCCACATGGTATCTCACCTGATAGAGGCACTAAACACGTAATAGAGCTGGAAGAGGGTGCTAAACCAGTCATAACTACACCTTAGAGGCACTCCAAAAGACACAAAGATGAGATTGAAAAAGTTATCAAATAATTGTTGGATATGGGTCACATAAGGCCAAGCAAGAGTCCTTTTGCTCCTTCTGTGGTTTTGGTGAAGAAGAAAGATGGAACTATATGTAGGTGTATATATTATCGAGCATTAAACAAGAGGACCATTAAGAACCGCTATCCTATTCCACACATTGATGAATTACATAGAGCTTGTTTCTTCTCCTAGATATACTTGAGGTCTGGGTACCTTCAAATCAAAGTTAGGAAGGAAGATGTGGAGAAGACCGCTTTTAGATGTCACCATGGGCAGGCACTTTGAATTTCTAGTCATGCCTTTTGGGCTGACTAATGCACCAGCTACTTTGCAATTGTGCATGAACCAAATTTTCAGCCAGTACCTTCGTAAGTTTGTTTTGATAATTTTTGATGATAAATTGGTATATAGCAAAACTTGGAAGGAGAATTTGAAACACTTGGAAGAGGTGCTCAATATTTTAGAAAGAGAGTTCTTGTATGCTAAAGAACCTAAATGCAATTTTTTTGATGAATAGACCTTTTCCATTAATTAAAATTTAATGATACATATTCACAAAAAAGGGGCCGGGGGATACAAGATCACCTCGCGAGTTCAAACGGCCCAAGGCTGGAGATCAACTATTCATTAAAAAACATATAAGCAAAAACATAAAACTTCAGGCTGCAAGAGCAGTGCTAGCCGAACGAGGGTCTTTGTCATCAGAACCCCAAAAATCCTTGGGGTTATTGGTTGGCTCAAGAGGAGCCCAACCGTTAGCAGCAACGACATTATTATCAACATCCTTGTCTTTATCATCCTCAACCTTGGGAGGAGAAATGGCTAAATCCAGTTGGGGGAAAGCCCACTTGGGGTCATGGTGAGCAGTTGACTGACCTACATCAGCGGTAGCAGGGGAGCCACTGGGGACCAACCCGAGCCCAGCCTCCGAGGTGGTGAGGTCGAGTAGTGATGGCCACGAAAGCCACCATTGGCAGAGCGGCGACGAGGTTGCGACCTAGGGGTTTGCGAGCGTTGAGTAGAACTGCTTCGGCCTCGTTGACGATCGCGAGTACGGTCACCGGATAAAGCATCCGGAGGTACTCGGGCAACCATACAAGGGGCATTTCCCTTGTGAGCAAGTAGCTCCTATAGATGAGCCACTTCTAGCGTGACTTTGTCAATTTGTACTTAAATCTGCATCATGACATTATTACATATATGTGCTTTAGAGTACATGACAACATGAATATCAAGAAAGTTGTTAGAGAATAAAACATCATTGCGATTTTTCCAGATTGTAAACAATAATATCTCCATTCTGAAAGCATGCCAAATCTGGGCATATCTAAAAGGGAATCTGGGAGCATCACCCAGAACCACTATATGCCAAGTGAAGGCCTCTAGATGAAAAGGCCTGAAAAAATCATAGATCCAGTGCTAGTAATTTTGAGCTCTTTTGCAAAACCAAAAAATATACAGAAAGCTTTCAGTGTGACCACAAAAAGGGCATCTAGGTTCAGGAACTCCCAGATGTTGGAGCCGAGGACCCAAAGGCAAGCCTTGGAAAAAGGAGACAGTAGGCGAAGTGAGCAATCTTTGGCTTTGTGATGGTATGCCAGACAATGACAGATCTAAGACTCCAAGTCTTATGTAAAGAATGCAAATGCCAATGCTGGTTGAGAGTATCAACCATCAGAAGATGGGGCACCAACCACCGATACCCAAACCTAGGCTTGTAACTGGTCATTGGAGTGGCAGGGTACTACATCCAATCTTTCCACCAAGGGCGGGATGAGTGAATTCCAAGCTTGTGTAACAAATTGGGAGGAATCGCATAAACTAGAAGATCAACTGTCTATCGATTTGG
Organism: Cupressus sempervirens; assembly: GCA_028749045.1. Lineage (NCBI taxonomy): Eukaryota > Viridiplantae > Streptophyta > Pinopsida > Cupressales > Cupressaceae > Cupressus > Cupressus sempervirens. The sequence continues at coordinate 737,714,215 of CM053786.1, forward strand.
ACGGATAATCCTATACTGCACTTGCAGATCCTCCCATGAGCAAAGGCTCATAGTAACCCAAGAGAATAAAATCTTTGGGTGTTTTAATACCCCTGCGAAATAAACGCAAAGCACTGGCTCCTTAGATCTTGGCTAAAGGCACACCTTGAGTGGCAAACAAGGGCGACTACTAAAGGTTTTGTTTGTTCATTGAGGGCCCATCTTTGAATCCATTACCAGCCCAACGAAGCCAAGGTTTTATAGCTTCCTAGGATTTCCAAATGCTCTTAGCAACAAAAGTGCCCTGAATCTAAACAGGTTCAGAAGTCACAAGAAGGGTTTGAAAACCAATCCCCTTCCAGGCTGATCGGTTAATCGGAAATCCTGAAGAAATGCAATGCCGTAACAAAATTTTCCAGGTCTCATCTCCAGTGAGAGCTTGTATGACCCACTTGGCACAGAGGGCTATCCCTTGCTTGCGGGTGGAAAGCAATCCAAGACCCACCAGAATCTTTGGTTAAACAACAGAAGTCCCAGGCAACTCTGTGAAAGCCATGATGCACAACATCAGAGGCCTAGAGAAAGTCCTTGAGAAGACGTTCAAGCTTAAGGTACGAGGCTTTAGAGGGAGCCCAACAAGAAGAATAGTACACATGTAGCAGCAAGCACCGCAGGTGAAAGGGGCTTAGTGATCATTGTACCTTGGGTTAACGAAATTAGTGTACCTTGGTCACATCATTAGTTCTAGTGGAGTTAGTGTTGATCCGAAAAAATCATGGCAATCATGGATTGGCCTCCTCCCACTAATCTATCATAGCTGAAAGGATTCTTTGGATTGTGTGGCTTTTATAGAAGGTTTGTAAAAGGATTTTCTTAAGTGGCTGTCCCATTGACTGATTTGACAAAGAATGGAGCTTTTACATGGTCAAATGAAGCAAAAAATTGTTTTGATCAGTTCAAGGAGCTTGTCAGTTCATCGCCCATGCTAGCAGTACCTGATTTTACTGAACCATTTGAGTTGGAATGTGATGCTTCAGGTGAAGGTATAGGTACCGTTCTAACTCAGAACAGACATCCCATTGCATTCAAAAGTAGGAAACTAAGAAGTGCTGAAAGAAGTTATTCTATCTATGACAAAGAAATGTTGGCTATTATGCATGCTCTTGCTAAAGTTTAGGCAATATTTGGTTGGAAGCAAATTCACTATTAAAACAGATCATAACACCCTCAAATACTTCTTGAACTAGCAAGATTTATGTGAGACAACAAAAATGGGTGGGTAAGTTGCAGGCCTATGAATTGCAGGCCTATGAGTAAGTTGCAGGTCTACTTGAAGGTAAGACTCATGATGATAGGTATAAGGTGCAAAATGATTTGATCCTCTATAAAGACAGAATCTTCTTATTGCCAAAATCCAAGTTCAAAATTGAGATTTTAAAATCTTTTCATAATGCCCCTATGGCTGGTCACCCCGGTTTCTTCAAAACATAAAAGCAAGTTAGAGAAAGATTCAAGTGGAAAGGTTTAAAATTGGAAGTCTAGAAATTTGTGTAAGAGTGCTCTACATGCCAACAAAACAAACATGAGAACACATATCGTGCTGGTTTGCTACAACCTTTGCCTATTCCAAATAAAAAATGGGAGAGTATTTCAATGGATTTTATAATTGGATTACCGGCTACTCAAGGTAAAATTGCATCTATGTTGTGGTTGATAAGTTGACTAAATTTGCACTTTTTTTTGCTGTATCATCTACACACAATAGTGCAGGTAGCAGACCTCTTCTTCAAAGATTTTCAGATTACATGGGCTGCCCATTAACATAGTCAGTGACAGGGATAACAAGTTTATGAGTTTATTTTGGCAAGAATTGTTCAGATTATGTGGAACCGAACTAAACCCCAGTACTAGTTATCATCCACAAACAGATAGTCAAACTGAAATTGTTAACAAGTGGCTGGAGGGATACTTAATGAAGTTTTTTTTAGAACAATAGAAAGCATGGGTAAAGTGGTTGTACATGAGTGAGTATGGTTACAATTCAACATATCACATGTCCATCAAGATGTCGCCATACATGGCGTTATATGGTTATGAGCCAACAAGCATTTTAGATTTGATTTTGGTAGACAGAAGGGTATCCAAAGCCTCAGAAAGAGTAAGGATATAGTAAAGGTATTGCAAGAGAACATCCAATAGGCTCAAAAGAAACATAAGCAATATGTAGACCAACATAGGGTTGATAGGCATTTCAAAGCTTGTGATTTGGTATATTTAAGGTTGCAGCCTTATTGACAATCTGCCCTCAAGAAAAGCAGAGTTGAGAAATTGAAGCCAAGGATTTACGGACCGTACAAAGTAATCGGAAGGGTAGGAGAAGCGGCTTATGACTTGGAGCTACCTGTGAACAACAAGGTACATATTGTGTTTCATGTATCTAGGCTTAAAAGAGCCTTGGGACACAAAGTAAGTCCTTCAATAGTTTTACCACCATTGGATGAGGAAGGGAGGTTAGTCCTAGAACCTGAAGCCATCATTGAGACGAGGGAGAGGAACCTTCACAAGCGTATCATCAAATAGTACTAAGCAAAATGGAAGGATTTATCCATTGAGGATGCAACCTGGGAAAATGAGCAGGTCTTGACGCACCCAACATTGAAATTGCTTGCGGACAAGTAATTCGTGGGGAGGGACAAAGGGGGGATTGTAATGCCCCTCTTTGAGTAGTAAGGTGAAAACGAATTTATTAAATGCTTCTTTACTCCTTGGCATTTGATAAATCAAAAAATCCTATATATTTGTAGACATTACTGAGTAATTAAATTACTAACATATATTCTAAAGAAAGTAAGAGGAATAAAGACAAAAATAAGACGATTTAGGTGATGACTAGGATGGGTTGAGACTTGAGTTGCCAACATGGCCTGGGTAATCAAGAGGACGTAAGGCATTACAAAATGGGGTGAGTCTTATCTGGGAAATAGGGCTTAGACACGAGGGAAAGTAGAGTCTTTTTTGGGGGGAAATATTGCTTTGGACAGGAGTTTGTACAGGGATCGTGGGTGAATTGGCTGAGCTTCTATAGGGAAACAAAACCTCACTGTCAGGTCAGTCTTCAACAATGGACCTTGCTCATGATTGGACCGTTAGTTGGGAAGAAGTTGGGCGAGTAGAGTATCTCCCTAACCGAAGTCATGGGTGAGTGGGAGGCCGAGCCTGAAGGCATTGCTATCTTTGACAAAGGAAATCCTTGCTTAGGGTAGTCGATTTGAGGTTTGGGGTGAATGGAATGAGAAACGACGCAACCAAGAGTAAGCAGAAGTTGCTGTGGGAACCTATCTGTGAATTAATCAAAGCAGGCTCAACATGTGGGAGACTAGCAAGCTACAAGCATAGTATACAAGACATGGGGGTGGTGATTTTCTTTTAGAAGGACAGAGGGATAAATTGACTCACTAAGCATTCACATGCATTGTGAGAATAGCCACAGACACGTCCAGAAGGTGGGAGTGAATGGAAGGCATGGTGTGTTGTTGGGTGAACTAAACCATAAATTTAGTGCCTGATGAGCTAGAAGCCGATGATGTTAGCATTGCACAATTAATCGGGGGAAGTAGAGTTCGACTATGGAGAATATTGCAGTAGGAGTGACCAGAAGTGATGGGAATTGATGTGAAAGCTACATAAGTTGGTGATTGTTAGCTACGGCGAAGGGTTACATCCATAGGGACAAGGCCAGATTTGGCTCATCGGACTAAGGCCGAGCTGTGCATAGGAACGACTGAAATTGGTGGAGCTGGCCTCTCTACACTAATATCACTGTGAGCTGGTGATAGTCCATTGTACGAAAAATACCAGGCAAGGATTTGTTTAACTGTATTGCTTCCGTTATTGTATTGTCGAAAGGCATGTTCAAGAGTTACCTGTCTGTGATAAATGAATGATGAAATAAAACTATGTGAATTTTGTGTGCTCTTCTTATCCTTTGCAAATTCTAAGTTGCCGATTCGGGTTCGGGGACGAATTCGGGTTCGGGGTTCGGGTTTGTGGGTTCGGGCAATTTTTTTTTTCCCATTTGGGTTCAGGGTTGGGTTTGTGAGCATATATATATATATAAAAGAGAAACATGCATAGTTGTAAAACTAACTTACGAAGTCATTTCATAGTATGAATATATCAATGTTACTTGATCATTGATCAATGCCATATGTCAAAGATAAACATTAAATACTCGCTCATTAATCAATGTTAATATTGTAAAGAAAATCATACATTGAAAATATTAAAAAAATGATATTTTAATGTAATTTGAAACACTTTTATGGCCCACAGTCTCAATTAGGGACCCTGCCTAGACCTGGATCCGGACCCAAGCACGAATCCGAACCCAGACGAATCTAGATCCGGACCCGAGCTTTAGGGTCCGAACCCAGCAACTAAGTGCAAATTCAGTTCTGTAGTGACTTCAACAAGTAACAAAATATTAACATTTTGTGAGGCTGTTGGATGAAAATTATTTGTTACTTAAGAACAGGGCTGAACTCATCATTGGGAGGAGAAATTATTTCCATCAAGGGTGTAGCCTTTTACAGTTTTCCCCCTAGTAGGGTTTCCACGTAAAAACAATCTAGTGTTAAGTGTTATCATGTTATTTCTTGTTCATTGTACTTAATATTTGATCTATGCTGGTAAATGGTTAAAGGTTTTAAGATAAATGCAATTAGTCCCTCCAAAAAATCTTATGTTTCCAGGTCTTGTGGACTTGGAGGAAACTTCCTGTAACAGATCCAGCACCTTTGTCACTGCCGCTGGGTTGCTTTCTATATGGCACATTCTATACATTATTTATGGAACCTTTAACTTCATTGCAAATAGTTTGTCTTTCATGGGACACGCACAAAAATGTTATATTGCAGATTTTGCCTTGATGATATCAGTTCATCTTAATTGGTATATCAGTGAAACCCTAATATATAGTATGTGTGTACACTGTATGTATATGTACAGACAAACCTGTGCTCATAGCCTAGGGGAAACAAATTGCTGTAGCCGTGTACCTCTAACCAAACCCAAACCTAAATTGTCAACTTAGGATCTTTCACTTTATTTTTGTTTCATTAATAACCATCTTGAGACTTTGGATGATCTACAAATCTTTCCAAAATGGAAGGTAGACACTTTGATCATATGTCAGCTTATCAATCAAACAGTAAGGAAAAATAGTAGTAAATATTTGTTATACGCGTCAAATTCCATCTCATTCATTGCTAAGTAAGCATTCGAGGTGGGAACACAATGCAGAAAATAGATAAAATAGAAGCCCAATATGCTCTTTGCAAAATAAACACAAAATAGACAAGGGCTAGACAACAGAGCTCATGACAGCTAGGTGTACCATCTCAAGCAAGTCACAGAAAAGTCAAAACTTCTCATTTTGGTTAATACGTCAGCAGCTGCAACAACAGCGAGCTCTTCAGAAACTAGGTATGCTTCACCAACATGCACGGAGGCCACAAAGAAGCCTGTCAGAGTGATCGGTTTTTGTATCTCCAGCTTGGTTTTTTGAATATTTTCCTCTTCTGTATCTAATATATTTCCAATAAGGTTATGCTAGAAGGCAGGAAGGATTGAATGTAAGCCAGATTTTTAATTGGTACATAAATGCATGTGCATGCCTTAGGAAGCCCAATGATTAAGAAAGAGCAGTAATGGCAACTCAGAAGGAAATGCTTGCTTGAAGTGGAAATCTACTCTTAATTGAATGCACACCTTTACAAGATGAAAGTTATAAAACCAAGATTAACTCCCCCACTGGATGAGTTGTGTTTGAGCATCTTGGGAAAACATGGTGAACTTTTTGAGTCATTTGAAGGAGTACCTGATGCAACAAATAACAAAATCTGTTAAGAAAGGGGTAACTTGAGTAGGCATAGCATAGAGCGTTGTCAGTGTCACCTGGGAGTTGGCTGACATCCTCAATCTATAGATTGCCCAGCCTTCTTTTCTTGAGAGCAAGCATTTGGGAATGGAGGTTTGGTCATATCCCCCTTATCTGCTGCTCTATAAGAAAGGGATTGCCAGCATATGATTAGCTAGTTACTTTCAGCTTATAGTTGGGGTTGCATTTTGCATTGTCAGAATAAAGTGGACGAGTCTTTTGTCCATCAGTTCATCTGGCTGAGTATTTGTGTCATCCAATTAAGCAATGGCCGATTTTCAGTGCCTGTCAGTTAACATCACTGATTAAAGGATGGGTTGAACGGTTAACTGCTATCAATGTAGGGGTGATTGACTATATTCATGGATTGGCAATTGCAAAAGTGTTGTTTAGTTAGCTGATTAACAAACATTCAACTCTTACGTCAGTGTAAGTGGCATTGCTACTACAGCTGGGCACATCTGGGATGAAACCTTTAAGGGGTGGACCTATCATCGTGAGGTCATAAATACTTTAGAGAAGTACATTTTAGTTAGTATAGAGTTTGTGAGCTGGTAGTAACCAATACATTGTGTTAGATTGGTAGACTTACCTTTGAATGTATGTTCTTAGCATAAAATCATCAAAAAAATAAAATAAGTATACTACTTGCCTGAATTTCTTTTTTTCTGGTTTGTTATTTGTAAGATCAGTAGCATTACTATATAAACACCCTTCCTAAATAAGGTTTGAAGTTGTAATCTAATCACCTCAAATACAATGACAAACGGTAGTAAGTGCTTTTTTTGGTTTTTGATTGCAGAGTCATTGCACACAGTTTTAAAAGGCAGGTACAGAATTTTGTATAGTAATCTATGCAAAATCTAAGTAGCACGCATTAATTGTCTGTTTTCAATTTTGCGTGATGTGTAGGTGCTGTCAGTCATTTTCTTAGTGCTATTAGACATAAATGAATAAGGCATCATCCTATTGTGTGTATCCTCGTTGAACAATCCAGTAAACATTAGCTAAACTAGTGAGTTTTTACAAGCTCATCATGTAGCCTAGTGATTTGGAGCATTACTTTGGGCTTGATAACACACAAAATACTTGGGTGAGTTATTCATGAAAAATTGAGACTCATAGGTAAACTTGATAAAACACACATGACTTGAGGGTATAGCTTGGCGGTGGTAGAAAAGACAATTTTGTGACGAAAGTTTAACATGACTGGTCTGAATGTGCTCTTATGACTTTTTGAAATGAAACCATTATTTCTGAACGGTGCCCTTCCTGCTGCCTGTGACTTTTAATTGGAAATGATTGTTGCAAATATTAATTAAAGCCCTTTATTCTTAACTGAAAAATGGGCTATGAACTGCAAACATTCACACATACTTGCATGCCCTAGCAACTTTTCCAGATGCCTTTGATTTTGCTTTGCCCTCACAGCTCATGAAGTAAGAAGCATGTTCCACAAATTCTATAATATGAAGATTTTCACAAATTGATGTATTTTCTGATGTTTGGAAAATTGGCTGACTTTTTTGGGTCAGCTGAGTTATGCTGTGTCTGAGTTTGTCAATTTTGTATTACACAAATATAGTTAATATATTTGTTGTATTTTTTAAAAATTAATGCTTGGCAACCCTTTTAATATGAATGGCAAGCAGGCATGACATGTCCTCTGGCTCCACATGAAACACTTTTGACTTGGAGCTATGAACCAGTGAGGCCACAAATGGGAAACCTCATCCTCTCACTTAACTGTGCTCAAACATGCGGGCTCAATGACCCAGCGAAGGCACAAGGTCTGCGAGCACAGTGGTTCAACAGGAGTTCAAACTTTGGTGGCCACTTCACCAACAAAGTGTTTAAACCGCGACACTACACATCTGGAGACTAAAATTTTGCTGTATGCGTTGCACTTGTGTATTTCTTTACTAGTTTTGAATGAAATAAAATAAGAAACAGATGGCAAGAAGCCTAACTAGTGAACGGTACACTGATTGTTTAATGCAGTATTTCATTTTGGATAGATCTGTAGTGGTAGCAATTTCCTTGTCTTTTGCCAAGCTAGCTTGAATTATGCAAATGTCTTGATACTGTCGTTGATATATGCATGGCACAATCTTGTAGTAGTTCTAGTAGTTTAGCTATTGCAATGATTGTTTGCCACATTGTTTTTGGTCTATAAGATTGAAGTCAATGCTAACATGGCTTTGATTTGGCTACCACTTTGTTTAAGAAAAATGGGGAAAGTGTATTGTCCATTCATGGAACTCGTGGAACTTGGAAGTGTTTGTTGTTGGAATCTTACTGTGTAGCAGATGATAACAATATATAACAAACATGACCTAATTATTTCAATGCTAGTTTCTGTTTGCTCTGGAGATTACTTATTTATCCTGGATGTTGCTGTAGGTTCAAGTTGTTATTGTGCTGAGAGGCACTACTACAGTTGCAGCAAGGGGTGTATTGTAATGGTGTGTGTATTTACAAAAACCCCATAATATAAATTTAATGATAAGTTATATATGAACTTCATAATTAGTAATTAAATTTATGTAGATTATTCAATTAAATATTTAATTTCTTTATTTTATATTTTATTCTATTGTAAAACTTATACATACTTTATAATATAAAATATACTATTGAAATGTTTAAAATAACTCAGGTTTTGCTTTTTGGCGAACATGCGGCAGGAGGCTTATTCCCATTATATAAAACATCAAAATTTAAAATGTTAGTATTGTGCTTAAGGAGTTGGAACCCTCACAGGGTAGCTAAAGACTTGTTTCCATAAATAAGATAATTTGACATAGAAGCTCGCAGTGAAAATCTAGGGAGGGAAACCACTTGAAAACAGCCAGTAGTACAAGGCTAACCCCTTTTGAACCCTTTAGCTCAAGAGTGAAGTCATCTTTGGGTTAACAAGTCTCTTCTTTTCTGTCTATCCATTATGATCCGGGCATCAAACTTCATGTGGAATTTTCAGAGGATGGAATATCTGGCCCTGGAACTACAGAAGTGGTGCTCACTGTGGCCAGTTTAGAAGAGGAAGACCAGCCACACACAGAGGGTTCACTTTTTCCATAGTTAAAGGGGACTGAAATCCAGAGTGGAAGCCACATGAAAGTCTGAGGAGGTATTATTGAATAAGGTTATAGGTTATTTTCATTACAGTCAAGAGGCAATCACTTGATGCTGTGCTTGAGCCCCAACCCATGAAGGACATGACTCTGGAGAGCCCTTATGTGAACCAATTGAGAAGTCTTTGGACAATGTGCGGTCAAGTGACCTGTAGCAGAACACAATCATCATCTGAAGGAAATTTCTTCATAATGGAGATGCTGCTTGCAAATCCTGTTACCTACTTTCAAGCAAATCTCTTATAGCAATATCTGATAAATTAAAAGTCAACAAGAATTCTTACAAAGGTAAATGACACATTGATTTCTTCAAATTTGGGATATGGATTAGGTTACTGAAAGAGTTTCCAATAGAGAAAAGACATTCATTAATCTGAAAGTGAAGATGAAGATCTTGAAGTTCTAACTGAAATGGAGAAATAGGAAAAGATCCTTTGAGAGAATCAAGTTTTAGAAATCGTGATTTCAAACCCAAGAATACCCTATCCCAAAATCAGAGGCCTTCCTGGAGTAGGGTAGTTCTATTTGAAGGGGATTCACAAGTAGCCCAGAACCTGCCTTTTGCACATGGATAGATAGAATAAACCTCTTTCCCTCGAGTCTTCCAGTGACAAGTCATCCGTTCATGAAGTTTTGCCAGATTAAGCCAAAAGTTCTGAAATTTGCAAATCATAGCAACTTCCTCTGACCTTTTTTCTGTCCCAGCTACCTCATCTACATATATAATTGTTTGTTTTTTGGGTTGTGGTCTTTATCTACTTTGTAAGGTCTTACCCTCCTTGAAATCTATGGAACCCTTATGAGAAAGTCTGGAAACTGAACAATCCAGAAGAGCTGCTTGTTTTCGTGGAAGTTGTTGCATACCTTTGTATGAATAGAGTTGGTCCATGATTTTTAAGGCAGATGAAGCTACCACTGTAGAGAGGGGTGCAGAGGGTGGGGGAATTTAGGTTTTTAATCTCTGCGGCCAAAATGCATTTAATTGGAGCTGCAACTTTCTTCTTTGTTTGCAACTACCTCTAAAGTATGAATGTGGGTGTCCTTAGGGCATATTGATCGCTACCTCTTTGCCAAGTATAGACTGGCAATTTGCTGGGGAAAAAGTGCAATTTTTGTGAGCACTGAACAGTTTTGGTATTGACATCATGGAGCTCTTGAGATAAAAAATTATTAGTTAATATGATAGATTGAATAATCATTATTTAAATAAAAGTAATTAATATAAATTAATAATTGATTTGTGATTAATTTTGTTATGTTATATAATTATATTATCTATTATATGAAAATATATTGATATCTCTTGGCATGTTTTGAATATATTTAAGATATCTGTATTAGCATGTAACTGACTTTCAAGTTTGGTGGATGATGTGCTGAGTTATTTGAATTAGTTGCGTGCACTTGGAAGTAACCAGTTTAACAAATGTTTTTCAGCTGGTGGAGAAAGTGTTTGAGTCATGTGATGAAAATATGGATCATGCCATCAAGAGCCTGAGTAACCTTTGCCTCAACTCACCTGAGCAGACCATGTCTCCTGCTGTTGATGGTCCATTTCATTCAGATAGCCATCCAGTCCAAGGTTAGTGCCAAGCATACTCTAAAATGTCTGGTATCAGTGGAGGATCAATTTGTGTAATGACAACTGACACCTATTATAAATTTTCAATTGAATTTTGTTGCTTTATGTCCTTTAAATTATTTTTTGTTATAGGGCAATGCATCTCTTTGATAGCAGTCAACAATAATGACGGCTTCTTTATCTGCATGTTCTAGGGCTTGGATGTGAGCATGCATGTGATGGGAACCCTAGTAGTTTAGCATTTGGTGAGTTAAATGGCAAATCTGGTTTCCCTGCCGATGGAGTGGAGTGGGCTGAATTTCTGGTTGCAGAAATGAAGAATGCATCTGATTTGGATGATGCAAGAGCTCGTGCATCAAGGACCTTGGAGGCATTCGAGAAGATCGTTATGGCTCGGTCTGGGGCAACTGCTGAGATTCTTTATAAGGTGAACTTGTTTTTAGGCTTTTGGTCATACAAATTAATCTTGATTGCTCTTAAATTGCAAATTAAATATATTTATGTATTTTTATGAATGCAGGAAGTTACCTCACTTAAAGAGCAGGTGAGAGAGCTGCTTCATGAAAATAGCATCCTTAAAAGAGCTGTATCCATTCAACATGAACGCCAACTAGAGCAAGAAGAAAAAGCAAAAGAGTTGCAGCACCTACATCAGCTTGTTGCACAATACCAGGAGCGGGTCAAGACGTTAGAGGTGAGAAAAGATGAGAAACTGATGTGGTTAATCACCATTATTTTCTGCAGATACTTGAATTACAAAGTTCATAGATTACTTGAAAGGCTGTGATATGGTCTCAAATTTACTTTTGGATAAAAAAATCAAAATAATGAAAGTGAGTAAAACAATCTAACACTATAATATTTGAATCATAGAATTTGGAAGCCGATGAATGTACTTTATTTATAACAATTTTTAATTTTAAATGAGGTAACATGAAGTTTGTAGACGAGATAAAATTGCACACATCTAAGGTCTTGTATCTTCTTATTCCACCATTGCAAGTACATGCTCTCAATTTTATTTCCATACATGAATGATGAAATCAATCATATTATGCATTGGCAAATACCTGAAGGACTGGATTGATAATCATTCATTATGTATAATGCAATAAGTCTTCTGTGCTAGTAAAAACAGACATGCACATATAGTATGCACTAAACGTATTCTTATATGATCCGAGTGAATGCTTATACTTGGATATAATACAAAACGAAAATTTCATAGGAAAGATTACGAATTTCCTCTGATTATACTGAGCTGTGAAACAATTATCATATCCAGATAAATCTAGAATGCAAGTAATGAGAAATTTTCATGATGAAATCTTTTTCACTGATTTAGTGACAGAATTGTAGTAATATACTTACAATTTACCAGATAACTATGCTTGTAGCCCTGCTTGTTGGCAATATGGTCAGAAAGATGTTTTAATGGTTGTCATTTATGGCAACATACATTCAGTATTTCATTCATGCATTTAGATATAGAAAATTGTTTAAGTGTTAGACAGTTTGCAGCAGCATAGTGCACAGATGTTAAGCGTACAGACGACTCGTTGAGAGTTAGCTCATGTGCAGTTAAGGACAGCTTCATGACAATCATGATGACGTGTGCCAGTGCGCAGATATGTATGGACAATATGGCACGAATTATGATTTAAATACCAGTGTGGGTATTTAGTAGTGCAGATCAGAGCATAGCAGTGAATTGGATTGTACGGCCCCAAGAATTATTTTGGTTACGAAATAATTACTAAGTTGTGATGAGCCGACTATGTGGACATTATTATGTCAAGTGTGTGAATACATGAAGGCCAATTGAGCATAATTTTGTGAATATACGAGGTATAAGTAAAGATCTTATCTTGCGAAGATAAGGGTGCTATCCATGATAGACAAGCAACTGTTAAGTGATATGCAAACTATTTTGTGAACAATTTGAAGGATATGCGAGCCTTATGTGATGCAAATTCTGATGTATGATCAGAACAAATGCGAAGTACAACAAACAACAAGTATTGTATGTATATCTATTCTTGTGAAGAACTGAAATATATTATTGCATGTTAGGGTAGCGGGCTCTTTTTGCATACATTGTATTTGCATACAGGGTTGAAGCAACTCCTAACAGGGTTGAGGCTTCTAACGAGGCCTAGTCTCCTAACAGGGACTGGAGACACTATATGTACTTAATAGACTCCTAACAGGGTCAATATCCTTAACAGATCCTATTGTTTAGTGAATCATCTAGTGGGTATCATCCCCACCGAGGTTTTCCCTTGACCAGGGTTTCTCAAGTTAGCAAATAATGGTGTTATGAGTTATCTATGTGCATGGTTATGTTTATTGTTCAACATTGTTGGTTTACTATTATATGCAAGTCATAAAGTAATTAACAATATTCAATTGTGTACGAAAGTTTGTAGAATACTAATTCATCCCTCCCCCTCTCAGTATTATCTATTTCTAACAATTGGTATCAGAGCACAGTTACTTTGAAGAGGCTTAACAACTTAAGTAAGATCCTAGTGAATATGGAATAGTTGACGAAAAACTTTGAAGATGCGAAAGTTTTCATTGGCAAGTTAAAAGACTAGATTGATGATTTAGAATCTGGCAAGGAGTCTATTGCGCAGACTAGTGACAATGATTAAGTAGGAGATCTTCAGAAGGAAAATGAGATTTTGAAACATGAACTGAAAATCGTTGAACTTGAGTCCTAACAGAAATGGTAGTAAGAATGAATCAAAACTAAAAATTGAGAATGCAGATCTTAGATCCCAGTTAAGTCAAGTTACATCTAAATTAGAAACTATCAAGATTGAACATGCTGAGTTAGAAAAGTACAACATTATTGTGAAGGGAGGATTGACACAAGCTAAGCAACAGTTAGTGAAACTTTATTCCAGTACTGAAAAGATAGATCAGTAGATATTTCATCAGAGACGTCACGACAAGACAGGACTTGGATATCTGATTGGCGAGAAATCAGCCAAGAAAGTTGAAATCAAAAGAGAACTAGATCTAATTATTGAATCCCTAAGGAATCTGATCGGAGTAAGGTAGAATCAAGCACATCTACTGAAGTATCAAAGTAAGTTGAGTTAATTGATTTGTTAGCTAAATTTGACGAACTTAAGAAAACATAACAAGTTGATAAACCAAAGCAAAATGAACCACCCAAGGAAGTAAGACATGAGTTCAGAGGTAGATGCTTCACTTGTAATAAAGTTGGACACAAGAAAAGAGATTGCACAAGTAAGTCTTTTAAACCCATTACTAATTTATATTGTTATAATTGTTATGGTTATGGTCATAAAGCAGTAGAATGTAAGAAACCTAAGTTTGATGGTAATAATGCAAATAGTAGAATGTTTAGAAATACTAACCTTGCAGGTAATAAAAGAGGAAGATCACATAACATATACAATGATGGAGAGACATCTAATGGTGAGAAGAACTAGTTTGTGTGTTACAAGTGTAACAACCCTAGACACATTGCAAGGAATTGCAGAGCACTTGAGAATCAAAATGGAACAAATTAGAGGAGAAATGCACCTATATGTTAGTTATGGAATAACTTCAGACACACAACAAGATATTGCAGAATGGACAGATTGAACTTGAACAGGAATCAAAATAACAGAAGGAACAACAACAAAAATGATAAAAGGAATGATAATGATAGTAACAACAATCAGAAGGAAGCAATAAAGGAACATGTTGATGAATTCAAGGAAGCATTTGTGATAGCTAAAGATCTAGAAAGTTCTCATATAGTTTTGGAGGAACAAATTTTTGATGCACTTGATAGGACATTGAAGTCACATATTGTTTGTGACTCATCCTCCCTGAATTAAGAAGCTCTAGCAGTAGCAGAGCATCAGTTGGTCAAAACTGATGTTAGAGAGAGAGTTGGAAGTTGCGTAGTTAACAGGAGGTTAAGTACATAGAGAGAAGGCTATGGTCAAGTGCGCAAGTCTTGATATGATTGCAGTGAGCAGGAATTGAGAAATCAAGCTTACTGGTATACAGAGACAATGTTTGAATTTGTGGTAGGTATGCATTTAATGCGCAGTGCGATTTGAAATGATTTAAGGATCGTAAGCAAGATTGTACCATTTGTTCATGCAAAGTGTTTTGAGCGAATTGAAGAGCGGTTTGACAACGAATTGAAGTGCGAAGTGAAGTCTATGAAGCGGAAAGTTGTAGAAGTCCTAAATCGCAGTTTTAAGGTATTTTGCAAAGCTTGAATTCAGTTTTACAGTAATTACAGTTAAATGGCAAGTTAGAAAGTGCATGATATAAGTGATAGACCAAGGTATGAGTTTAAGAAGCATCCGTTTGTATCTTTATTGGATGATCCGATGGGCACATTTTTGCAAGTTTTGAAAAATGTGTTACATATTGAAGATATAAGAAGCTACATTCACTGTAAGATTGAGAGCATAGGTGATGATGAAATTCATGAAGACTTGGGAAAGATGTGCAACCGTGACCTAGCCCTGAAGTCTGAGTATGTGCACCTGGAAAATTTGAATTTGGTGAAGTATATGTTTTACATGGAATTTGATAATCATGACTGGACCTGAATTATTTTGAGTAGGGTACATGATGATATGTTTTGGCTAGGAGATGAGAAGATTGTCATTGACAATGACCTAATTCATGAGGTCACAGGTTTGAGCAATGAAGGATGTAACCTGTAAATGAAAATAAAGCAGTAAAAAGGTCGAAAAGGAGATAGATTCCATTCTTAAGGAAATTCCATTCTTAACGAATTTGGCATGATAAGACAAGAATTCAATGAGATTAAAGGAATTGCGCTGGACATGAAAGCCAGTGGTCAAATTGAGGTGTTGGCAGCAACTTCCATTGCTGTGGCAAGACCTTCAGAAGGAGTAACAATGGCACAACCTTGTGTGCAAGCTCCCATTGCACCTTATGCAGTAGTTGCGCAAGTGCAACCAGTGAGAGCAAGACATAAACAGACTAGGAGGCAGCCAGAGGTGAAAGCACCTACTGCGTAGAGGAAATCAGGAAGATTAGTAAAGGTTAAGCAAGAACTTGCACCACAAGCCAAGAAAAGGGTCAAGTAGATTGCTAGCGGACCTGGATAGAGGAGGAAAACAATGCAGATAAGCAGTTCGGAAAGCTCTGAAGATGAAGTTGAAGATAAACCTGTTGAACTAGATGAGCAGGAAGCAAGGACAACAGCAGGAAAGAAAGCTTGGAAACCCAAGGTAGAAAATTTGAATATGCACATAATAAACGATGATAATTTTGTATAGTAAAATAAATATTACAGTGTGTATAGTAATATGGATAGAAGACAATTAGAGAATGCTATCATAAGAAATATGATATTGAAGAAGAAGAAATTTGAGAATATACAAAATAAGAATCTTGAAGCCCTATACAATAGGTTGATTAATAGGAAGAAGAGAGTGTTGGAAGAGGATATGAATATGAGGAACACTACAATAAATAAACTATGCGATGTTGGATCCAAAGAGGAATCAGACAGAGTTTTGAAGGGTATTGAGCCCTTGCTGAGGAACAAAAGAAGAGTAATTCTTTTGATGGGAAGCAATCATGAGGAAGTTAGACAAGAAATAGAGGAGACTATAGTAAAATATATGTCCTTGGTACCTAAGGTAGGTGCACAGACAAAGGCTGATAGCCCAGTGTATATACAGGCAGATACACCTTCCAGTGAAAAGGAAGAAGAAGAGGAGACACAACAAACACTTTCACCACCTCACATCGTTGTGGGTACTAAATCAATGCAAGTGGATGGTACACACATAATTGTAGATATAAAGGAGAATACTTTTGCAGCATTTGGCTAATCCATTGTTGGCAATATTACTACTTATTCTAGCTCTAATGATGAGGCAGAGGCAATGAGGAAGGCAAGGATACAAAGAGAATAGGCAGAGAAGGAACTAGAAGAAGAAGAGAAAAGAAAATAGGTAGAAGAAAAGAAAAGAAGAGAAGAAGAGGAAAAGAAAAGGAAAGAAGAACAAGAGAAGAGAAGAAGAAGAAAGCTGAAGAGGATGTAAAGAAGGATGCTGAGGAAAAGAAGAGAGCAGAGGAAGAGAAGAAAAAGGTGGTTACACTTATTCTTATTGTAGCTTCAGTAGTAACAACAGCTGGAACATCAGCAGCAATATTTATTCCATCTGATGATGAAGATCAGAAAAGCCTGATGAGCACCTTCAAGTTATTTGAGAAGAATAAATTTGTAAAGTCTTTGGAGAAGACATTAACTGAAGCCTTGGACAGAATGCAGAGGACAGTTACTACAATTGTAGATATTCCAAACTTGTAGTCGAAGGCCATGGAGTTGGTGAAAACCTTTGATAAGGAATTCACAACCCTAGCAGAAGTAGCTTCATCGCATGCGCAAGTTACTCATGATGCAGCTCTATTCAACACAGTTCTACCAATGTGCGCAATGATCTGAAGGCAGTTGATGGAAACATAAAGGGATTGAGAAAGCATATTGATGAGAAAAAAAGATTGTATGGACAATGTGCGCAGTCATACAAGTACCTTGCAGACTATGAGAGTCAAATAAAACATAAGACAAGTGAGTTTGAAACACTCATTTTCAAGTTACAATTCCCAGAGTCCAGAATTGAAGACTATGGAGCAGAAGTGGAGAAGATTCGTGGCATGATCAGAGACTTGGAATTTGAGAAAGAGAAAGCAGCAAGAAGATTCTCTAATCTTAGAGAAATTTTGTCGTCAAAAATCAACATTTTGCAGAGACAACTTGAGGAATGTCTTACAGCTAAGGCTTCCTATGACAAGTTTGCCTACACTGACTTGAGTGTAGTTGAAGTGGCATCCTATGCACTTTGCGCACTAATCAATATCTCAGAGACAGTAAAGGAGAACTGGAAGAAAGAGATAGAACGACCAAAGGTTGTATATGCAGATTGTTTTTCCAGATTGACAGGTTGATCAACAGTGGAACATCTGAATTTTGTGAATACAGTTTTTGACACCTTTGCCATTGATGTGAAAGGGGGAGAATATTATGTAGAAGAAAATTGTATAGATGTATATGTATATGCAAGGGGGAGCTTATGTATGCATCAATGTAAGGAGTGATAAAGAATGTAATGATCCATCAAAACATGAATAAAATTGTTATGTTTTAAAGACAATTTTGTAGTTACTTTATTTTTGGCTTTTGTTATTTATGACATCATTTTGGGACTTAGTCAATTTTTCCCAAATGTTGCCATCAATGCCAAAGGGGGAGATTGTTGGCAATATGGTTAGAAAGATGTCTTAGTGGTTGTCATTTATGGCAACATACATTCAGTGTTTCATTCATGCATTTAGATATAGAAAATTGTGTAAGTGTTAGACAGTTTGCAGCAACACAATGTACAAATGTTAAGTGTACAGACGACTTGTTGAGAGTTAGGTCATGCGTAGTTAAGGACAACTTTATGACAGTATCATGATGATGTGTGCCCGTGCACAGATATGTATGGACAATACGGTGTGAGTTATGATTTAAATACCAGTGTGGGTATTTAGCAATGCAGAACAGAGAATAGCAGTGAATTGGATTGTATGGCCTTAGGAATTATTTTGGTTACGAAATAATTACTAAGTTGTGATGAGCCAACTATGTGGACATTATTATGTCAAGCGTGTGAACACATGAAGGCCAACTGAGCATAATTTTGTGAATATGCAAGGTATAAGTAAAGATCTTATCTTGCAAAGATAAGGGTGCTATCCATGATAGACAAGTAAGTGTTAAGTGATATGCGAACTATTGTGTGAACAATTTAAAGGATGTGCGAGTCTTATGTGATGTGAATTCTGATGTATGATCAGAGCAAGTGTGAAGTACAATAGATAGCAAGTATTGTATGTATATTTATTCTTGTAAAGAACTGAAATGTATTATCGCATGTTAGGGCAGTGGGCTCTTCTTGCATACATTGTATTTGTTTTACCAACTCTTAACAAGGTTGAAGCAGCTCCTAATAGGGTTAAGGCTTCTAACAAGGCCTAGTCTCCTAACAGGGACTCAAGACACTATATGTGCTTCATAGACTTCTAAAAGGGTCAACATCCTTAACAGGATCCAATTGTTTAGTGAATTGTGTAGTGGGTATCATCTCCGTTGGGGTTTTCCCTTGGCCAGGGTTTTCCTAGTTAACGAATAATGGTGTTATGAGTTATCTATGTGCATGGTTATGTTTACTGTTCAACATTGTTGGTCTACTTTCATATGCAAGTCATAAAGTAATTAACAATTTTCAGTCGTGGACAAAAGTTTGTAGAATACTAATTCACCCCACCTCTCTCAGTATTATTTATTTCTAACACTTCCGACTTTTGCCAACTAAAGCATAAGAAAAACTTATGAAAGCTGATGAAGCACACCAATATATTTGTGGTTTGAGCCAGGTTTCCTAAGGAGATTTTCTGTCAGAGTGATGCATCTTCAGCAGGGACTTGGTTCCCTATGTTCAGATGAAAAACTTTTTGGGGTTGTGAAATGGTAATCTGAAATAGAAAAGAGTAACTAATTAAAATGGAGCAAGTCATTTAAAATGTAGTCAACATTCTCAGGCTTATTATGCTTCCTTCTTGACCATTCGTACTAAATTTTTGGATTGGTAAAAGGCTTGGCTCTATGTATATGGTTACATCCAAAAGACTCCCATCTGCTATCTTTTGATTGGTGTAGGGTGCTTATGCAGGCAATGCTGAATTTTATTTTCGGCATGTCACCTTAGGGTGATTACCGTTTGCAGCTCTGGTGTTGGCTAGAAAACTGTGTAAATTTACTTTATTTTTTTGTGTTTTGTGGTTAACTGTACTGAAATTGGCTAGAAAATTGTGTAATTTTACTTTATTTTTGTGTTCTGTGGTTAATGGTACTCAAACATGGCCTAGAAGCCAATGTGGAGAGGTGTGCTGTGAATAAACTCATTTAATCCATTGACTTGACAGATGCGCTGATGTTTTTTTCTTATCTTCTACACTGCTAATTAATCCGTTCCTGTGTCCATGTAGCTCAACAACTATGCACTGACGTTACATCTTCGCAAGGCTGGAGAAGGGAGCTCAATTCCTGGACGTTTTCATCCTGATGTTTTTTAGTTTAATGCTCGAGGCCCTCTCCTGGTTGCTGAACCTCTTATTGAAGACATCACTATCTGATGGAAGAACTGCTTTTTGTATTCTTCCATGATGACTGAAGTTGCTGACATGATTTTAATTCAATCAACCAACATGTTTGGATTAAGATTTTTTTCCAGAATCGGAGGCTCCAAAATAGCAACAAAAATGAAAATCATACATATTGTTTCGTATATATATTCCATCATCACTTTTAATACGTGCAGATTGTTCTGTATATAGCCTGGCAAAGAAACAGACTGTTATCATACTTTGCAATACTCTTGCACAAGATGTCCAGTTATTTTTAACCAATGCTTATCTCCTAGGTTAGGGTATTAATGCGAGTCACTGAATTTTAGATTCAGAAGCTAATATATTAAATTTTATTCAGTAAAGTGATGGCTCATTTAGATACTGTTGTGCTGTAATAATCACTTTGAAGTGATTTATGCTTTTCTTTT
This sequence comes from Cupressus sempervirens, assembly GCA_028749045.1. Lineage (NCBI taxonomy): Eukaryota > Viridiplantae > Streptophyta > Pinopsida > Cupressales > Cupressaceae > Cupressus > Cupressus sempervirens. The sequence goes on from CM053786.1 coordinate 737,734,477, forward strand.
TTCCAAATTTTTATCATTTAACTGAAGTTTTCACTCGTAAAAGTGAACAGAGTTGCAATATATTCAACATAATTATAACACTAAGGGAAAAACGAGCTTGTTATCTAATTGTCAAAGGGAATGGTTTGCAAAGCAATTGATGTTGATTAGGTGTGTTTATGACTCAAATCTCTTCGTATAAGTTTCACACATCTATTCTCCGAACTTGTGTAATAGTTTCTATTATTGAAGTTAAATATGATTTTGAAAATAATAATGGCCAGAACAGTTAATTTCACCCGTCTGGTATGCCAGAAATATCTAGTGGGGTAGGAGAAAACAATGTTGGACTGTATTGAGAACATATACCAATGTCGACTCGTTGATTGTTTATCTCTTGCTTATACCGACTGTTCAGCTCATTCATTGCCATCGAAAACTGATTTCAATTGGCTTCAAGTTGCATGTGTATCAACTTGGTAGCGGTTGCTGCATACCAGCATACCCTACAAAAAGTTAATATTTTATGCATTAATTGTAACACGTTTGGGTAACAAAATGTGTACTAGTTTGGGCCACTCAGACGAACCTTGCCTGAGGTAGCACATTTTCACCAATTTCCACCACTTGTTTTAGACCTGGTTTTGCGCTTTTCTTTTCCTATGGGGCATTATCATTTCAATGAGAGGTGCGTAATGAGTTTTTCTGGTCGGTAATAATATTGTTGCTATCACATGCTTCTGAATTTGAGATTTTGTGTCTCTTTTATTTTGCGCGTCTTTTATTTTGTTTTTTTTGGTTTTTGATTTTTAATTTTATTTTTCTTCTTTTTATTATTTTATATTGTATTTGTTTAATCTTATGTCAACCTGTTTTTTAAAATTTTGTCTGGCTTTTCTTTTTTCTTTTTATTTCTTTTTCATTTCTCCTTTGTTGGTTTTAGTATTACGTCTTTCGTATTCTTTGTCAATTTATGTGGTGCTTTTGGTCTTTTTTGTCATTTGTTAGTTAACTTGGTTTTTGTTTGTTGGTTTTCTTTCTCATTTTTCTTCATGATTTCTTAGCTTTTTCCTTTTTTATTTTTCTGTTTAATTGCTATTTTTTCAATTTTTGTGGCCCTTTATTTCTTTTTTGTTGCGTCTTGTATTCTTTTGTCCTATTTATCTTTGGAGTGAATCTAGAGTTGCAACAAATTTTCTGCTATAGACCTCTTGCTATTCATCCCGATGATGGATCACAGAGTGATTCAAAATGTTGATGCTAAAAATACACAATCAAAACTAGAAACAGATTGCAAAAATTTGATATGTTTGAATAATATTGTTCTTTTTAAATAATGTTTATATTTGCACGCCATAATTTGCAATATGTCTCCCTTTCAAATTAGAAGACAACAAAACAAAACCTACCATTCCACCATCCTTCAATATTCGTTTCCTACCATTTTATGCAGTCTACTCAACATTACAAATGTAACATCACCAAATCTATACAACTACTAAGGATACCATTGACGGTAAAAAAAAATCAATCTATCCCATGAAAGTATGATATTAACATCCTTTTCTTGTCATTTACAACTTGATTTTTGAAGAGTTTCATCTACTTACATTGGTGCCAAATTGTTGCTTTTTTGGCTTTGCCTGTGATGTTCGTATGGTCTTGCATCTTTTAGGTACATGGCGGTGATCTTTTATTACTGTGAAATCTTGGTTTGCTTCAAATGACCCATTTGAAGATCAATCCATTACACATGTAAGATCTTCATCAAAGAAAGAATTCACCATCCACTTTATGATTTCCACGTCATTTGCTCTCTCCAAACCATAGGCTAAAACAAGAGAAATGATATCGACAGTGAATTGATATTGGTGTTTTGCCTCTATGAAATGCTTCGTCAAAAGCTCCAAGAGTGCTTTCACCACATCTAGTCGCTTGCACTGCACAAATTGTTTTAGGCGTTGGGCCTTGATTGGGCCATATTGATTTAGGAGCATCTTTGGGTCATTGTAGGTCTTGCATCACCTAAAAATATTTCAAATCCTAAAATGACTTTTTTGTTCAAACAACCATAGTGGCGAGTTGTGGCTTGCAATGAAGATTTAATGGAGGTACGCTCTGATACCACTGACGAAGTACTGCATTGATACCACTAACAAAGGGCCACACCACCCTTACCAACTCATGACAAAGAATGCAACAAGATCTCTCAAGATCTAATCCAAACCCAAGCTAGCCCAGATCCACACTCTGGTAGAAACCTCCGAGATCTCAACTTGTGCTTGCAAGCCACCAAGCAACCTCCTTGTTTCTAAAACGCAGTCACTAGCTCTTCTCCAACCTTATTCGAGATCCAAGTGTAAACTACTTCACGTTCGGCGCTCTGTTTACACACAACTCCATCACAATCCTGTTGTAAACTGCCTCACATTCGGCGCTCTGTCCACAGACTCAGGAAAACTCACTCTTCACTTCCTCCTCTTTCACACCTTAAAGCCTTCGCACCTTCCGCCTTTCACACCTTGAAGCTTTCACCTTCCAAAGCTTCCACTTCTCAAGCTTTCACCTTCTTCTCGAGCTTCCACTTCTCAAGCTTCTCTTTGAGCTTCTCCTTCTCAAGCTTCTACTCCTTAAGCTTGATTTAGAAATGCTCATATGCCTTGCTTAAATAGGCAATTACCACCCCATGCATGACTTATCCACAACTTTCTAGAATTCCTCCACAACCTTCTACAACTTCCATAACCTTCTAGAATTACAACTAAGCACCACCATGTGGCCCAATTAGAAAATTAGATTTCTTTTATGGATCACAACAAATATTAAATGCAAGATTTAAGAAACTTTCCATAAGCTTCTAAGATGCCACCTACACACCTTGATTAATGGAATGACAACTAATTTCTCATTTTTTAATTTTGTGCCACCTATGCACCTCGAAAATAGAAATTCCTCCTCTTTTCTTTTTCTCCTTTTTCCCTTTTTATTTATTTATTATTTCTCCTCTAATTTTTGTCACTTTCTCTCTCCTCCAGATTTTTTTTTTCAATTTTTGTTTTTATTTTTTTGCCAATAATTTTTCCATGCAAGATGCTCCTGCATCAAGATTAATGCCACAATGCTTAATGGTGCATTGTTTTATGTTGTAATATGTTTAATCGACCCTCTTGTGTGTTCACACAACTCGATATATCTATTTGGGATTCTTATATATTTGGGTCTTGACCTATTTGTTTGTAGTACATTTCCTTTGTCTTGGAAATTAATGATCAGATACATTGACTTGTGGCTGGCGATCTTGTATATAAGTAGGGTAGTGGTCCTTATTAGAGTAGGGCTATAGGCAAGAGTGCTAGATGACGAGTTCTTGATGGCAAAGGTGCAAGGTGGCTGGAAGATAGAAGGATAAGAAGACATTTAGTAGAAGCAATTAGGATAACTAGAATTTGAAGTCTCATTATTTTGAAGGATGATCACTTGTCCAAGGTTGGAATGTCTAGTTGCAGTTGTATATTGACATTGCTGATGTAGTATTTGCATTTGTAGATCAACTTGATGATAATTTAATGCTATTTCTTTCTATGATATTTATTGATGTTTAGTTTGTTTGGGCATTTATGTTGTGGTTTAATCTAGCTACAAGGTCGTACATTTGTTTTGGAGATTCTCTACTTTACTGCATCAAATGGTATCAAAGCATGGTTTATATAAGAGCGAAATAAGCGCTTGAATCTGGTGTCTTTGACTCGCATGCCTTGCTGTGGTGTGACAATAATGAAGTGTTTTATCCACATCAACTTGAGGATAGTGCAAGGTGGAAAGAGAAAGATTGATTGCTTGGAAGATTGGAGATCACACTTGTGAACCTAGTTGTGTGGTGACAAAAGATTAAATTTGACATACAAATATGGGGGGTTTGCACAGGGAGGATTGATTGGTTGACAAGTTGATAGTTTCTTGGTTAACAAACATACCTAGTTGCTTGAAGGATATTGTATGTGTTGGTAGATTTTTGGTTTGGATTAGGGAAATCAACACTTGTAATTAGATCATTGAACTTGAAGAATTGAAGATTGGAAAACTTTGCAAACACGTTGTCTAGAAGGGTGAATCCTAGAAGACTAGAGCAAATGATGGAGGATTTCATAAATGAGATAAGGACCAAGATTTGGAATGCTTTGGTTGGGGCTAGGAGAAAACTTGAGATTGAAAATGAGTTTGAGGAAGTTGTTGAAGACCTTGAGACAACCAAAGTTGATATTCCTACTGAGGAGGAATGATTGTTGAAAGATATAACAAATATGTAAGAGTCATACAATTGATGTTGCATACTCATCTAGTTCTTTAAATCCAAAAGAATTGATAGGTTGGATTAATGTACTAGAGGGTTACTTTGAGCATGAAGATGTTAGAGATCCACAAAGAGCTTGAATAACATAGACTAAGTTAAAGGGTCATTTACAAGGAGTTTTACAAGATGACAATCAAATTTGGACACCGAGAGTCATCTAATAGACTAAGTTAAAGGGTCATTTATAAGGAGTTTTACAAGATGACGATCAAATTTGGACACTAAGAGTCATCTAAAGAAAAGGTTAAGGGTCATCTAAAGAAAAGGTGGCTAGGTATGTTAATGGTTTGAGACCTAACATTCAATGGGTTAAACATGCCGAAGATTAGTACAATTGAAGATGCTTATCAACATGCCCTAAAGCAATAAGTTTAGTTAAAAAGAAGACAAATTACCCCTAAGGATAGAGATAAACTGGTAAGGACAAAGATAAACTTGTGATTGAAAAACTTGATCTTAAGATTCATGGAAAGGGTAGAGGAAACTAACCACTCATACAAACATTCCTTGGTCTTGAATGCCATCTTCTATTCATAACCCTCCTTGATCTGAATCTAGTGATACCCACTCTTGAGGTCTATCTTTGTGTAGTACTTAGATTCACTCAAGTAGTCCATAAGATCATCTACTCTTGATTGGGGTAATTTGTATTTGATGGTTATCTTGTTTATGGCCCTAGAGTCTGTACACATCCTTCACTCTCCATAACTCCTTTGTTGCTAGTATTGCAGGTACCACACACAGACCCATGCTCTCTCGAATTATATTCTTCCTCAGTAATTCTTGAACTTGTCTATTCAATTCCTTAGTCTCAGTAGGAGTCATCCTATGAGAAACTTTGTTAGGCAAACTAACTCTAGGGACTAAGTCTATTTGATGATTGATTTGCCTTATTGGTGGCACCCCCTTAGAGACTTGAAACTCATTTAACAGTCCCGAAACCTCTACTGGACCTTCTCTGCTACTTCTCCACCCTAGGAATTAAAGCATAACACATGCTGATGTTTCATGTCATCAATAAAATTTCTCCCATCAATAATACGTACCCTAACACTACTACATACCTTTGCTTCTTATTTCATTAGAGGTTTCATCCTTTGTTACAGATCAAATGCTTGCATGACCATCATGTACAGTGTGCCTATCATACTGCCATGGCCTTTCAAGTAACATGACATGCATTCATAGGTATGATGTCACATAGTACCTCACCATGGTAGCTCCCAATCTTAAACTTCACCATGCATTGTTCATTGACCATGACCTTGTGGTCATCCTACAACTATACAATCTAGTATGGATGTGGGTGTCTCTCTCTTGAGCTTTAACTTTGTGACCATCTCCTCTAATACCAAATTGTCAATGCTCCCATTGTCAATAATCGCATCATAACACTTGTCCTCACACCTACACCTAGTGCAAAATAGACTCTTCCTCTAATCTATATCCTCTTCATTTATTAGGGTTCTCCTAACAATGAGGGTTTTTCCCCTCTGCATAATTTGAATGCTCAGACTTGGCTTCTTTATCTGCATGTGCCATTCACCTGACCTTCAACTCTCCTATTTGTCTTCCCTTAGCGTTGATGACATTCATAGGCTTGATGCCCTTCTTCACTGAAATGAAAATAATTTCCTCTGAAATTGCCTCTCCTTGGTACTTGTCTAGGCCTTCCTCTTCATCTTCCTCTTTGGTCTCCATAATTTTGATCATGGGAGCGGTTGAAATTTTCATTCCTTTGATTTTGGTTGGTACCAACATCTTCATTTTTCCTTTGATCCTCATTTTGATTTCCAAAAGAGCTACCACCACCCCTTCCTCCTTGGCCTCTTTGTCTTTGTGTTCCGTCAAACCTCTTGCTTATCTCATCCTCATCTCTCAAGGAAAATTAGTATGCCTCTTCAATGTTGGCCATTCTAACCAAATTTAGCTCAACCCATTAAGCTAATGAGCAACCTTCTCCTTATTAGCTTCTACTTTCCCTGTCCAGATGAGAACTTAGTAGAACTCCTCTATATACTCTTGGACAATTTTTTTGCTTGCTTCAACCCTTGCATCTTCTTGAACAAATCAAGCCCATAGTCAATGGGAAGAATTATTTCTTTAGTTTATCCACCATCCAAATTGATCTTGTTATTTTCACCTTTCCTCTGTGATTCCTTTCTAGTTGGATGTCTTGCTAGCAAATTTTGGCATGAACCTTCAATTTGGCCTTTGTGAACTTGACCAACTTCTACACCTTCATAGTCAAAATACCAAATATCATTGATCTAATTGATTAAATCTTCTAGGTTAAGGTTTCCAAAAGATGTGGAAACTTGAATTTTGGCCCTTTTTCCAATTCTAGAAACAACCCTCAGAAGCCTATCAGCCTTTGGATTCCCATCTACTTCTTGAACCTCTTAAACTTGTTCCTCTTCTATATGTTCTTCCTCACTTTCCTCTCCAACCCCAATATTAATGCCTCTTTGTATTTGTTCTTGCAAGGCCTCTACTTGCCTTTGGAGGGCTTTAAAACCTTTATATGTAACACCTCTAGGTCTTCCACCATTGTTCTTTTGTGGAGGCATTTCCACACTTATCTCACAACCTACAACCACACTCCTAGTGCAAACTACCTCGCAATTGACAATCTGTCTATACACTTAGGAACTCCTATTCTAATACCAATTGGCGAGGACACAAATTTAGACAAAAGTGAACATAATAGAAAGGAAAATTGCTATTATTTGAAATAAGAAGTTATCACATGCATTGCAATCCAAATAGACCAACTACATGCCTTGTGGGCTACACTATTATTATATTTTAGAGAAAACACCCTTCACACAATATCTTTTTCCAAAATCCTCCGAAAATTGCCTTTTCATCTCAAGGATGAGCCTTAAATAACCTCTTTTAGGTTTAGTGATATGAATAGAATTTACAATTTGATATTCGGCAGTTGGTGACTAAGAAGAGGTTTTGAAATTCAAATCATTTTCATAATTATGACCCGCCAATAAAATAACTATTTTTTCTACATTTCATATTTTTCAAGAAATCTTCACGTGTACAAATATATTTTAAGAAATCTTCACTTTCACTATACTCCAACATTTCATTAGTATGTAAACTAGAATGAATGGAGCATAAAAGTTCATGGTGCATCGAAAAATCCACATGATATTTGCAACAAGTATTTTGAATCTTAAGAGGTACATAAATGTACTATCTTAAATTAAAAGAACTTGATCATTTTAATGATGATTTAGCACCCATTCAATGCAAGCTCATCATTCATTTGCATCTCTCTTCTTTTCTTCCCCTTTCTTCTCATTTCTCCTAGGCAAAATTAGGGTAGGACATAATAGATCATCTTTAATGCTCCTATTTTTATGGCATAAAGTTCAAGGTAGGATATAACCAATTGTGTCCTCGCTTTCCTTCATCCAATCAGTCAAAATTTATTTTTTATATCATAACAGTCTTATATCAAAATATGTGTTTGATTTCTAGGATTTGGGATCTATTTTGGGACCCTGAGGGAATCTTGAAGGTCCTAGGCCTTGGTTAGCAAGGATGGAGTGTGTGTCTACTCAATCAGGGATGTAGTGCATCCCAGTTGGGGCAATCAAGGACATAGTGCATCGATTCTTTAGGGATAACTTTAGTGGTGAATATTTGCCAAATGACAAATTTCACTCATTAGGGACCTTGAATTTGGTAAAAAACTTTGCACTTTCAGGGTGGGCATGTCGCCCACACTTTATGAAAATTGGGTCCCATTCTTAGACGAATTGCCAATAATGATACATAATTTTTATTTATTTTGGCGATGATTTCACCAATGGAATTTAAAGCCTACAATTTTTGAGGCTTGTCTTATTCGATGGAGACATCCACCAATGTGTGGTAAATCTTTAAGTTAGGATATGTTAAGTACGTATACTTGACATGTGTCACTATTCCAGAGACATTCCAAGTAAGTTTTTATCCTTTTAATCTTTGACCCAAAATAGTTTTGGTTGTGGGCAAGTGTCATTATTTTGGAGAGTTTCTTTAAAACTTGTTCTCCTTTAACATTTTGGCCCAAAATAGGATTTATACCATTGATTTAGGATCATCTGATGTTTATTAAATAGGGTTACTATGTTTAGATGATATAAAATAATTGTTTCTAGGTATTTGCACTTCTGGTCATGAGTTTCTTTAAAAATTAAAAATTCGCCAAGGTTTTACATAATTTCCATGTGACAGAAATAAAACCGCAATCAGAATATAACTATTCTATTACCTGGTTGTTACCAACCATTTAGCGAGTTGTAGTAAAAAATAAATATCTTGAACATTAGCTTGCAACATAACAACAATCACACATTTGATACCATGATTTTTAACATGGAAACCTTGTGAAGGGAAAAACCACCTTGGACCGAAAACCCAAAATTTTCACTCTTTTGAAGTGATCTCTACTAGTAGCCAACCTTGTTAAAGGTTTACATACACATTGTTAATGTAACCTAGTTAGATAATTTACCCCAAATGATCATCTATACCTTATCACTCCTTGATCCTATCTAAAGAGTCGCCTACTCTAAAGGACATACAAACATCACTAATTGATATTACCATATAGAATTTCACTGACTTATTAGGTTTACTCGGTTAAGATATTTTTCTTCCACAATGATTAGAAAGTAACAATATAAGCGATCTATTAGGTTTAGCACTACCTTGTTTTTTTAGATCTCTTTTCTGCTCGATCTCTTTTTGATATCTATCTGGCTAATTCACTCCTTCTCTTCCATTTCTTCCTTAACTCTTCTTCTCTCTTCTCTCTTCTCTTCTTGGTTCTCCTTGCTTCCTTTAGCTTCAACAACTTCGCACTTTGATCCCCTTAATCAACAAATCCATTAGCAACCAAAAACTTGTTCCAATTCCTCTTTAAATAGTAGTCTCTCTACTTCCCGATTCTTCCATATTTTCTTGCTAAAGCACAATCGTCAATCTTAGGTTCATTGCATTTAGTCACTTAAAAAATAGAGCTTTTATAGAACTTTGTGCTCATCCTTATCCTTCTTAGATCTCCATCACCAGATCTTCATTATATTTTTCCAACCGTAGACCTTGTAACAAATTTTGACTCATGTCTTTGAACTTCTAGAACATTCTTTAATTTCACTAAAAGTCAGCTTCAAATTCTGTCTTTATAAACTTGTTCTTCTTGTTGTTACTCGGTGAAC